>JAKOGI010000034.1:387500-445000 GCA_029747015.1 Carnegiea gigantea | reverse complement strand
GTTTCCACATTTGTATGGTATTTTAAGAGTGTTAGTTGTTTATGCTTCCGGTTTTTTGTTGCCTATGTTAGTGCTTTTCTATCCCTTGTCTACTTTACATTTGAGTTTGGTTTTTTTGATGAGATTGTGTAGATTCTGACCAGCGAAAACATACATTTACTTGAAAGAAAGATGAGAGGAAATCAAGACTAAACAGATCCAAGGTTTAGCTGCATATACGGTCTAGTTAACCCGGGCTGTCATAATAGGTCAACCCAGGTTAGCATATATGGTCAACTTGGATTGATGTATATGGTTTGAAAACTCAATATACTCAATGACGACCCATGCCTTACGGGCCTATCTACTTAGCGATGAATATTGCTTTCATGATATTAGTTATGGAGTTTACCTTTAAACCCTATAAATCCTAAATGTTAAACTATAAAAATTAAGATTTTGTCTCAAGTTTGTTTCAATGATAAACCTTATCTCAAAACTATAAATTACCTAATGTTTCAATTTTCCTTTCTTTACTCCATATTCCTTTATTATTACTCATTGTTTTGGTTTTTCTTTTTGAGAAATCCTTAATAAATAGGACAAAAATGATTTATACATCACTTAATAAAGCTATTGAATATGATTTCCAAATTCTTTAAATATTAGAATTACTTAAGTGTAGTCTTATTTGAAGGAGAAAAACTAACAACACAAGAAAAGAAAAGTTAGAAAACATCATTGATTGCCCCACTTTTCATTATTCTAGTTAGAAATTTTTGTTTGTGTCATTAGATCAAGAAATTACTCAAAAGTTACATAATTGCATATTAATTATGACACTTATAAGTAGGAGACATGATATATATTATGACACAAATGAACAAGATATGAAACTTTGATATTTATACTTTAATATTTAGGAATTACGGTTAAGGCTGAATTTCACAGCTTAACTATCAACAATTAGGATTTAGGGTTCGCATTTTGTGATTTAGGGTTTGGAATTTAGCATTTAAGGTTTAGGATTATGGACTTAGCGTTTGAGGTAATAGTTTATGGTTAGGGTTTAAGACATGTTTTAGCATTTTCCAAGTCAAAGTTAAGAAATATTTGAAGAAATCAGCAATAAAATAGAAAAATTATTTCAACAATACGGAAATAATTTTTTTCAAAATACAATTAAAAATTTAGATTTCATTCAAAGCAATAGCAATGATGTTTCTTACGTAAAAAAACTAATGTATAGATCATAAAATTAATAGAGTTAGAAGATTATGAAAAGTAGAAAATGATAATTTTGTAGTAATGAATTAGATTAAAAATTTTAATGAAAATTTAAATTCTAATTTATTTAAAATTGGGCAACAAAATGTTAAAATTAATTTATTTATATCAAGAAAAAATAGTAGAGATAAACTTCAAATATTCTACTTCAAATTATAAAGAATATTAAAAAGATGAATGTCACATTAAGTACAAGGAAAAAAAGAATTTCTTCTTTAAAAATATTTATGGGAAGAAAACATTATAAATAAGATGAGTAATTACAGACCTTCCATTTAAGATTCTATATTTATTTTGATTTTCTTATAACATAGTTAACTAAATGTAATATTAGTTATTTTGTAAAATATAATTGACTCTAAGTTATTAAAATTTTTTTCTAAACATTATTATTGAGGACATCATTTAGAATCAATTCTTTTCTTAGTAAAAATTAGCATTAATGGTTGAGTAGCTACTTTTGTAAATATAGATTTTAAATAAAAAAATTGGCCCTAAATTCTTAAGGCTTGGTGGAAAGTGCCTTTGGTTTTCATCCCTAACTAGCCTCATAAAGAGAGAGAAGGGAAATGAGAAAGATACTGAGAGGATCATGCTATTAGAGAGAGAGAGGATTCATCCATTACTAACTGGGAAAATTACCAACAGGTGTTGTTTAAGTTTTCATATTATTCAAGTGTGATCCTTTTACTAAGTGATGTTGTTTTTGGGAGACAAGGTGTCAGGATGCTTTTGTGCTGGCAATGTTTATCCCACTCACATTAGTACTTTACCCTTATACTCAGAGGTTGCTTTTATGCTGATATTTTATCTCACGCACATTACTCCTCTCCCTTATACTCAAAGGAAGAGCAAGTGGGAGAGAAGAAGGGCTATTAGTACTGTACAAGTGAGGGACCTCCATTCATCTGTGTCTCTCTCTCTATCTATCTTTGTGTTCTTTATTTGTTAACTGATTTTAATTTATGACGTGTATTGTCTAACATAGTTTACTCCTCTGCCATTATTTTGCTTGTGGTTGCAGAATATCATTTATCTCTCTCTAGGTGTTTTTCTCTCTCTGAATTCTGCGAAGATGAGAAGATTGTCTTGCTGTGATCAAAAAGGGTTGAAGAAAGAGTCATGGACTCCTGAAGAAAATGAAATTCTTGTCAACTACATCAACGAACATGGCCAGGTTAACTGACAATCTCTCCCTAAGCGAGCAAGTTTTGTCTCTCTCTCGATTTCCTTTGCTTTTGTTATGAGTTTTGTATCTCTATCAACTCGGGGTTGTGTTCGAGTTTCAAACGAGCTACATTTTCTGGTTCTGATAATTTGATATTGTAAATTACAAAACTTTAAGAAAATCTCATCCAATTCCAAGTAGTTTGTATATTACAAGTCATGAATTAAAAACATAATCGTATGAACTTCAAATGTCACTATAAGATTGAATTTTTGGCCTAATCCTCTTGTTCTTTATGTGTTCTCAAAATTGAATGAGTTTTTCTAATTAATTTGTTTTTTTTTGGGTGTAAATAGAGGTGTAAGAGTGACGTAGGCAAGGGTAGGGAAGGGTAGTTGTTATACTCTTTGGGATGCATTTTTGCTCTATTTTCATTTATGCTTACAGCATTGCCAATTAGTACAAATTTAGATGGGTAATTGGTGTTTGGGTCAATTTGACAAAGAAATTGTTTGGAGGAGGTGTGAGTTGGTATTATGTTGGAGAAAGAAGCCATATATGTGGGTATATGAATGCGTTATAATTTCATGAGGTGGGATATAACCTTGCTAACGTTAGGTAATATCCTGAGATGACTATGATGTTTGTCAAGATTGTTTGTAGGCAGAATGTATGATATAAAGTATTATTGATATGCTTGTGTAACAGAGTATGATGGAAATATATAAGTGTGTGATGCTTGTGTGAATATGGTGAATAACCTGTTAATGTCATGAAGTGTAGTTAGTAACATTTGATTCTTGTATGCAGATTGCAGCACTTGTATACAACATTTGAAGTTGGGCACAAGCAATATTGATGATGCATAGCACATTAATTAGGGAAGTAGTCGTTGGTACAAGAGAGATTATTGTGTGTGTTGGGGAGTGTTGGATGATGGAGTTAATAGAGGAATGACCTCATTCTCATCCTTTATTTTACGCATTTCATGCCACACAACAGCAAAAACTATATGCCATTTTAGGTATGCCATTGGGCCGAAACACTTATCTCGACCTTGACAATAAATGCATATATGACATACTTCAATTTATGTACGGGTTTTCCATCTCAATTGCCAAGTCAAGTACAAATGACGCATAACCTTGTAATAGCTTCCTCCAATTCACAACCCCATAACCCAATGCAGTTTACTGTGGTTATCATTACAAGTTAACCTGGGTTATTTGTAGTTGTCATCCCGAGGCTCTCTATATAATCATCCTGGGTTGTCTACATTCACCTGGGTTGAAACGCTAACTATGCTAATTCAGTTTAGTGCTATTAGAAAACTGAAAAACTATCTAATATTACAAAGCTAAAAACAACGTTGCAGACGGTACCAACAATCAAATTATTGTTATTATTATCATCATCATCATCATCATCATCATCATCATCATCATCATCATCATCATCATCATCATCATCATCATTATTATTATTATTATTATTATAATTATTATGTTGTTGTTGTTGTTGTTGTTGTTGTTGTTGTTGTTGTTATTGTTGTTGTTATTATTATTATTTTATTGTTGTTGTTCTTGAAATGTGGGTGTTGAATAGTCATAAAGCGACTTTTGAAGCAATACAATCTACCAACATCTTAAACTGTCTCCGAAATTATATGCAGTTAACTCAGGTTAATGAGTTGTACTAACCTAAGTTTACTATTTCGACTAACCCGAGTTTTCGAATATGTGTGTGTGTGTGTGTGTTGATAGATAGATAGATAGATACACACACACACACACACACATATATATATATATGTGTGCATGTATAGCTTCGTAGTGGTCCATTTAAGCTGCATAATTTGATGCGCTAACCTAAACATTTGGCATAAATAGCCCGGGTTTGCATAATCATCTTGAGGGGATAACATTCCCATACCCCCCCGACACACACACACACGCACACACACACACATATAGTTTTGCAGCGGTCCATTTAAGGTGCATAATTTGATGCACTAACCCTAATATTTGGAATAGTTAACCAGGGTTTACACAGTTATCTGGAGGGGATAACATTCCCATACGATACACACACACACACACACACACACACATACTTGATGGAGCAAGAGGCCAACAGTATCAGGACAATCACAATGAGGTGAAGAAGCTTCTCTATGTCACCATTGTACCAAAACTTACCCATCTTTTATGCATAAGAAGTTCATTATGTGGTTTCAAGAGAACCACAATGCTCTGTATACAACCAACCCCTCATAATGCATAGATAGTAGATCAGAGAAATGAGTAAAATGAATGTGCTATTCTCCTCTTAAGGGTTCTTTCTAATGTATCTTCGTAGTAATATCTCTAAAGTTGTAGAGTTCGCTTGATCATGATTTAGATTAATGTCATTATAAATCGTATCATGTATACAGATAAAGGACACCAAATAGCTTAGTAAATAGCGGTACATTTAAGATGCATAATTTGATGCGCTAACCGTGACATTTGGAATAGTTCACCGGGGTTTACACAGTCATCTGGAGGGGATAACATTCTTGTTCCACACACACACACACACACACACACAAAAACATATATATATATATATATATATATATATATATAGCTTCGCAGCAGTCCATTTAAGGTGCATCATTTGATACGATAATCCTAACATTTGTAATATTTAACCGGGCTTTACATAGTCAACTGGAAGGGGATAATATTCCCATACAGCATATACATATAGCTTCGCATCGGTCCATTTAACGTGCATAATTTGATGCGCTAACCCTAACATTTGGCATAGCTAACCCAGGTTTACACAGTCATCTTGAGGGGATAACAATCCCATATGACCCACGCCCACACATGCACATGCGCATACGCAAATATATATATATATATAGCTTCGCAGCGGCCCATTTAAAGTGCATAGTTCGATGCGCTAACCCTAACATTTGGAATAGTTAACCGGGGTATACACAGTCTTCTAGGGAGGATAACATTCCCATACGACACATATTTATATATACTTGATGGAGCAAAAGGCCAACAGTATCAGGACAATTACAATGAGATGAAGGAGCTTCTCCATGTCAACATTGTACCAAAACTTATCCATCTTTTATGCATAACAAGTTCACTATGTGGTTTCAGGAGAACCACAATACTCCTTATACAACCAACCCCTCATAATACATATCCTAAGATTGTAAATCAGAGAAAAGAGTAAAATGAATACGCTACTCTCCTCTTAAGGGTTCTTTCTGATGTATCTTCGTAGTGATATCTCTAAAATTGTAGAGCTCACTTGACCATGATTTAGATTAATGCCATTATAAATCATATCATGCATACAGATATAGGACACCAGGTAGCTTAGTAAATAATGCTCCAGAAAATTGCAAAAAGACATAGACTCCAGAGTTTAATTGGCCATTTTGGATTTCATTAAATTGAAAAAAATAATATATACATATACATAAAATTGTGCATCTACATCGACACTGCGCTATTATCAAGCAATTTCCTCAACAACATGTCAGTGTGCCTTCTAAACAGGAGCTTACCTTTCTACACAAAAGCACTGAAAACCTGAACTCTATTTCAACAAATTCCAAACTTCTTCCAAATTGATACCATGGAGTTATCATACAAGAATATCAATTTTTGATAATTAAGAAATAGAAATAAAAAGGGAAAGAATAACATAAACAAGGAGCCTCATTTCACACTAACTAATCCTAGATTTTGAAAGGATCTAATTATGAAAACTGCATTTGTTTTTAGGAATTAGGAGAAGAAGAAGCAAATGGAGTACCTGTGAATAATAATGAACCTCTGGAGCCTTGCTTTTTTCACTATTAACAACTTTACTCTTGACCTTCAAAGAATCGTTTTTACCCTCTTTTTTCCCCTCTGAGAGTTTAGTAGGTGGATTGTCTAAAATAATAACCCTCTAGAGCAGATCTGGGTCTTCTTCTTCCCCAAATATCACCTAAGCATCCTCAAACAGCTTGTCCTCCGCCCTTGTCAACCGGCCACCTCTCATCCACTACCCCCTTTGGTTATTCTTTCTCCTCTTTCTCTCCACAAAGGTTTTGGGTTTTTGGGTTGGTGAGAATTCAGGGTTTAATGATTGTAGAACTAATGGAGATACGAAAATGGATAATTCTGAGGAATCTTTGAATTGTATTTGTAAGAGTATCAATGGAGGAAGGTGTTGGTGGAGAGAGAAAGAGGATAGAGAATTGTATTGAGTTGTATTTGGGATGACTGCTTTAGTTTAATGGCAGAGGAGTAAATTGCTTTCTTCAAAACATTGCCCGTACAAAAGCAAGCTGACAACATGTCTCCCAAAAAACATCATCAAGTAAAACAACACCTTTGAATAATATTAAATTTAAAGCTTGGTAATTTTCCCTTGCTAGCTACAGGAGTAGCAGCAGCAAATTAGCAAGGGCAACAAAGTAAATTAGTAGAGGATAAAAAGTTGACAGCCCAATACCGCCCCGCACTTGGTTCCTTAAAAAGACAGCTTACTGAAAAAAAAGAGCATCTGCAGGTACTACAAAAATAACAAATTATGAAATTTTGCCCAGCTGCTAACCGTGGACATCCCATTTTCCCAGTTTCTGTCGATGCTCGCCAAGTACGACACATCACTTCCAACTGTTTAACGGCTCTCATCTAGCCAGGTAAATGAATCGTACATTTCATCCTGGAGTGAGTTAATTAATTCAAGTTAATGAAATTTTGGTTTGCTTTTGGTTTATATTTATATTAACTTTAGATATTATTAGCTTCCCTTAAACTTATTAAGGTGTTTTATTGATATATTTTGATGAAAGATAAAATACAGTTGATCCGTTTATATATTTATATATTTATTATATTATATTTGAACCTAACTCAGTATTTCTATTGTTTAAATGTGTTATAATTATAAATAAATATTAGCATGCTAGTATTACGTAATTGTTTTTAGATAAGTCAGTATCTTTGAGATGATAAATATTCAAATTTAAATATGTGGTCTTTCTGGTATTATATTTAGTGATCTGAATTTAATTATGCAAGATTATGAATGATTACATATTGTCTATTTATTTGAAAGATCTCCTCAAGATGGTCTTGTTCATCAGCTCTAAAATTGGAATATAATCGTTGCTTGAAAACATAAACCGTTGAATCTTCAAGGGTCTGAGATGAACTTCAAGTACTTGAAATCTATTGAAGATAATATTTTCCTTATTTGATGTCGATGATTACTTACCTTGAAGGGCTCCAACGGCTATATCCTATTAGCCATAAATTATGGAGAATTTGAAACTCAGAGACACAACAAGAGGAAAAGATAAGCATTATGCTTGCAAATCAAGATGAGGAATTTGAGAAGACTTTGAGCTTATATTAACAAGTTTATTTTGTTCTACCAAAGAAGTGTATCTTATAATTGTTATTATTCTTTGTATTGGGTTGAATTGATTAGTCGGAAGGTCAACTACCTAAGTTCAGTTGAGAAGCAATGCATATATTGGGACACCTAGAGTAGTGTAGTCAACTTGTAGGTTGTATGATTAGTGAATCGTATATAATCGACCGACCTAATAAAAGAAAAGAGTTCAAAATCCCATCAATGAAGGGCGCCCGTTGGTGGAGGATCAGGCATAGCCGAACCTTTCTATAAATAGCGTGTTTTGTCCACATTTATATTTTTTACTTCTAATTTTATAATTTTGTAACTTTGATTATCACTCTATTCACCCCTCTTTATACTGATTTGAGTAGCCAAGCAAGGCCAATAGATATGTTGATATTCATATAAATATTTTAAAGTAAAAGAAACTCTTTTTTGTAATTGTCACATGTCACTCTCATATAATTTACTCTTTTTTTATTTTTGCATTTCCATTAGTAGAAGAGTTCTAAATTATCATGTTAATTCCTATTTTGGCACTTGTAACCTTATTATTTTTTCCCTGTTTACATAATATATATTATATTTATGATTTATTTTTCCGTGAATTAGTAATATATTTATCATAATGATAACTGTTATATTTCTCAATTAAAGATCATGCATCACGTGGTTTTTAATGTTAGTCCGACTTTATGAACTTGTCTTATGTACACCCCAAAAAAAAAAAAAAAAAACTTTGAAATAAAAGGAAATTGGGTCAATTTGATTAGTGTCAATTTACTTTTTTTTTTTTTTGATAGCAGTGTCAATTTACTTTAGATTTTAAACATTTAAATATTCTACTTCGGACCTTAGGCTAGATATGATTTTTGGTCATTCGGTGAAGAAATTAGAAGGAAAAACTTTCGCATGCCTCTAACAAGTTCGACTCTTTTCAGAAGAGAATTTCATAACCAAAATTGAAGACTTTAATATATATAATTTTTTGGGTGACACGTCTCATATAAAAGTAATTATGAGATGAATTCATTTAAATGTAACTTTTAATGGCTGCTCTTATATTTAGTACTAGTCAATACATTACATCAGATGGAGACCTTAAATTTTATCCCTTATGGTAGCAATATAGAAAGAATTAAGTTGTAAACTTTTAATGATGCGGAATCTTGAAATCGTATTTTTGATAGGAACTAAAGTAGAATATTGTATGCTAAATTGGTGCCATCTTCCTTAGGAAATGTAATTGTGGGTACCATGCGGGAACAGATTCCCTTGCTGGCTCATTAAAATATTTATATATAATAAATGGTGCATTATTAACACAGATTTGTTCAAGTTGTTGGATATTTGTTCTCCTTAAACAAAGTCTCGGATTTGAGTCTTGTAAATGGAGAAAATTATGATAAAGAGCTCTACTCCTTATTGAGCTAGCAGTAACTCGACTTTAGTGAAATGAAAGATTCAAGATTAAAAAAAAATAAAAATAAATAGTACAGTGAAAAAAAATTAAATCGAAGGAGGGATACGTGAGCATCATGTTCACTTCCTCCCTCTCTCTCCTCCACCCATCACTTGCACAGGTGCACCTACGGATAAGTGCTTTGGCTCTCCAACTTGGGCATCTCATCTCCACTTTAATTTCCACAAAAACAAAAAAATGCATTTTCCACCTTTTCTAGTGTTAGGAAAAATATTAGAGCAACAATAATAGCGGAAACGATAGGATGAGTTAGAGATTCAGAATTCAAGTGAATAACAGAAAACAGAAATAAGAAGACAAGAGATTTAACGTGGAAAACCCAATGCGGGAAAAACCACGGACGGCGACAGCACCAGAACAATTCACTATGAGCAGGAAGAATACAACATGATCACAATCACCACAGTGATTTGATCTAAGAGCAGAATTACAACTTCTCTATTGTAATCTCTCACAAAGTACTTATACCTCTCAATATATGTATGAGTACTGAAAATATTTCAGATCCTAGGCTTGACCCTCTTTATATAGGGTCTAAAAAATAGGGTTTTCTCCCCTAGCTTCCAACCCTAGCCGCCAGGTAGAATTCCCCCTTGAACAGAACTCTAACCGCCTTCCGAGAGAGACGGCGTAAACACACAGGGCACGACCGTGCCACCTGGCACGGCACCCCCGTGCCGTTTTTCTGTCCTCTTCGACTGGACGTTCTTCGTCTTGACACGCCCGTGTCCTGTGTAGCACGGTCCCACCGTGCCAGTACTTGGATTTTGGGCCACGAAACCCAACAATCTCCACCTTGGACCAAAAATCTCCAATCACTGCTTTCTGACTCCGTCATTGCACCCCGAAGGGTGACGCCCCCTCCCTAGGGGCACTGCCCCGATGGGCACTTAGTGGCTGTGAATACCTACTAAGTCCAAGCAATGCTCGAACTTAGCCAATGGTAGAGGCTTGGTTAACATGTCTGCAGGATTTTCTGACGTATGAATCTTCTTCACTATTATTTCACCTGCAGCAACTGTGTCTCTAATGTAGTGGTATTTCACACTAATATGCTTGGTCTTCGAGTGGTAGGCATCGTTCTTAGTCAGGTGGATGGCACTCTGACTATCAGAAAACACAACAGTCGGAGTTTGTGGGACTCCGAGCTCGATCACAAGGCCCCTTAGCCAGGTAGCTTCCTTCACCCCTTCAGTAGCAGCAATGTACTCAGCTTCAGTAGTAGACAAGGCTGCAATAGACTGCAATGATGCTTTCCAGGAGATAGCACTGGCACACATGATGAAGATATACCCAAATATGGACCTCCTCCTATCCAAGTCACCAGCATAGTCAGCATCAACAAAGCCTACAACATCTGATATATCAGCTTTGTTTCTATCAAACACCAACCTCTTCCCTATAGTACCCTTCACATATCGAAGGATCCATTTCACAGCTTCCCAGTAATCCTTCCCAGGATTGTGCATATATCTACTTACCACACTTACAGCATGTGATAAGTCTGGTCTAGTGCAAACCATAGCGTACATCAAACTACCAACAGCACTAGAATAAGGTACATTGGACATTCTTCTGATGTCTTCCTCTGTTTGCGGGCAGCATCCTGCAGACAGCCTGAAGTGTGCAGCAAGTGGAGTGGAAACTGCCTTGCAGTTGTCCATGTTGTATTTACTTAGTACTTTCTCAAGGTACCGTTCTTGAGACAAGTACAGTTTACCTGCTTTCTGATCCCTGTGGATCTCCATGCCTAGTATCTTCTTTGCTGCACCCAAGTCTTTCATCTCAAACTCCTTACTGAGTTGAGATTTCAGCATGCCAATTAAGGTCTCGTCTTTAGAAGCAATCAACATATCATCGACATACAACAGTAGATAAATAAAAGTACTATCAGAATACTGTCTAAAGTACACACAATTGTCATATCTACTACGTGTATACCCTTTTTCAGTCATAAACGTATCAAAACGTTTATACCACTGCCTTGGAGCTTGCTTGAGTCCATACAAGGACTTTTGCAATTTACATACCAATTGTTCCTTTCCAGGAACTGCAAACCCTTCAGGTTGTCTCATGTAAATTTCTTCTTCCAGCTCTCCATGTAGGAATGCGGTTTTCACATCAAGCTGCTCCAACTCCAAGTCAAACAATGTGACAAATGCAAGAAGGACTCGAATAGAGGTATGTCTAACAACAGGGGAGAAGACCTCATTGTAGTCAATACCTTCCCTTTGGTTGCAACCACGAACAACCAACCGTGCCTTCCATCTTGCATCTTCAACTCCAGGAATTCCTTCTTTGTTCTTGTAGATCCACTTGGCAGTTAAGGCTCAGTTCACAGAGTTCCCATGTTCGGTTCTTTTGCAGACTTTCCATCTCTTCTTGCATAGCTAGGATCCAGTTAGGTGAACTTGGGTAAGTGATTGCTTCAGTGTAATTTGAAGGTTCAGCACCTTCAGGCACTTCCTCTGCAACTGAACGTGTGTATGCTATCAGTCCCTCATCATCGTTGTAACGGGCAGGTTTTCTGATCTCCCTTCGAGGACGATCACAAGCTATAGAATGGGCAACCTCCTCCTGAGGTTGATTGGGACTGATAGTTCCAGGTTCAGTAACCTGGGCCTCCCTATTGGGTTGATTAGTAGCTCCACCTTGAGCTGTTACGGTCTCCATCTCTACCTCCACATTGGCATCTTCCTGATTACCTGCATCAGTAGAAGGAACAACAGTATTCTTCCCAGAAGATAACATAGCAGTCTCATTGAAAGTAACATCCCTGCTTTGAATTACTTTCTTAGACTCAGGACACCACATGCGGTATCCCTTAGACTCAGATGCATATCCAAGTAACATGCATTTGACAGCCCTGGGGGCTAATTTTTCATTATTCACATGGCCAAACACAGGACATCCAAATATTCTTAAATTAGAATAATCAACAGGATTACCTGACTATACTTCTTTTGGGATTTTGAAGTCAATAGAGGTGTGTGGTGAACGATTTATCAGGTAGCAGGATGTAGAAATAGCCTCTGCCCAAAAGGCCTTGCGATCCCAAAGCTCGGCATGTGAAAGCATACATCTAGCTTTCTCCAGTAGAGTCCTGTTGATTCGTTCTGCAACCCCATTTTGCTGTGGTTTACCAACCAACGTCTTGTGCCTAGCTATGCCATTTTTCGTGCAGAACTCTTCAAACTCTGACTCAACGAACTCAAGACCATTGTCAGTCCTAAGTTTCTTGATCTTTCTCCCAGTCTGGTTTTCAACCAGAGCCTTGAACTTCTTGAACATGGAGAATGTCTCATTTTTCTGTCTCAAGAAGTAAACCCAAATCTTGCGTGAGAAATCGTCAACAAAAGTTAACATGTAACGCTTACCTCCACAAGAAGGAACCTTTGAAGGACCCCACAAATCAGAATGAATGTAGTCAAGGATCCCTTGAGTACGGTGTGTTGCTTTCGAGAAACTTACCCTCTTTTGTTTCCCAAAGACGCAGTGATCACAAAAATCGAGCTTACCTGTACTGGCGTTACCAAGACAACCTTTCTTACCCAGTATGGTCAACCCTTTCTCACTCATATGGCCCAACCTCATGTGCCATAACTTTGTATCATCTGTTGTACCAACTGCAGCTACACCTGTAACTGTAGTTCCTTGTAGAATGTAGAGATTGCCTTGCCTCAATCCCTTCATTATCACCATGGCTCCCTTAGTTACCTTTAGGACACCATTTTCCATCGAAATCCTGCAACCATTAGTCTCAAGAGTACCCAAGGATATTAAACAACGAGTCATGTCAGGTATGTGGCGCACTTTAGACAATGTTCTAATTGTCCCATCATGGGTTTTTATCTGAACAGTACCTATCCCTGCAACTTTACATTTAGCATTGTTACCCATAAGTACCACCCCAGTGTCAACTGCCTTATAGGTGACAAACCAGTCCTTATGAGGGCACATGTGAAACGTACAACCAGAATCTAAAACCCAATCAACATCCACTCCCCTTTCGGAGGTGGTAGCCAAAGAAGTAGCAAGTAATACATCACCATCAGACTCCGACTCTACTACACAATCAGCTGTAGCAGTTTTCTCCTTATCCTCCTTTTCATTCTGTTTCTTTAATTTCCAGCAGTTAGCCTTGATATGACCCAATTTGTTGCAGTAGTGGCAGGTTTTGTTAGAATGAGGATTCCTTGACTTAGAACGGTTCTTTTTCTTATTACCGTTTCCCCCTTTCTCAGTGGTTCTACCCCTGACAACTAATCCCTCAGACTGATCGGTCAAATTTTTCTTTAGACAGTAGGTTAGACTTCACATCCTCAAACGATATAGTATCCGAATTACTATATAACATGATTTCCTTAAAGTGTTTGTAGGAAGGGGGTAAAGACACAACAAGCAGAATGGCCTTATCCTCATCCTCAATTTTAACATCCAAACTCTCCAAATCTACTAGAATAGAATTAAATTAATTCAAGTGTTTTTGGACAGGAGTACCTTCAGCCATACGAAAGGTGTACAACCTTTCCTTCAAACGGATCCTGTTGGCGAGACTCTTCTAGCCGAGCCCAAAGATCCACCGCAGTTGTCTTATCTAGCACCTCTCGCAGAACATGTGGTGCCAAGCACAACTGTATGGCTGAAACCGCTTTCAGCTCCAGTTCCTCCCATTCGTCCTCCGTCAACGACCCACGTCTCTTCTTTACATCTTCAGCCCACTGTTCTTCTGTCATCTTCTCAAGGTTTTACGTGAGGTCCCTTCAGAACCTTCCACAACCCGTGCTGAATGAGAACTGCTCTCATCTGCACCTTCCAGAGATTAAAACTAATCTCCCCATCGAATTTCTGAATATCTACCTTCATGATAGAAGACATCCTATAACCAAAGCTCTGATACCACTTGTTAGGAAAAATATTAGAGCAACAATAATAGCGGAAGTGATAGGATGAGTTAGAGATTCAGAATTCAAGTGAATAACAGAATACAGAAATAAGAAGACAAGAGATTTAACGTGGAAAACCCAATGCGGGAAAAACTACGGACGGCGACAGCACCAGAACAATTCACTATGAGTAGGAAGAATACAACACGATCACAATCACCACAGTGATTTGATCTAAGAGCAGAATTACAACTTCTCTATTGTAATCTCTCACAAAGTACTTCTACCTCTCAATGTATATATGAGTACTGGAGATATTTAGATCCTAGGCTTGACCCTCTTTATATAGGGTCTCAAAAGTAGGGTTTTCCCCCCTAGCTTGCAACCCTAGCCGCCAGGTAGAATTCCCCCTTGAACAGAACTCTAACCGCCTTCCGAGAGAGGCGGCGTAAACACACAGGGCACGACCGTGCCACGTGGCACGGTCACCCCGTGCCACATGGCACGGCACCCCCGTGCCGTTTTTCTGTCCTCTTCGACTGGACGTTCTTCATCTTGACACGCCCGTGTCCTGTGTAGCACGGTCCCACCGTGCCGGTACTTGGATTTTAGGCCACGAAACCCAACATCTAGTAATTTAAGTTTCCCCCTTTTTTTCTTTTTTTTCTTTTTTTGGGTGGAGGGGGGTTGGGATGAGAAGGAATAGCATCGGCTGGATGCGGCTAAGGTGATCCACATAGATAAGCTTGATCATGCCACGCTATAAAGATGCTCATTTGATTGTGTTAGAATATAAAATTTATTTCTGAGTTTTTAATTATTAGTTTAAATTTTTGACTCAGTTGATTCTTAAATATAATATTAGAGTTTTTTTTGAGTGAGATGTCTCATATATATATTCGAATTTTAATAGCCTCCACAAGGTAAAGACCTTTATTTACGAGTCTTTAACTATCAATTTAAGTTTTTAATTGAGGTGATTTTTGAACATAATATCTGAGTGCTTGATATATTAATTATTAACTATGACGTTAATTGTCCAAGAGCTAGATCTTTTATCCAAAGTTTAAACCGAAACTTGAGCCTTCATCAATCATTGGTTTCACATTGCGTTAATCTGCTGTGACATCTTGTGTAAAGTAGCAGTTGGCCTCAAATATTAATACATAGGGTAAATTCTAAATAACATGGAGACTATTAAGATCAAAATATGAAAATTGAGATCTATAAGCGCATAATCGTCAACTCAATCTGTTTATAAATAACTTAATTAAGTTTGCTAACATAGTTGACAATATATCACATCAATTATGTTCCAAATGCTCATTTAACTGTGGATTTAAGTTGCCCCTTGTATCATCGTCCATATTGATCAATCTCTCCAAATAGAAGTACCAATTTAAATAAGCCACATACTCTTAGAAGTAGGTTTCATCAGAAACCCTAATTTCGTCATGTGCAATACATGTGCCCTAGCTCATGATAGTAGAAAAATCTGGAGAATTTAGCCAACCTAAAAAAGAAAACCAAATAATATCGACTTTTGGCCTAACATGACAAGATTTTTCACCACAAAAGAGGGGGAAAAAAATGATTAACCTAATAATTTGGTGACCTCATTATATTGTAGCGGATGATTATTGTATTTCATTAAGCTATATTTAACTGCCATTAACGGGTACATAAGAGCTTTTTGGTTCCTGATACTTGCTAAATCCAAAGGTTGTGCTACCTAACTTTCTTAATTCCCCAGGTAATCACGACAAAATAAATGTTATGATTAAGCTTGGATTGATGATTCACAGCTAACTTTGAGTTTTATTGGAATAATATCATGCTCATATGCAGCTTCTTTTTTGTATTAAAAAATAAGAAGATTTATGGAATCTAACTATATAAAGCATAATTTCTATAAACTGCCGAGATTTTGCTAATAATATATTGAGAATGAGGAGGTCAGCACTAATAGTGCACGTACCATAGCACTACAGGGAACCGTTCCAGTTGAGACCGAAATTTAGAGACCGGGACAAAAATCGGTCTCAAAATTTAAGTTGAGACCGGCATTTAAAGACCGCTAACAGTGGTCTCCAGCAGAGTCCAATTCTGAGACCGAACAGCATTTTGGACTCTAACTGCGACTGGGCTTAGAGACCAATATTCTTGGACTCAAACTCTTCATCGTTCCCGCGTAGACAGACACCAAAAGTTAGAGACCGAAGTCCATCATTGGTTTCTAACTGAGACCAAACTCCAAAATTGGTCTCTAACTGAGACCAAAAAACTTTTCGGTCTTAGATTTAGAGACCGATTTCGCATATCGGTCTCCAATTTCTAAGCTAGTTTTCAGAACATAACTCGGTTTCAGTTGAGACCAAACTCCAAAATTGGTCTCTAACTGAGACCATAAAGACTTTTCGGTCTCTAATTTAGAGACCGATTTCACATGTCGGACTCCAATTTCTTAGCAATCTTCCAGAACTAACTCAGTTTCAGTTGAGACCAAACTCCCAAATTGGTCTCTATCTGAGACCAAAAGGACTTTTCGGTCTCAGAGTTAGAGACCGATTTCATATATCGGTCTCCAATTTTTGAGAAAGCTTCCAGATTTTAACTCGGTTTCAGTTGAGACCACAAATGTCGGTCTCTACGTTTCAAAGAAAAAAAACAAGTCCAAGCGCGGGCGTCTTCTTCTCCAGTTAGCTCTCTGCTCCTCGCTCTCTCTCACTCCCAATTCACTGCTCTGTGCTCCCTGCTCTACTCTCTCACTCACTCGATCTGCTTGCTCCTTCAACCATTCACTCACTTCCGTCCTCAGCGTGCTGCTTCAGACGCCCCACACCGGCTGCCGTCTCTGGTCGGTGCTTCAAACCCCCCAAACAACACCAAGGTATGCCTTCACACTGATTTCGCCTCCGCTGTTTGTACATTGTCAATGTTGTGCATTCATTTGTGTGTCTTCACTCGTATTTGTCTTCTTTGCTGTCAATGGAAGTGCTGATTTGAGGTATCTAGGGTTTTCACAACTGTGCATAGCTTCGTTGGCTTACCCGTTGATTGCGTCTGAGTTGTGTGCAGAGTTGATTTCATATGCACACCATGTGTTTGTGAAAATGTCTGAACGGCTTGGCAAAGCAAGAGGGAAAATGCGGAACGGCTAAATCACTCTTCCTGATTATTCCTTTTCTTCTTGAATGCTAAACAAATGGTTTGGATGGAATTTCTTGTAGGAGTTTAATCGAGCACTTATTAAAAAAACTGAAATCAAGTGGGTGGTTATCTTCTTTCCTCTAATTAGAGTAGGCAAAAAAAAATTCTAAATTGGAAACAGCGTATCACTGGGGAGAGGTCTAAGATATCATGAACCCTTACTGGAATAAAGCCGAAATGTTAGATGCTTTTAGTTCTTTTAACCTTCTGTGGAGAAGTGTGAGTTGCAACTCAGCTGCGTACCTTTTTACATGAACTTCAAAGAAAAAACACTGACCCAAACACAAAAACCAACTTCATGAGAGAGATGTGAGTCAGAACAATGAAAATACTAACCAACGCCATAACCAGTAGCCAACCACAAAAACTAATTGAATTTTGATGCTGTCATGCGTTGAATTAGAGTAGTTCGAACCTGAAATTCATGTTTTCTTTATATTAATTTTTGGATTCTGGGTTAAAATTAGGTTGTGTAAAGTGATAAATTACTGGAAGCTCATTTGGAGTAGATGTAGACCCAGTTTGAACATTGTGGTTGCCGTGGTTATAATTTGCTACCGGAGTTGTTTTTGTTTTTCGTTTTATGGAGTTGTTGCTATGACTCATTTTTGGTGATGGTGTTGTTATTTTCTGTTGCTGGTGTTGTCTCTGTTTTCTATTTTTGTTGCTATATTGCGTTGTTGCTACTGCCTCCATATTCTATTGCTATTGTTGTCACCACACTATTGTATATGATTAGCCCGGTTGCTAGGAAGACCACTACCGCTATAACAGCAAGTGCGCCTAAAGACGTTGCAGGCTTTTGTCATGGATGCAATAACATATGCAGGGGCGATGAAGGAATAGAAAAAGAAAAAGCAACTTCAACTAATAAGCTTTGGAAAACAATAAATTTATGTATGTTTGTATGTATGTATGTATGTATGTATGTATGTATGTGTGTGTGTGTGTGTGTATATATATATATATATGTATATGTATATATACGTATACATATATGTACGTATATATGTATGTATGTATTTATCTACATGTACTTATTGTTGTACGAAAAAATGTATGTTTGGCTAGTAACATATACAGATCCTCCTGAGACAATGGATCCAAGTCGGGTGTGGATGTACAACAGACTAGAAGGGAAGTATCTAAGCAAGACATTCGTTGAGAAAGTTGATGACTTCATTAAGTTTGCCTGTGCACAACAAGAGTTTCAGAGGTGCCAAAAACTGAAGTGCCCTTGCGTGAGGTGCCGCAATTTACCATACCTTGATGTGGATACGATTAAGTTACACTTGTACCAGCGAGGGTTTCAATCTAACTATTACAGGTGGGTGCATCATGGTGAAACGTTCCTCGAAGATGATGGTGCTGCAACTTTCTCATCCAATGCATAAGCACTACCCAACCTTATGAGGGATATGGTGATGGATGCATACCCACATATGTTATCTGCATCATTACAAGAGCTGCCCCACAATGCGGAGCATGAACCAACACCAGAGGCGAAAAGATTCCTGGAACTCCTTAAGGCAGCAGAGAGACCATTGTACGAGGAATGCGAAATGTCACTACTAAAAGCTGCTGCATGGCTTACTAATCTTAAATGTGAATATAATCTACCCCATCAAGCGGTTGATGGTATTGCATCATTCATGAAGAAGATATGCCCAAATAACAACGATATGGTTGGTAATTACTATGAAATTAAGAAGTTGCTTGCTGGTCTTGAACTTCCACACCGTAAGATAGATGTTTGCCCCAATGGTTGCATGTTATTCTGGAAGGGGGCAGCTGCCCTCCATAGATGCACTTTTTGTAATGAAGGGAGATATTCGAGGACAGGCAAAGATGGAAGGCAAATCCCGAAGAAGCAACTAATATATTTTCCCGTTGGACCTCGATTATAGCGTCTTTATGCAACAAAGAAAACAGCTGAGAGTATGAGATGGCACCATGAGCACAAGCGCCCTCCTGGGGTCATGGCACATCCATCAGATAGTGAGGCTTAGAAACATCTGGATGCTTCCTATCCTTCGTTTGCTTCCGAACCACGTAATGTGAGGTTAGGCTTGTGCACTGATGACTTCTCACCATTTGGCCATTACGGTCAAACATATTCATGCTGGCCAGTGATTGTGACCCCTTATAATTTGCCCCCATGGATGTGTAAGAAAAGGCAATTCATGTTTATTGCTCTACTCATTCCCGGTCCAAAGAATCCAAAAGGAAATCTGGACATATATATGCAACCTCTTATTGAAGAGCTTTTGCAATTGTGGCATGAAGGAATACCAACATATGATGTGTCCTGGAAGCAAAATTTCTTACTGAAAGCTGCCATTCTTTGGACTGTGAGTGACTTTCCCGCTTACGGCATGCTCTCCGGCTGGATGACTGCTGGAAGATTAGCGTGCCCCTATTGTATGGAACATACAAAAGCGTTCAGGCTAGCGCACGGGAACAAGCAATCTTGGTTTGACTGTCATCGACAATTTCTCCCAAGGGATCATAGATTTCGGCGTAATAAATCAGCATTTTATAAAAACAGGGAGGACCATTCAGAACCTCCGCCTATGTTGACCGGGGAACAGATTTGGAGTCGTGTGTCTTCGCTCCCAACGGCATCAGAGCACAAGAGAAAAGTGGATGGCTATGGACGGTCCCACAATTGGACAAGACGCAGTATATTTTGGGATCTCCCTTATTGGAGTAAGTTGTTACTACGTCACAACCTCGACGTCATGCGCATTGAAAAAAATGTTTTTGAGCAAATAATTAACACCGTGATGAATGTTAAAGACAAAACAAAAGATGATCTGAACGCGAGGAAGGACATGCTTACTCACTGTAAACGTAGGAGACTTAATGTTCGCGTTGTGGAAGCTGGTGAAGGCAGTCGGCGAGAGAAGGCAGTCGGCGAGAAGTTATGCCACAAGCTCCATATGTCCTACAAAAGGAGCATAGAAAGGTGGTGTGTAAATGGATTCGTAAACTAAAATTCCCTGATGGTTACGCGTCGAACTTGAGTAGGTGTGTTGACTGGAGAAATGCTTCACTTCATAACTTGAAAAGTCATGATTGTCATGTCTTCATGCAGCGTTTGCTGCCGCTGGCTTTCAGAGATCTCTTACCAACGAACGTATGGAATGTTCTAACTGAGCTTAGCCAGTTCTTTCGGGATTTGTGTTCATCTAAGTTGCATGTTGATGACATAGTCCGTTTGGAGAGCAATATTGCAGAAATATTATGCAAGTTGGAACGAGTTTTTCCCCCTGCATTCTTCAACGTAATGGAGCATCTACCTGTGCACTTATCTACGGAGCTGAAACTTGGAGGACTGGTTCAATATCGATGGATGTATGACAATGAAAGGTACGTTATGTTTCATTGAAATTATGCCAGCAGTTCCGTACATAAGTGACAGTTCTTTTTATTGGATTATAGGTTCCTTCATCACCTCAAGCGGAAAGTGGGCAACAAAGCACGTGTGGAGCCTTCAATTTGCTATACGTACTTAATGGACGAGATCACGAACTTCATTGTCAACTATTTCGATGACAGTGTTGATGTTAAGGCACGAGATTTGCCCAGAAACGTGATGAACATTGATCAGAACACAGTTGATGCCAAACTTCCAGAAATTTTCTCCCAGAACGTGGGATATGTCCCGAATGACGGCACTGTTAGGTTTTTAGATCATATAGATCATCGATTGGCACATATATATGTGCTTTCGAACTGTGGATTGTTGGGCGAATATGAACGGTAGGTTTTTGTGATTCATATGGAACAAGCGTTGCATACAGTGAACATGAGTGTATGATGTTCTCATTACATTGTGTAGGAAATTCGCGTTGGAGATGAGCCAACAAAACCACCGTGTTCGGGACGGGGATGTGTTGCCCACATTTCAGGATAGATTTCCAGAATGGTTCAAAGCGTATGTACGTATTTGTACTATGTGATTTCCTTACACAGCTAACGCATTATAATGACAACTTATTTGACCATTTGTGGATATGACAGCCATGTAGGTGTTGCACTCCAACGTCGACAACGATGTTCTGAGAGCACTTGCGTATGGCCCTAAGAGACATATTCGTCGTTGGGATCATTATTACATGAATGGCTTCAACTTCCATGCATATGACTATGGAAAAAAACAAGTCAACAATGAATTACGGTGTTTGCGTGAAAGGGACAGATGGCCAGGAATATTATGGCATTCTGCAGGATGTAATTGAGTTGGCGTATGTTGGGGATATTCGTTCATATAAGACGATCTTGTTCAAGTGTGAGTGGTTTGACTGCATTAATGGTGTTGTTGTCCATGATACATACAAATTGGTCGATGTAAATCACACAAAGAGATATCCCCAGTATGACCCATTTGTCCTTGCAAGTCAAGTCACACAAGTCTGCTTCATGCCTTATCCTGTGAAAGATAACAGTAAAAAGGACTGGTGGGCAGTGTTAGAAATGAAACCAAGGTCAATAATAGATGCCCCGGAAGAGGACACACCATTCCAAATAGATGAAAACGAAAACCCGCCTAATTTAGGCAATATTGACGTAAACGATGATGTCGACATCGTACCACAAGAGGAAAATGACATAGATGACGTTGTGGACGATGAGGTAGATGCCATCAATGGTGGAGACGGAGATGAGTGGCACGGCGGGTTCGTAGATGAATACGATGATAATGTTGATGATGATGATGATGACTACTTCACTGAGTCAATGTTTACATAGTGTACGTCGTTCACTAATTTCTGCAACGTTGGTGTTGTTGTGATTTAATAGCCGTTCCGTAAGTTAATGTATGCAACCTTTTACTACATTCCTCTCCCACAATTCGTTATGTTATTTAACTTGCATGTTTTCCAACCAGAGTGCGTATTGGTTGCAGCTGTAATGTGTTTATGCAATTTGTTAGATTCATATCAAAGTACGCATCATTGATCAGTGTATCATACTTAGTGTCATTCTGCATGCAATTACCTAAGTCAAATCCATGTACTTATCTAACTGATTTTTATAACTTTGCGCAGGAGTAGGTACGCATGGATGGTGCAAGTAGAGACATCACCCAGTACGAGTCTCAGGAGACGCAGCCTCCTGAGTTTCCGTTGGAGGACAGTAGCACCCCCTTGACCAGGGTTCGACTTGTGCCGAACACCGACATGTGGTAAGCATCGTTAACATTCAAAGAATACAAAACGAATGTGTCCGACATTTTCATTTCATTTGCTGGAAATGCTGTGTCATAGGTTCGGACATCGAGATGTCGCACGTGCCATCTTCGAAACCATTCGAACTTATTACAAGGACGCCTTCATGTGTTGGCGGGACGCCCTTGAGGATCACAGGAGGTTTTGGTGGAATTGTTTTAAGGTACATTTCCCAACTTCACAATATGGTACATGACACCCATATGGAATTAAGTTCAATAAGTATTGAGAAGTAAAATGTATGCGTGCAATTGATGGGGTGCCTTATCCAATGCTCCAGATGTGTGATCCGTTGATATGTGTATTTGGTGTATTCCGGGCGTGTGGCCCGATGAGCGTGTATATATATATGTATTTATTGGTACTGCAGGGAAGTATTGTATGGCTTTAAGCCTGGGATATGGTCAACTTTTAGGCGGAACTCTGTCGGTTTCTTCCCAGAAATGAATTGTTTTGCAAACTTTTTTGGATGTGCGATCCGTGGAGATGTGTACGTTGTGTACTCCGGGCGTGTGGCCCGTTGAGCGTGAGATTGTCTTACTTACGTGTATGTATTTTTTTCTACGTTAATGTATGTAATAGAGATTCGGATATTGTCAATTGCTAGACGGAACTCTGTCCGTTTTTTTCCAGAAGTATGACTGCATGCAAATAATTTGGACATTCACCTATATTTAACGTGCACGAAATATATATGTCGCGGAAGCAATCTTGTAGCCAATAAGTATGTCATCTATCCTCATGTTGGTGGTTTTTGTTACTATGTGTTAAGCATGACCACATATTATGACTTACGTGAAAAAAACGACCACTACTGAGTTTTTTGGAAACCTAACACAATGACCAAGTATTATTTGCAATTTTCCATGTAGCAACGATTCACATGGGATCCCGAACACGAGGCTTTAGTCAGAAGAGAATGGCAACAGAAGGTGCGTGTAAGGGTGAAAGACATAGTGAACAAGGCCGCGAGGGGCTCTCCGGACAAGTTCATTACTTGGATGACGGATGATCTTCGCACGTCATTGCGACACAAGAGGGAAAGTGATGAGGAATTCAAAAAGCGGTCTGAGAGGAACACGAAGAATAAGATAGAGAGACTGAAAGCAAAGATTGGGCACAGCCAGGGGTCAATATCAGCGACAATGTGGGCAGACAGACTGGTATGAATATCTGAAACACTTGACAAGTATACGTAAATTTAATTTCGCAATGCTACTGACGTAAACATATATATACTACTATCTGTTAGGCGAAGCAATTGGGAAGAAGACCATCTGCAGCTGAATTGTTTGCGACCACTCATTCAAAGTTTGATGCGAGTGGTCAACGGATTTGGTGCGATACTCACGCGCAGAGCGTTTATGTAAGTACTACCATGATAGATTTGCTTGATTTGTAAATTTGGACTTCTCTGAACACCCTCCTCAGTTGATCCCCTTCCTTAAGTTATATGTGTAGAAGTTGCTTGTAATTGTCGTGTTGTCATTGTCACGTGAGGTGATATACTCCGGATGTGTCATCTGTTGAGATGTGTATTTGGTGTACTCCGGGCGTGTGGCCCGTTGAGATTGCGAGCGTGTTATGTGGTGGTTAAGTTGTGCAGGGTAGAAATTATAGCTATATGCCTGGGATATTGTCAACTTTTAGGAGGAACTCTGTCCGTTTCTTCCCAGAAATGTCGTTAATTTTTCGTTTTTTTTTTTGGACTGTTCCAATTCATCCCACTGATGCAGGACAAATATGAGCAACTGAAAGCAGGAACTGATGTGCAATTGGGTTCAGCTGCAGATGATCACCTGTTCTTCAAGGCAAGTGGTGGCTGGAGTGACAAGGGCACTATATACGGTCTTGGAAGAGAGGGTCCAGCTATGTTTGAGAGACCGACGGCGGCTAGGCGTACTAGCTCCAGCAGTTCTGCTGCATATTCCTCCCCAATAGTTACGCAGCTCCAGGACCAATTGCAAACGACACAGAATGAGTTGCAGACCACTCAAGCTCGACTACATTCGACAGAGGAGGAGTTGAGGAGTACTAGGCAGGAGTTGAGTAGTACGAGGGAGGAGTTGGAAGCTACAAAGAAGCAGTTGGATGACCAAAGAATAGGACTGCTGGAGTTAAATGCTCGGTTTGACAGCTCCTCGGCGCTCCTTGGCCACCCCACTCGTGCAGACAACTCTCAATCGTCTTCTTAGGCTTTGGTACGTAGCGTATGTCAGGTGCGTCATATGTACGTACATTGAGTTGTACATATTTATATTTAGGTTGTGGAATTTTTTGGTGTATAATTGATGTATGAAGTACTCGAATGTATCAATGACATTTGGAATGCAATATAAATTTTGCCATATTGACACTTTTGCCGTCCAAAAATGTTGTATCGATTGCATCATTTGAGGAAAAAAAAATTAAACTGCAGGTTCAGCTGAAAAACAAGCCAAAATACGTGTTTTTTTAAAAATTATTTCAGAGACCGAAATAAATCGGTCTCCGGCACTGGGGATGGTGGTCTCAAAATATGGAATGAGTGGTCGCCCAAATTCCGGTCTCAGTCAGAGACCGAATGGTAGTGGTCTCTACTAGAGACCGAAATATTTGGTCTCTGTTAGAGACCAAATGTTCTTGGTCTCAGTTAGAGACCAAATTGATTTGGTCTCTAGTGGAGACTGGGTCCCCTGGTCTCAAAAAGAGACCGCTGAATTCGGTCTCCAAGTGAGACCGCCTGAGGCCCAGTCTCGAGTAGAGACCAAATGTATTTGGTCTCAAGCGCCGGTCTCTACTGGAGACCAAACCAGAAAATCTGGTCTCCAATTTAAATTTGCTACCAATGATTTAGAGATCGGCCCATTTTCTGTCTCAATTCGGTCTCTGAAAAAGGATTGAGACCGAATTCTTTATGTTGGAGACCGAAAATGTTCGGTCTCTAACTATGCGCTTCCTTGTAGTGTAGTAATTTTTGCTACTGGACTGAATGCTTCTTCATAATCTATACCACATAGCTCTGTGAGAAACTTCGAGCCACTAATCGAGCCTTATACCTTTCAATCGAACTATCAGGACGCACTTTTAACTTGTATACCCATGTATAAGAAATAAGCTTTGCATTCTTAGGCTTGGGTACTAGCTCCTAAGTCTCGTTTTGAATTAAAGCTTGCATTTCTTCTTCTATTGCCCTTTGCCACTCCTTCTTTTGATATGCTTCTTCATAGGTGCTTGATTTTTTAATGTTTGGTCCTTCTAGTAATACTGCATTTGCATAGTTAGGATTCAATTTTCGTATCCTCTTGGCCTTCTTAAGTGTGGCTCTGAGGTTTCTTCTTCCACTATATCTTCAAGTTGACTTGGCCTTTCTTCTTCTGGAGATGCGTGATGTATACCTGTTTGTCATGGACTCTTCTGCCTATTTGATGTCTCATTTTTATCTTCTTCTCCTTCTATAGATTCTTCTTGTGGTGCTCCCTCATCACTTGATTCTTGCTTGAGGTATAACAACGTTCTGTTGCTGGGTCACAACATCTCCATCCCTTTCTTTCATGGTCATAGCCCACAAAGATGTAACGAATCACCTTTTTGTTGAACTAGCTTCGTAAGTGGTCTGGCACAAAGATATAATACACACACCTAAAGACTCTGAAATGGCTTACCGTGGGCTTGACATTCCATATCTTGTGACGTGGAGAAATGGGCTCAAGTCTTGCTTGTGGTGTGACATACACCGCAGTCTTCATGCACTCAGCCCAGAAACATGGTGGCACATTCTTAGCATGCAGCATGCTTCTACATGTCTCTGTGAGATGTCGATTCTTTCTTTTTACTACTCCATTTTGTTGAGGCATGCTAGGACAGGTAAACTGGCATCGTATTCTATGTGCTCGTAAGTATTCAAAGAACTCATATGATGTATATTCTTTCTTGTTTATCAACATATGCATCTTGGGCTGACATCATATACACAGACTCTAACCTTTGTCCTTCCATAAGTGGGGAAAATGTGGGTTTGAGACTGCGGTATACCTTCACATCATTAGGTCCAAAGATCCCATAGTTCCCCAAGGATGTAAGCTAGGACACTAACAATAGATTCTTCTTCATTCCAGGCACATAGTAGATATTCTGTAGTTGCACCCGATATGGACTGAATCGATGAGCAATTAAAGTATTGCCTATACGGGTGATCGGCATTTTAGAGCAGTTTGCCGTCACTACAACCCGATCTCCTTTATTTGAAGCTTATTCATATCTCCTGTCATGTGATTCGAGCACCCTGAATCCACAATCCAACGATCTTGATAGTTGATGGATTTGTTGCTCGTCATGACAAGAGCTTTCTTATTTAGCTCCTCAGCACATGATGTAGCTTCTTTTACATCATTTTCTTGGTTACTTTCTTTTATTACAAAGGTTGACTGGGAGTTCCATTCTTTTTCACTATCATGGTTTGTGAAAGTAGCTACATTACCTTCCACATGGGAGGATTTACAGTCTCGAGCAAAGTGCCCTTTCTTACCACATTTGTAGCATCGATCTTCTTGAAGATAATATCTCTTTTCTTCCAATTCTCCTCGAACTTGATGTGCTCCCCCTTGAGATAGAGCTCGTCCATGCTATTGTTGCCATCTTGGTTGCGTTCTTCCAGATGATTCTCCAACACCGTTATACCTCTTCACACTCTTACCTTGGCCTTGAGGTGCTCTCCTTTTTGTGAAGAGAGCTTTTTCTTCATCCTTTATCGAGACCTTAGACATTTGTTTGTCTAGGCCTTTGGTTGGCTAAGATACTTTCCAATTCTGCTAAAGAGGGTAGAGTTACCCAACTCCGAGTTGCTATGATAAGGCCAATATATTTGGGGTCCAAGCCTCTAATAACATTTCGATGCATTCTAGCCTCATTAATTGTACTTTCAGCCTCTATCTTCTGAATTTTATCGCACAAGAATTTAACTTTTGTGAAGTATTGACTTGCCGTCATGTCTCCTTATTTGATGGACATGAGCTCATTCTCTAGTTGCTATAGTTTGGCTTCATTGTTCTTTGTGAAGAGTGTTTCTAAAATACCTCAAGCATCACTTGGTGTTTTACAATCCTTGATTGGATGTAGAAACTCATCCTTCACTATGACGGAGAGCACATACATAGTCTTTCCCGCCTTGATCTCCCATTGCTTTTTCTCCTTCAGAACTGTTGGCACAATTTTCTCATCACTACCAATGATATCCTACAAATCTTGTCCTTTCAAATAGTACTTGATATGTCTGCACCAAGTAATATAATTGCTCTCATTGAGCTTCTCAAATGAGCTAGCTGAGGTTGAAAGATCTGCCATAGTAACTTGGTAACCGCCCAGCACTTGACCAAGAAAACGTAGTCCTAGACCAAGAAATTTCACAGTCCCTGACTGTGCCGACAGAGTATCCCCTATACTTCAGTCCCAACCAAAAATGCCAAATGAAAACTAGCTTAAACAAGGCTTCCAAAACCTTATTTTGATACTGCTTGTTAAGAGAGAGGAGACTCATGTGGTATACCAGAGGCAATACTTTTATTATACTTTCAAAAGGAATGTATGAAGAGTGAGCAAGACTTTGTATACTCTCAGAAATATGTGGGAGACCTCTTTCTTATTCTTGAAGGACTCCTCTCCAACTCTCTTATGTGTGATGTCTCTTTTTTTTTTTTTTGGAGCAAAAAACCCTACCGAGATTTTGCTAATAATAATATCATGTTCACATAAAAAAGATATATTACGGTCTCTTATGAGTAATATCTCTGTTATGTGTGAATAATATCATGCTCATACGTAGCTTCTTTTTTGCATTAAAAAAATAAAAGAGATATATGGAATCTAGCTGTATAAAGCACAATTTCCGTAAACTACCGAGATTTTGCTAATAATAAGATATAAAATTATAAATGCCACATTTTATATTTAGTAGATATTCTACAAATTTAAAGTAAATGAAAAATCATTAAATTTTGCCCAAGATTGATTTATATCAAGCCAATTACAATTAATTTAGGTTTGATTTGGATCATTTGAAACTCGACTTGGACTTGTTCATTTATAATTGTGGATGATTTTGGCCTGATTTTAACTTAAATACTTCCTCTAAATCCAAACTTTTGAATTCTATGTAGGTTCACATACGAGTTAGTGAAATGTGTCCGTTATATATTGTCACTCTCATAAACGAGTAGGAAGAGTTAAGTGATCATGTATGCCTGTAAACTTAAACCGGTGACTTTAAAATTAAATTAGCCACTGTATACTCTCCAATATGCTCTTAAGAATGAACATATTAGGAGCTAGACAACCTCAATTTGTATGCAAACAAAACACGTGCACAACATCATAAACTTGTACAAGTAGCTAGATCACAACAGCCATTGCACCCAACAAGCAAACTCATCATCTTGCCTAAACTAGAACGTACCAAGGAACCTAGCCAGTACAAGTGATGTATACATGCACTTCAACTTGGAGTGGTTGAGGAGGAATATGAGTTTAGTCTTCACTCTTCAAAGATTCCTTGGTTTTACCCACTTAAAAGAGGATTTCTTTGCTTGATATGTAACCTCTCTTTTCCTCAGTCATTGGGAATTAAAGGGCACAGAATATGATGCCTAGCTAGCTAGTATTATGTCATATCTATAGTTACATGATCTTACACCTTTTGCCACTGAATACTTGTTGCTAATTCCAATTATTATTATTATTATTATTATTATTATTATTATTATTATTATTATTATTATTTCACTTGAAAATGATTATAATCCATTGCAAAGGGAATATCTGACTGACAATTGATCATACACTATTTTAGTCTCTGAGCACTGCGGTTATTATTTAGAAAGCGAAAATGATCAAGTAGGGTATTTATTCTTTTTTAAGGATGGATGGCATACATTTTGTTTGTGAGAATTTTGATTTTAAATTTTCTAGAAAAGGTGCTACTTTAAAGTGATACTGAAAGATATTATGATATTCATACTTTGAATGTTTAAAAGTGCAGTCTTCATCCCTCCCCCCTATGTAAGTACTACCAGTTGATCAAACAAGATCATTCAAATTCATCTACTTTGCTAGGAAGAGCTGTAAATATCAGATCCGTCGGAAAATTAAAAGAGGAAGAGTTGCAAAGAACAGAGTTAACAAGAATAACGCTAAGTGATTCATACCTATGTATATTAATTCGCATTATTTTTTTAACATACAGAGTATAATGTCTCTAAGATTATTATATTACAAGAAATCGGTGTTATTATTCTGAATGCGTTTTGTAAGAGTAATTGACATTTTACTATTTTGGAGCATAGTAACTGAAGAAAGCAATCCAAAAATTTATGAAAATAATAATTTAGTACATCGAGATATCATTGTATGAATAATTTAGTCCTTTTCATGACAATAAGCTCTATGAATTGTGCATTGACCTCCAAAAGTGGGATACTTTTATAGTTTTACTATCGTTTTGTTGGTTTTTAAGAAATTACATAGGCGTTGATGGTTTGTGTATGTTTTGATGACTATAATTGCACCTATTATTATTGTCGAAGCTTGATTAAAATTTTCATTGATATCACATATGCAGTTCAAAACTTTGAGAACATCCAAACTTAGTTAAATTAAATAAAAAGGTATCTTATTTTGCGGTTCAAAATAATTTCTAGAATGTCAAGAAATATAACTTTTAAAACTTCTTATCAAGAAAATAACTAAAGTATTCATCCTTTAAATATTTCAAAGTACTAAATTCTTATTTTCACAAACTTTTGAACTAGTTTATTCGGTGATCATACCTCAAGTACTAAAATGCCAATTACTTTTTGTTACAACCAGTATATATGTGGATGTCGAAAATAAAAGTGGCATAATGTGAAGCATTTAGAAAACGCAATCAATGTACTCGGTCAAGAAGTAACTGATCATCTAGTTTTCGTAGAGGGTACATACATTGTCATGTATTCATTCAACAACTTTCGTTATTAGAACTTAAAGTCATTTTTCCATCAAAAGAAAAAAAACCTTAAAGTTACTTGTGCAAAAAGTTCATTTCTCAAAAGGAATTGGAATTTCAACTGTTTTATCAGAATAACCATTTGCATAATTAATTAAATAATTTTCCTTTCAAATGAAATTATATAAGTTGGTAATGACAAATGTTGACAATAATGTTGGGGATCCTCTCCTGCGGATTACATGATAAGAGATCTGCACCATGGAACTGAGGATGCACATTAATAAATGCTAATGAGAACAAAAAAGGAAAGAGACACATTAAATGTGGGTTGGACAAGTAAATAAGGGTCGCCCTTAAATTTAATGAAATTATGGACCCATCAAATCGGTTGTGTTTCCTCGCAGTGTGTCGCTTTCTTTTTAATGTCCGTATCAACTGAACCCCAAGAATTGAATTTGGTTCCGACTGAAAATTTGTACAAACATATTCAACTAGTTTTTAGATCACACAACTGAGGCCCCTGGCGGCTAGGCACTCTTTTAATGGTAAAATCATTTTAGATAAGTGAGTTCATCTGCTCAAATAAATCAGTGGTTGGTATTTATTATCCTAATAATTGATAAAATATTTAATAAATATATCAAAAATTTACTTATATTAGAATTGAAATTGATATATTTATTAAATAGATCGATCCGATCTCTACGGCTATATTGTATAAACAGAGGCCCTATTCTTTTCGTTGGTACGTTATAATTTACCAACCTCAACAAATTTCAATTCATATCAACTAACTTCAACCCACCTCACTAACTTTAATAAAAAAAATATCTATTTCAATCCACTTAAACCGGTTTCAACTAATTTTCTACTATTTTAACCAACTTCTACTTACCATATAAAAAATTCCCACTTTAATAAATTTTAACTAACTTTAATCAATTTTATCTTATTTCAATAAAAAAATATCCACTTTAATTTATTTTTATCAATGGTAAGTAATTTTATTTATTTACTGACTCCTATTTTTCAAAAAAAAAAAAAGGCGCAGAATAAGAGAGTGGGGACTAAGAGCAAAAGCAATTGTGAACCAGTTTTTGGCTCACCAGCTGGACCCTACCACTGCCACATCAGCCATCTCTCCGACTTTTTGCCTCTTAATCCTCACTCTCTCTAATGAAAGGCTCACCACTTTCCCTCACCAAATAAAACAATACCTACGGACCCCACACCTAATTAAATTTAATTGTTTTAGTTTTATTTTATGTGGTTGGTTATTTGGTTTAATTATTTATAGGAAAATAGTTTGGACATAATAATTTGGTAACACAACTAATTGGAGGTCATATTTGTATTTTTTGAACAGTGCAAGAGTTTCAATTAAGAAATTAACACATACATAAATATAGTAATTACAAGAGTTTGATAAATAAATTTAAAAATAAACGTTGGTTGAGAAGAAACGAAATAAAAATTAGAGTAGATGAATGAAAGAAATTACAATATGATGATGAATGAAGACAACTGATTGTCGTTTGCTTAAATTTTTTTTTGTTGTGGTGGTTGGTTAGCTGGGTGTGATTTTCGTTCGAAAAAAATAATGTGCACGTAATAATTATCATACACAACTAATCAAAAAAAAACCCTAAGAGATTGAATTTTATACATAATCACACATGCTTTAAATTAGAAATTACAAGAGTCAGATGGTAAATAAAATATAAGATACATTGGTGGACATGAAATGAGATAAAAATTACAATAGTTCAGCAATTTAAAAAAAATTACAATATGAAGATCAATGGATTATCCTCTCTACCGCCGAACCGAATTTCGCTTCCATATTTCCTCAATCAAGTCCGTTTGGAGAGCTAAATGCGTTTTGGAGTTGCGAACTTAGTGTGATCGTTGAAAGTACGTCTCATAGCGTGGATGTTGGTTGTGGTTAACAACGGGCTCTGGGACAGTTTCCTCGACAACGTCATAGTCAAATGCGAGCTCGTAGTTATCCCACTCATCCTCCGCAATCATGTTATGGAGTATCACACATGCTCTCATAATAATACCAATTTTTGTTTGATCCATCAGACGAGCGGGGCCACGCACAATGATAAATCGAGCTTGTAACACACTGAAGGCTCGCTCAACTCCCTTCCTTACTGATTCTTGACGTTCTGTGAATAGTTTTTTCTTCGGCCCTTACGGAAGTGGGATCGTTTTGACAAATGTCGCCCACTGTGGATAAATTCCATCCTAAAGATAGTATCCTATGTTGTAATGGTGCTCATTGACAACATACTCACATTTAGGAGCCCGATCCTCGTACATCTCTTGGAAAACAGGTGAGCGATCAAGGACGTTGATGTCATTCAGACTTTCAGGCAACCCGAAGAACGCATGTCATATCCAAAGGTCATATGATGCAACGGCTTCAAGGATGATTGTTGGCACCTTGTAAACTTGCTTTTGAAATGATGCCCTCCAAGCCGTTGGACAATTCTTCCACTCCCAGTGCATGCAGTCTATGCTTCCCAACATACCGGGAAAGTCACGGGCTTCAGCAACTTGCAGTAAGCGATCAACATCAGCTTGATTTGGTTTTCTCAAGTACTGCTCCCCGAATACCTCAACGACGCATGAGGCGAACTTTTTCAGGCATTCAATTGCAGTGCTCGCACCAATCTTCAAGTACTCATCAAAGCAATCAGCTGCTACACCATAGGTAAGCATTCGCATGGTTGCGGTACATTCAGTTAATGGCGATAACCCACGCCTTCTGGCCCCATCATACCTAACCTGAAAGTACTCTGACTGATTGCCGAGTACTTCGACAATGCGGAGAAATAAGTGCCTCCGCATTCGAAATCTACGCCGAAAATGATGTTCGTTGTACACTGAATCTTCGGCGAAGTAGTCTTGGTATAAGCGATTGTGGGCAGCTTCTCTATCTCTCTTAATACATCTCTTTTTCATCCGAGGCGTAGATGCCGATGGCATCATCTCTGTTGCTGCTTGCCTAAGTTTTATAAGGAACATTATTTGTTCTTGCACTTGTTGCTGATATTGAAGGTACGCCGACATGACGGGGATCATGACATCATTATATGATGAACAAGACGATGCTGAGGAGGAGGGCGATGATTCCTCCTCAATAGGCAGCGTGTCGACATTAAAATGATCCATTAGAATCTGCCTGTGCAACATAATAATGCTTATACGTTAATGTACAGAAGAATAACCATTTTATTAAACACCAATAAACACACCCGTTTTGCAGAACTTCATATCATAACATGATTATACGAAACTCATGTCTAATACAACACATTAAAAACAAAAGCAATATAATAGGCTGTTACAACATACAATGACATATATAGTTCTCCTTATCTAGAACATTAGGGGGAGGGGAGACATATTACTAATGTGATCATGAGCTTCCAAATCTCCTTTGCATTATTTCCGATTTTAGTTGCTCGAAGTACGCTGCTTGTTCAGGAGTCATTGTGGAGGTGTCTACCATCATTATTCTCTCCTCCTCTCTCATTAGTTTGCTTCCCTCATCATAATCTTTTGAGCTTTTTCTTGTTTTGTTGTGATCATGAACTCCTTGAAAATTTCATTTATATCAGCGTTGGCACTCTTTATGTCCTTCAGCTCAGTCGTTATTAGATCAGCTATGGTGTTGTTCGCCTTTTGTTTCATCCTTCTCTTTACGGCTTTCCGGCCTTTGGGTCTTTCACTTCCGCCGACACCTTCATCTCCAACCTCTTCACTGTCAGGTTTGGACCTTTTTGATGATCCTGACTCTGACTTAGGTGGGTCACATATTGCCCTCCACTTTGGCTGGTCTTTGAGCATCTCGTACCAATGATCCAACTCAAATTTTTTCATTGTACGCTCAGTGTACAATATGTGGGCCTCTTCTAGAATCTTTGCATCATTCCACCCACTGTGATTACTACGTTCCACTTCCAACATAATACCTGTCCATTTATTCATTATTGGGGTGCACCGAAGCCATCGGCTGTTACATGTCTTTGAAGTTCGTGCTGATGCCCCTTGTGGACGGTACTCATTAAAAGTCGATGCCACCCTATTCCAGAAGTTAGCCTTTTTTTGGTCGGCCCCGATAATAGGATCTGTACCTACATTTATCCATGACCGAATAAGCCGTTGATCTTCATCGACGGTCCACTTTTTCGCACCACCGACAGTTCCTCCCATTACTTCATCCCCGTCCCCCTCATCAGTACTTACCTCAATATTCATCCCAAACTAGCCCAACCTGACCAGTGACCCTGTTGGTGTGGATGAGGGGGTGGAGTTGCTCCCCGCAGAAAGGTAATTTCGATGAGGAGGTGGCGGTGGATAGTAAGGATACGGGTATTCACTCCCGTGCACATTGAAATGTTCACTATGTATTGATGTGTAATATGGTGGAGGATATGTCGAGGATTCTGAGTTGAACTACCTGGAATCCTCGAGCTAACGTGGGGTGGATAATATGAATGATGCGAATAAGGATGGTAGTTTTGTGATACATATGGGGGGTATGACGCATGGGGATTCTGTGCGGGAATTGGGGTAGCACTGTTCCCCCCACCTTGTGGTGAATCGTCACCATCGAGCAAGCTCATAAATGATGAAGGAGTGTTAGGGTCCATATTTCAGATCAAGCTACCACCTACAAATTTATAATTAACCGTGTTCAATATATTAGTGACTTATAGTAAATGAAGGTCATGACATTAAATATAATCATATGAACATATAAACATATTACCATATACAAATCCTTCTTGTTAACTAACATATTAATTTGAATTATCATAATCACTAACATATTCCTTTCACTAACTTATAGTGTTCATGGATTGTGGTGGTGACGAAGACCATATTAAACAAGAACTCAAAAAAAAAAATTTTAACCCAAGAAAACAGCACCCATTGTTGAACATAAACTTTTTTCTAGACATTACACCTAAATTTTTTTGCTACATTTTTTTGCAATGATCGTTTACCAAGATCATCCTCATCAAAATCACATGTAATAAATATCCCATGTATATATTTTGAAGTTGATTGGTAGACAGCTGAATGATAGCAATAACCAACAAGTTTGAGATATGATGGATCAAAATGACTACAAAATGAAATGCATACAAACAAGAAAATATATATACATAAATTTCACAAATTAAAGCACAAAAATAATGTGTACACTATCTACTTTTTGCTACGATTTTGTTAAATCCGCATTGTACCTCAATTTACTCGAATGAAATCAATTATGTGTTCATTTTTCTCCTCACTTAAACATTTAATTACTAAATCGATGAAGAATATGCACGCATATTTTCCGACCCACCAATTTAATTATTTAACTTCATTCACATACTCAAACATATGAAAACATTATTCTCATTGTGTTTTCTAAAGCATTTAATCATATTGCTAAGTTAATAACATATAATCACAACATATAATCAAATATTAATTATCTCCTACTTACACAAATAATATTTAAAAATTTCAAATTAATTTGTCCATTATATTATTCATCTCATTGCTACTATATTAATAAAATATAATGTTCTTAACATTTAACATATCAACTACCACATAATAATTTTTTCTAACACATTAAAAATTAAATAGCAACTTACAATTTTCTTCACTTGTTTGTTGATTGCAAGAGCAACTCAAACTTCTCTACAAATACAAACTACAACAATGTTAGAAACTAAAATTACCAATTTTAAAAGTACATAATGAAGAATTTAACACAAATGAATTTATAAATTCATAACTTCACTTCATTGTTGCTAAAAATGTCTCACCACAGAGAATAAAATTATACAAATTTCTTTACTTTATTAACATATTCATTAACATATAATTCTTTTATTTACACTAAAGAGTGAATCCTACTTTTATGCCCATAAATCTTTTAATAATATCACTAAAATTATTCTACTAAAACATTTGATAAATAATATCATAGCTAATATATTAAAAACATATATTCATTATCATAAATATATGAACAAAAATAAACAAACCAACAAGTTTTTCTACTAATACAAAAATAACAATATTGGTGAAATAAAATATCAACTTCAATATATAAGCATTAAACATTTAAGAAAGTTAACAATATAAATTCTTACTCTTTCTTTCACTTCTTCCTTGATGTGAAAACTGAATATAGATACAAAGAAAATGATATATTGAAAACGTAGGGGGAGATAAACTTTTTTCGTGAGTGTGAACCAACCCGACCAAGCTATTGTACATATTTATACACAAATTCATGCTTCACAAATGTCTCACTATACTTTTACATGTTTTCACCAAAAAAAAAACAAAATTCAAAAGCCAAGAATCTTGGCTGATCAATATGCTGTCACAGATTTCACATGCTACTGTCAATTTTACAAGTCAAACTTTCCCCCACGCCTGTTCAACTTTATCAGTTAAAAAAAAAAAAGCTGTCAAGCCCCAAAACGACGTCGTTTTGGGGGGAAAGGACAAAAAAAATTTAGAAAGGGCCGCCTCGCGGCCCATAGCTGCTCATCGAGCTGAGCGCGTGAGCCGTTCACTGCACACCTTCGCGCCGACCACTTCCTCGCTCGGCTTTCTCTCTCCTCGCGCGAGCCTCTCGCTGCGTTTGGTGTAAAGATGAGAGCGGGGGTGGGGAGGCCCTGACACCGTTGATTAGAGCGATCGGTATGACCACAATTGACACTCCGCGTTGTCTGTCTTGCTCTTTGTTTTCTTCTACTGAAATCCAGTGTGTGTGTTGTGTGGGTCCTACGCTACGGCCACGTGGCTTTTTCCAACTTGCTCTTCCCCATCACTGCAATAGCTCTCAGTCTTTCCCCCACCCTATAAATACTCCCTTCTTCCCCTCTTCCCTTCTCACAACACAACCACAGGAGGGAGAAAACAACTTCAGGGAGAGAAACAGCTCCCACCAAAAAAAAAAAAAAAAAAAAAAAACTCTCCACTGTGTTTTTACTGCTTCTTAATTCATAGTTTCTGGGTATTGTGCATCCCAATCGTGCTTTGATTTGGGTAGTGTGCAAATTTACCACTCTGTTTTTGCTCTGTTTCTGGGCATACAGATTTCAACAACATTCACAATACCCTAATTTTTGTTTTTGGGGGGTCTGTTTGGATTTTTGTTTGGGTGGAAAAAAAAAAAAAAGAAGATGGGAAGCAAGGAGCAGCAAAATCAGTATAGTCAAGGTAACAATCAGGTGTTCTCTATTGATGTTGCGCCTCAAAATGCCTCCAAATTGTTCGATGATGATGGCCGCCTCAAACGATCTGGTAAAATTTTCTATCCTTTCAACAATCATCCCCCCCCCCCCCCAAAAAAGGGGGAAAAAAAAGAAATGTGTGTTCGTTTTTTTTCCCCCCCTTGGCAAATGGTGTCTACCATTAGAGCAATTCGATTTTTACCCAAATCTAAGTTATTAATTGATTGAAGTTAATACTTGCTTTAACCCGAATTTTTTGACATTATTTCTAATACTCGCTGGACAAACTTATCCAACCATCTTGCCACAATTTCAATATGATCAATTAACCTTAATTTTTTTAAAAGGAAGTTCTTATTTAGACTCATTAACAAGGATTTGAGTTTAAATTGAATTTGTATTATGTACGGTCAATCCGAAAATCTTCAACCCAGTTCCGTCCGTAACTTGTCTTGAAATTTCATTACTTCAATCCAACATGAATACAACCAACTCGTATAAACTAAACCCAATGATTCTTCGCTATATCTCATTTATGGGTGAGCAAGATTCGCTGGTAGCATTTAACTTGTTCAGTATTGATTAAACAGGTTTGGTTCTTAAAAAAAATAATCCGAAATTAGAATTTTGAATTGGTTTAGAGGGAGAAAAATGAATATTTTTTAATTTTTTACTACCTTTTCTTTCTCTTTTCTATTTAATTTTTTTTCTAAAAAAAGACTCTTGTGAATTTAATATAATATCAATTAATTTTTTACTACTAATTAAAGAATAAATCATGATATTTTTCAATTAACTGAGAAAAAAATACAAACTTAATAAATTAATTTTTTTAAAAATAAAGATAGAAGGTAGAGGTATGAAAAAACCACACACTCCATCTCCCACTCCAAATGAATAAAAAATTTTAATTTATTAGGTGCTAAAATTTTAACATGAAGCACGATAAGTACTTTCGAATCAGAACCGCCTAAAACTTAGAAACCATTTTGACCTGTTTCAATTCCTAATTTTTTAAATGGATATTCAAAGCCACTCACCCTAACCTCATCTAGAAACACAAAAAAAAAAAAAAAAAAAAAAGAAACAACATATTGATTCTTAACCCTTTTTTTTAAATTTCGTTTCAGGGACTGTGTGGACGGCAAGTGCACACATAATAACGGCAGTAATAGGGTCAGGCGTGTTGTCCCTGGCATGGGCCACGGCCCAATTGGGATGGATAGCAGGCCCAACAGTGATGTTCTTGTTCTCATTCGTAACTTATTACACATCTTCCCTTCTGGCCGAGTGTTACCGCTCCGGCGACTCGGTCACGGGAAAGAGGAACTACACTTACATGGATGCCGTCCGATCGAATCTTGGTACTTTCATTTTCCACAGGTTCTTTTTTTTTTTTTTTGGGTTTTTAGTTTTCTTGTTGTTAATTACTTGAGCTTTAATGATGTAGGTGGGCTGCAAGTGAAAATTTGTGGGTTGATTCAGTATGTTAATCTCTTTGGAGTTGCAATTGGTTACACTATTGCTGCATCTATCAGTATGTTGTAAGTTCTAAGCACTCTGTCTTTGGTTATAAAACGTGGTTGTTTGTCAGTTAATCCGTACATCATTATAATTAATGTAATATCAAATTGCTTCTTTGGTGTTGCAGGGCAATAAAGAAATCAAATTGCTTTCATGAGAAAGGAGACAACAGCCCATGTCGCATAAATGCTAATCCTTACATCATTATATTTGGGATTACTGAGATCATTTTCTCACAAATCCCAGATTTTGACCAAATTTCGTGGCTGTCAATTGTTGCTGCTGTAATGTCTTTCACCTATTCAACAATTGGTCTAGGCCTTGGCATTGGTAAAGTTGTTGGTATGTAATCATCATTAAAACTCGTCTTAATCAGCATATTTTTACTAATTACTCCTCTTAGTTAACTAATTAGCTTCTAATTGTTAACATTCTCCTTTTGGTGTATGAACAGCAAATGGGAAAATCAAAGGCAGTCTGACTGGTATAAGCATAGGTGTGGTTACAGAAACTGATAAGATATGGAGGAGTTTCCAAGCACTTGGTGATATGGCCTTTGCATACTCTTACTCCATAATCCTCATTGAAATTCAGGTGATTAATTGCGCCTCTCAATATCCGGATTTAAAACATAAAAACAAGATCAAATTCTGTGTATTTCAGACACCTTAAGCTGAATTTCGCGATGTGGGTAAAATTGCAGGATACAGTAAAATCACCGCCAGCTGAATCAAAGACAATGAAGAAAGCCACAATGATAAGTATAGTTGTCACAACCCTGTTCTACATGCTATGTGGCTGCTTTGGATACGCCGCATTCGGAGACTTGTCCCCCGGAAACCTACTGACAGGGTTCGGATTCTACAACCCATTTTGGCTCGTTGACATAGCGAATGCAGCCATCATTATCCACCTTGTTGGAGCCTACCAAGTCTACTGTCAACCATTGTTTGCCTTCATTGAGAAAAAAGCAACTGAAACCTTCCCTGACAGTCAATTCATCACCAAAGACATCAAGGTCCCAATCCCGGGCTACAAACCCTACAACCTCAACCTCTTCAGACTCGTTTGGAGGACTATCTTTGTGATCTTAACCACAGTGATCTCAATGCTGTTGCCCTTCTTCAATGATGTGGTGGGGTTGCTCGGGGCACTCGGGTTCTGGCCTTTAACTGTATATTTCCCAGTTCAAATGTACATAAATCAGAAGAAGATACCGCGGTGGAGCACCAGGTGGATCTCCCTCCAGATTCTAAGCGCGGCTTGTCTGATCATCACAATTGCAGCTGCTGCAGGATCTGTTGCCGGGGTTGTTCTTGAACTCAAGTCTTATAAACCCTTTAAAACCAGCTACTAATTCTGACCTGTTACTAACACAATAAGTAGAGATGTTGAAGAAGAATCGAGCACTCGGCTGACAAAAAGGCGGCCTCATCGTTGTTTATTGTTATCGATTATAGTTACCAAGAATGCTCCAATTCCTCCGAAATTTGCATTCCTGTTCTGAGCAATTTGTAAAATGGTGATATTCTGATTGAATCCATGATTCTAGTAGCTATGTACGTTGTTTACTGTATGTAGGCTTATGTTGTAACGCCCTGGAATGTGGAGTAAAACTCCACAACAATGTATGAGATCTCCTTGTTAATTAATTATGGTAATATGAGAAATTCTGTTAGTCCATTGCACATTGGAGGAAATTCAAGAAAAGCTTCTTACTATTCTGCAGACCAGGAGTGATCAAATTTGAATGCATATCTTATCAAATTTAAGTCGAGTTTTGAAGTTGACAGACCTATAAATTAATGAATCAAAACACGACTTATCATACATTTCATTCGAAGTGTCATATTTTTAAGACTAAATGACAAAAGCTTAAAGAGTTGCATTGGTCGATATTGCACTCAAAATTCTCCACCTTGCCAAGAATATGTAAAATCATAAAAAGGGGAGAACATGGAGGGACTGCTGCAATTGGTTCAAGTGCTTGTCTCATACCAAGGACATTAAGTGGCCACATGGGTGACGGTGGGTCACGTTGGCTAAATCATAACTTTGAGGGTTAAGTCATGAATTATTTGAGCGCTTCAATAAAAATGTCACTGAATTGTTTAAAAAAATTTTAAAAAAATATCACTGACTTATTTTTGAGGCAATTAAAGTGGGTATGGAAAATAGACACTATGTCAAATATTAAAGTAGTTTTCTGGCAATTAGTCCATAATGCATTACCTGTTAGAAGTACCCTACTTAAAAAGAGTATCTCATTGGACCCCACTTGTCCTATATGTTAAGAAGATATTGAATCAACGGACCACCACTTCAAAGAGTGTCCAATGGTCAAAAGGACTTGGGACCTAGTAGGGAAACTTCGGTCGCTACCATTTGATGTTATTCCTGCCAGTAACTGGGGAGGCCGACAATGGTTAAATAGACTTGAAAATGATGGAAACAAGCAATTAGTTCAGAAAGTGTCCTTTCTGCTCTGGAGGATTTGGAAATGTACAAATGCTACAGTTTTCAAAAATGAGGTTTTCAATCCCTTAGTGTGCCTCACTAAAGCAAAAAAAAAGTGAGGGCTGAATGGAGAATCCGAACTTGCATGTTGGTTGATGCTCATTCTGCGGAGTCTCCTTGCACCCGTTCCACCCCAAACCTCTTTGTACAATGATCCCCACCCAAGTCGGGATTCGCTAAAATCAACTTTGACGGATCACTCATCAACTCTGCTGTAGCAAAAGATTTTATTATACACGACTAGGCGGGCAAAACTTATTAATGCAGGAGCAACTAACTACGGGAGTGCTTCAATACTAATGGTGGAAGCACGAGCACTCAGAAATGGAGTTAGAGCAGCAAATCAAGTAGGATATAATAAATTTGAAATATAAGGTAACAATCTTATCGTGATTCAAGCATTAAAAGGCAATTTTCAAATCCCATGGCAAATTTCGAATATTATCAACGATGTTCGGGTTTGGTTGAGACAACTTACACACTTTACCATCAAGCTTCTCTATCGGGAGGCAAATATGGTAGCTGATTGGTTATCGAAGTTCGGTCACTCTATTACGAATTTCTTTTCTACGGAGTTATGTTTTTCTCCCTATCTTCGCTTAATTTTGGTTGATGATGTAATTGGGTGCATTCTTGTGAAAAGAGGCGCCTAACATTATTCATTTATCATTTACCATTGTTAAAATCAGTTGAAAGTAAAGACATTTTTAAATGAAAAACTTAGTCCTACTCTTCTACCTTATTTTATATTGAAAACTCTAATCCGACTCGTATACATCATTTTACAATCAGATAACATATTTTATCAAATATTTTTTAACGTCGCTGGAAATGATGACTTCATAAGATTAACAACTGTAGTTAATTGGTATTGACTAATTCAATTGCAAATAGGGGAGATTTTTGGATTTTTGATCTCCGTTTAACCGAAGTCAAGCTACTATGGGTCAAGAGGGGTAGACCTCTCTTATCACAAACTTTCTTCATCTATAATACTCAATTCCAAGATCTTATTTAAAAAAAAATAAGTATCAAACTGTTTAAATCAACTTGCATTAGCTATTGACACATGGCTAAATTAACTAGTGACTGTTAATGCACAAATGACAATGATATAAATCTAACACACGCCTACTCTTGAGTCTTGTCGGGAACCTAAAAAGGCTGATAGGCTGGAGACAAATTCTGACCGTTGTTTAGAGAAGAAATAGGGGACGCAAGGGGGTGACGGTCAAGCCAATGTGGGGATTGAAAAGTGGCCAAGTCCATGTCAAGTTTTCAATCATCCTTGACTGTTATGTGTAAAATAACAAGAGAACAATAACAAGAGAACCCAAAAACGTCATATCCGTCACATGTGATGTCTGTTTGGGAAGCTATTGCCTATTGGCCAAAGGAAGATTTTGGACTGAATATTTTTCCATCACATCACTAAAACATATCGTATCACAGGCGTGCCTTGGTAACATGAAGTCCATACCCATCGCCCATATTTTCCACCGTAGAATTTTGGGGGAGTGTGTGCTAACCGTTGCGTTTGTGATTAATCGAACTCCTAGTTAGTTGCTCAACGGTCAGACGCCTTAGGAATTATTATATGGCGTTAAACCCAACTTTGGTCACATGAAAGTGCTTGGGTGTCTGTTATGCTCACCTAAGGCCAAAGTCAAAGGACAAATTTGCACCCCGCGGTGGAGAGTGTGTGTTCGTTGGGTATCCGTATGGAAAGAAAGGTTGGAAGGTATTTGATTTGGAGCCCAAAGAGATATTTATTAGTAGCGATGTATTTTATGAAGACATTTTCCCTTATTGTTCCTTCAATGATGCGAAGGTAGACGACATCAACACATCTGCAATGCTCTTGGAAACGTTGTTTGATGATAGATTTTCATTCTTTGGGTGCAAATGGATCACCGAGTCCAAGAGAGGGAGTAACTCACTCCCAACCTGGGCCAGCCCATGAAACAAGGGCACCGAATGGGGGCGCGTCCTCCCCTAATGATGGGCCAGCCAATGGAACTGAAGTTGGATCTAATACCGGGCTCCCCACGGCAGAAGAACATGCTAGGCCCAACAATAAAGGGAGCGAGCCTGGATCAGCTGCTTAGTCCAACCCGAACCGCGAGGTTGGATCAGCTGCTTAGCCCAATGTTGAAGGGAACACCCCATTGGACCAAGCTTGCAGGTCCATGAGAGAACTTCAAAAGCCTAACCACTTGATGGACTACATTTGCTATAGTTCGAGATCCCTTGCGCCCTCCTCTCTACACTCATCTTCAGCAGACTCAGGTTTTCTATATCCCTTAGCAAATTTTGTCATATGTGATAAATTCTCTCATGCTCATCGTGGTTTCCTAGCGCTATTACAAAAATTATTGAGTTAGGTATTATCAAGAAGCAGCTGCAGATCCCAACTGGAGGAAGGCCATGGTAGACGAGATCCAATTATTGGAAGATAACAAAACGTGGAGTTTAGTTGATTTGCCACCAGGCAAGAAAGCTATCAACTAGAACTGGCTTTATAGAGTAAAGTGCAAGTCCATTGAGAGATATAAGGCCCGCCTTGTGTTTGAGGAGATCTTTAGCAAGAAGGCTTCGATTTCTATGAGACATTTGCACTAGTCGCTAAGATGAGTGTATGGATATTCCTATCTGTTGTTGTGGCAAAAGGATGTGAGCTCTATAAGATGGATGTGAACAATGCTTTCCACCATGGCAATCTTGAGGAGGCGGCGTATATGCGACTGCCACCAAGATTTGCATCCACATCCCCAACGAAAGTACGCAGATTGCAGAAATCCTTACATAGGTTACGACAGGCTCCTCGTCAGTGGTTTGTCAAGTTATTATGTAAGCTCGGTGAGTATGGTTTCGCTCAATCGTTTGCCAATTATTCATTGTACACCTACAGGACAGGCGATACTTTCATGGCTCTATTGGTCTATGTCGACGACAATATCCTTACCAGCAACAATCCCAAAGCCTCTTAAGAGTTCAAGACCTATCTCAGTCGCTGCTTCCGAATCAAAGATCTCGGCCCTCTCAAATATCTGTTAGGTCTTGAAATGGCTCGTGGACTACAAGGGTTGTTCCTATCACAATGCAAGTATGCTCTTGAGATTGTTGACAATTGTAGCCTCTTAGGAACATGACCAGTTGATTTTCCTATGGACAAAAACTACAAAGTCGCATTGGCCAAAGGGGAGATATTAGATGATCCAGGACGATACAGGCAATTAGTTGGGTGTCTACTTTATTTGACCATGACTCGACTAGATTTGAGCTATGCAGTTCACATTTTATCTCAATTCATGCAAGACCCTAAATAGGAGCACATGGATGCAGCTGGGCACATGCTTCATTATATTAACACAACACCTGGTCAAGGTATTTTGCTAAGGGTGGACAGCCATCTACAAGTTGTAGCATAGTGTGACGTAGATTGGAGTGCTTATCCTATCAGTCGAGGGTCTCTAACTGGATATCTTATCACTATTGGTGGGTCTCCAGTCTCATGGCATACCTGGAAGCAAACTACAGTTTCTCGATCCTCTGCTGAAGTAGAATATCGGTCGATGGCTGCCACTACGAGTGAACTCATTTGGTTGAAGTCATTTTTAGCATCTCTCGGAGTTTTTCATCACTCAGCCATGCACATGTTTTGTGTTAGGTTGTCATGCACATTGCTCAGAATCTGGTCGTCCATGAAAGAACCAAACATATCAAAATCGATTGTCATTTTGCATGTGAGAAACTGGAATCTGGTGATCTAGTTTTCTCTTACTTATCTACAAAACAACAACCTGTTGATATTTTTACTGAAGCACTTGGGAATAAACAATTCATTTACCTTAGAAGCAGGCTGGGCATGATAGACCCTCATGCTCTACCTTGAGGGGGAGTATTGCGGAATATTGTGTAATATTTATTTGGATTATTTTTGGTATTATTTCCCAGGTATCGTGTACCTAAAGGATTAGGGTTAGGGTTGTATCTCTTATATATAAACAACATGCATGGCAATAAGAAGGCAGAGCAGCCACGTCTAAGGCATAAACATAATACCTCTACCAAAGCTCTCATTCATTGCAATTTGTTCAGTATTTTTTTAAATTTTTGTACTAGGAGGAGCATCTTTAACTAGCCTATGTAAAACGGGATCAATAATGAATATTTCACATTGATTAGCGAATGGTTAAATAGTGATTAGATGTGAATAATTATTTTTTGTAATTGATTAACAGTTATTGATGCTTGTACATGAAACAAAAAAAAATATATGATTCAGACTAATCTAGATTCCGTTGCTCCGACCTGCAAAAGTTGTAAAAATTAATAAAATAGGGCATATCTTGACCATATTTTTTTTAAAAAAAATTAATCAAATTATAAGTATAAAAAAATTAATATTTGTAAACAATTAAAAAGCACTTTAAGTTATCAATTTCAAATTTTTTCAAATTCTTTATACCTCTCTTTTAAATTATATTAGTGGTAAAATTCGATTTTACTTAACCAATTTTGACAACTTTTATGAGAAATGAGGAATAATTCATTATGATCCCTTCTTTCAAATTCTGACTTCATCACTACTCAAACTTGACCTTTGTTGTCAGAAAATTCACTAAATCAAAAGATTGAACTTTGTTTATATCAATGTTCGCGATCAAATAATTACTTAAAAAAATTATTTTCTGCATAGGTAGGAGAAGAGGAAGAGGATTCTTTGTCATCCTGCCCCATTCATTGACTTATTATCATGTCATTCACAATAATCTTTATCTTCATCCATGTTGCTGTCATTTGTTTTCTATAGTATTAATCTTAGTTTTTATGTACAAAGTCGACAACTTTTAATTGTTTTTAGTAGCAACTTATCATCATATGTTTTCTAAGTTATAATATCAATTGTGCATGTAGCCACAATTTATTTAAATATTTTTCAATAATACATATGCTCTAAAGGCCTATTTCATCATGCATCATGCACAACACAGGTCTACACTAGTTTTAATATACATTCTATATATTACTTATCAAGCATGTCCATTTAGATAGAATTTCTCTATTACAAGAATTCCTCCAAAACATTCCATAATACTTCAATATTAGGGTTGCCAAATTATGATCCCAAAGCTTTTAGGCATATATGTTGGTGCCAATCAGAAAATCAACTCAAGAATTTAAGCTGATGCTTTAAAAAACAAATTTATATTGCACACCAACTATAAAGGGGAAATATGGTCAATGGTATTGCCAAATGTGACTTACAACCTGGTATAGATACTCCATGATCAAAAAAGTTTATTATGTAAAGATTAGAGACCAAGCTAAGTTTGAGAATGTTGAGGCAAAAGCAAAAGGGCAAGGGCACCTTCTCTCTCGAAATGCATCCAAGGCCAAGGGCATGAATGGATTGAAAAAGTAGAAATGATGTATTGCTAGTTGCACGGTGCACATCTAGGTTTTAGAATTACGACTCAGCCGTACCAGAGATACGCTACAATTGGCTTACTGATTGTCAGATAGTCTGCTTCCAGACTCCAAATATAAGTTCCTTGTTCATAAAAACAATTATTAATTCATGACAGTGAAATAAAATAAATATTCGATGACATGATAAACATAATAATATACACCTACAAATTATTAATTGTGGCATGGAAGGAGGACAAATAATAAGAATAAAAAGCACAAGCAGGCAAATAAAGAAGCATGTGAAAACCTTATTCCAGATCATCATAAATCTAACATGACACATCGTGAAAGCATCCTAGTGCAACTAAGCAAGAATCTCTATATGTGATTTGAAACTGAAGCCACCTTTACATGATCAAGCAGGAAATAACAAGGTACTCCAGTTTCAACATGTATGCCTTTCCTGGTAATTACAGCTCGCTATGCATTGATGTGACCAACTACGATGAACGAATGAAACATGTGATGCAAAAGGGCTAACCAAACCGGTAAATGCCTATCGTAGTTCCTCCACATTGAACTTGTTCCAAGCTTCCTGCATCCACATCAAAAATCATAAGCGGCCAGCATAGGTACACATCCAGGTTTTAGACTTACGAATCAGCCGTACCAGCTTTTTGGTCATTCAATTTCCTATAACCAAGTTAGAGGGACAAGAAAGGCACGGCTCCCCCAAGAAAGGGCGCGAGGGGGCCCTCGAAAGTCTACAGGCACTATCATTAGAATTATACACGGTGAAATTGGCAATCTACACGTCAACGCAAAACAACCTAACAAGAAACAATTGACAACTTAGAAAATGAATGATGGGCAGCTGATCTGATCATGCTCAAAAGTCGCAACCAACTTAGGTTGCCAAGCTCTGTCTACATGTCAGCTATTTTATTAGTGCATTGACAACCTTCAACATTGCGTACAAACAAACATCAGCATCGAAAGTCCAATGGCTCAGTTTTCACGCATCTTGCTTAATCACCCCAACCCCTACACGGCCCTCTTATGAAAAGTGAAGAGGGAAAAAAAAAAAAAAAAAAAAAAGAGGAACTGATAATGAACTATACAGCAGATGTATTCGGCGAACAGTTCTAGCATGACGGTGTCTTGACCATCTCCTCAAATTAGGAGATCCCCACTCCAAGGTGCAAAAACGTGGGATGGTCGAGAGGTCAAAGATTGGCCTCAAATGTGCCCCATTCCTCTTTCCCACCTCTAGGCTTGCATCCTACGTTATTAGATTTAGCAAATGGGTCATTCGATTCGGGTACGGGTCAGGGTAAGTTAGGGTCGGGTAAAGTCATGCTTCGGATTAAGTGACATTTCGGGTCGGTTCAGTTTGGATCGGGTGAACTTCGATTTTGGTAGACTTCTGGTCAACCGATTTTTTGTCTAATACGCTAGTTATGCAAAAATAAGCAACTTGGTAGAAAATTTCGAGTCGAGTATGGTTCGATTCGGGTCAATTCGGATTTCGAGTCCACCTTCAGATGAGCCTATTTCGGATGTCTAGTCGAGTATGGGTCAGGATGTTCGGTTCGAGTCTCAGTTTAATTTTGCCAGGTCTATACATTATCATCCCGCCTAGTCCCTACAGCTCTAATAAGAGATTTGCAAATTTTATTGGCAGCTAATTCAATTACGTTAACTATTATTAATAGAAAACTCCCCAGATGACTTCTGTTATCCATTTCTGATTATTCGTACTCAAAAAAAGCGCCCCCCCCCCCCCAAAAAAAAAAAAAAAAAACTAGAGGGGACTGGCTAAATCTGCTATCCTAAAAGCAACCCACCAATACACATCCCAAAGTCAACTGCAACTCAGCAGCCACACTACAGCCCAAAAAAGAAGGAAAAAAAGAGGAGGACGAGGCAAAGAAGAAAGAGGGGAAAAAAAAAAACCAGCAGCAATTCTTTCCTAGCATTATCCATGTTCAATTAACCTCCCCCCCCCCCCCCAAAAAAAAAAAAAAACAAAAACGTAATCAGGCGCATCAGATCTCAAAAGCAAAGAATAGTTAGCAATGCAGAGGTCTTGTCACTACTGTAAGCAAGTTTTCCCCTTCCCTTGTGCGTGATTATGTCATTCTATAGGACAGTTTGTGGCATGACCAACAGGATGAAAATTTCACGCAAGAATAGGAGAATATTGCCAATACTAAATCAAATGAAGCCAAAATCCAGTTCAAAAAAAGACCAAAACGGGTGGCAACTAAAAAGTCTATGTTCCACTATACCAGGAGGAAATGACATGCAATGTTAGGCAGTGTTTGGCTAGAAGAAAAATGATTTTCCCGAAAAAATTTTCAATTATTTGTTGTTTGGCACAATAAAAAAACGGAAAACTAATTTTCCAAAGAAAATCATTTTCCCACAATGGAGGAAAATGACTTCCATTTTGCGAAGAAAGGAAGTTGATTTTCTTCCTTTTAACTCTTTTGACAATATGATAAGCCGTAATTTAAGTGCAAAATTCAATTTTAACGGTTTGAATCGAAACTTGATTATCCGATAGAAAAGATTAAAATAAGCCCAAATCCAGATTTTGAACACAATTTTTTTTTTCATTTCTTCAACATTTATCTCCGGCATGACAATTCAATCAACATTTTTCACTAAAATAATTCAATGAACATTTTTTGGCCACTAAAACAATTTCAACTACTTAGATCGAAACTTGATTATTGGATTGGAAAGATTAAAATAAGCTCAAATCCTAAACTCAACTTTCCTTTATCTGGTCAATATTTATCTCCATAACGAAATTCAGTCCACATTTCTTCACAACTTACACAATTCAATAGACGTTTTCCACCATTAATACAATTTCAACAGTTTGAATCAAAACTTAATCATTGAATTGGTAAGATTAAAGAAGCTCAATTCCAGACTTTAAGCTCGACGTTCCTTCATTTAGTCAACATTTTTCTCCACCACAACAATTCAATCGACATTTTTTACCATTTAAACAATTCTATCGACTTTTTGCCATTAAAAAATTTTCAATGGTTTCGATCAAAACTTGAGTATCTGATATGAAACATTAAAAGAAGCACAAATCTAAATTTTAAGCTCAACATCCTTTATTTAGTCAACATTTATTTCCACAATGACAACATTTTTCGCCACTTAAATAATTGAGTCAACATTTTCTTTTTTTTTTTCCATGGAAAATTACTTACCTTGCACCAAACAATGGAAAATGTGTCCTTGGAAAAAAAATTTCCAAAGAAAATGATTTTTCAAGAAAACCAACCCCCCTCCCCCCTTCCCCCCGGCGCAAATAGTTACAACTCAGGGGAAAAAGGAGGGAGATCTTAAGTGTTTCATCAAAATTGATGCATAAGTATCCAGCGGGAACTATGCAATTTAGGACAAAGAACTGATATTATCTTTGCAAACACATCTTGAGAAACCTAGTTTTAGGCGAAGTACACCAGCAAATTGCATCAGTCTTAAGCTGGTAAGTTTTAACAGAAGGGACCAAGTCATCTTCAGTTAAATTAGCAACAGAGACCAGAGAGACAACTTATTGTGCACTTCAGAAGCACACAAAAGTAGAAGGTAGATGCAGCCCCTGTGGCTATAAATTAGAGAAATTACTACTTCCTCACTAACTGAAGCACAAAAAATACAACTCAGATAGATGAAAGATTAAAGAGATACCTTGAGTAAGTCAAAAACCTTCTCAGCAACATACTTCTGCTCAAGTTTAGCACCTTTCTGCTGAACCTTGTCAGGATGGACGCATAATGCAGCCTTCTTGTATGCTATCTTAACTTGGGAAGAAGTAATCAAGTCCGTTAATGTAATTGGCTTCCAACCAAGGTCAGGTGCAAGTACCTGGTCATCAGAATACAATGGAGATGGTTTAATGAAACAGTCATAACCAGAATGTTCAACCCAGTCCACAGGAAAGAGAACAACACAATAAATATAGAACACATATTTCATTTGATGATCTGAAACAACAGTTTCACCTTAAAACAGATGACAAACATCATCCAGTAATCCAGAGACCCCCCCCCCCCGCGCGAACACTAGACTTTGAAAGTAGGGAGTCCAAAACTTGCACATTGTCTCTGAAAAAAAATTAGAAACAAAAACTGGTTTTTCAAGTCAATATTGGCTTCATCTCTATTTCCCAATTTGTTGCAGATTCATGGATATCAGAGCCAACCTCCTCATACAGCTACTCTCATGGGGTTGGTAAAAACAACTCAGTGGCAAAATACAGGGTGCTGGCCGTAGTCATGAATGGTGTTGCAGGCACTGGCAGCAGCAGCCATAGTGTAAGGATGAGTACTTTGGATGGTGAGGCTTGCAAATTTGCAATTGCACCAATCACACAGCCATATCATATACCAGAAGAGTAGAAATACAGAACTACAAATGTCATAGATGAAGAAATTATTCAACACAAATTTGGCAAACAAAAAACAAATCATGGTACGTTACATACAAACTTTACCCCGGGTTTAATGGAAAGGGTTTCAATCAAACAAATGTGTGTGTAATACCACATTGATTCACCTTATTATTCACAGTATTGAGCAAATTTAAGTCTTGAATTCAGATGAGTAGTTTACGCAGCCTGAATACAATTATACAAGATCAACATGGCATACCAACTTCTCATTTTCTTTTCTTTTTTTCTTTCTTGTTCTTTTTGTTTGGGGGGACGGGGGGGACAGCCCATCTAAGGGGCTCCAAAACTTGAGAGTACCATATGGGCAAAGGACAAGGGAGGGAAGGGAAAACAAGGGAGGAAAACTTCTCTTTCCCAAATACCTCTAGTGAGATTTTACCCCATGCCTTAACAAACATCAGTTGCTCAAGATGCCAACTGAAACAAGCATCATGTTGTATATTCCACCTCCACAAGCTTTTGCTCAAATTCATCGCCAATACGAGCTCTTAAGATTCAGAAAACAATTATCGCTTCTAGCAACATGGCTACTAATCCTAAGTGATATCTAAGGAAAATTGTCCAACAGTGGTAAGACTTGTGAAGCAAGGAGTCCAATGAAGTGACCAAGACCCGTCAAAATTCCTGGACCTTTGTGAAATCCCTCAGACATTCAGATCGGGCTAGGCAGAGGATGATTACAAGATGCTTCACTAAAAGAGAAGAGGCACTTGGAGAATATACCTGTTGCAATGATGATAGAAGAGCTCGCAAGTTGCCTTCCTTTCCAGCAGCCCACTGTTTCATCTCTGTTTCCATAGCTTCAGCAATCCTCTGAAACACCAACATACAAGTAAACGCTTAGGAGAGGAGAAGATCCAATTAACATATGGACATGCATACGAAGATGGAGTCAAAATTAATCAATCCCAGAAAACCCACATGTCTCTCTTCCTGCTCCTGCTGAGCCCGAAATTCACGTTCATTCAAATCTGCCAATGCCTGAGCCTAAACAAAATCAATCCAAGAGATTCATCAGGCTACATTGAACAGGCGCATATATTTAACTCGCATAACTATAAACCTGGCCAGGATTCAGATATGCCTAATCCAGGTACAACTTGATCATATCAACACAGTTGAAACCAAATCATCAATCTAGGTCAAGGCTCCCATCTAGGAGAAAGCCTTAACCTGACCATTAATGGGAAATGAAATATCCACTAATTCACAGAAACCAACAAGTGTAAGAGAAGACAGAGTGTTTTAGAACGACATGTGTTTTAGTTGATTCCAATTTTAAGCAAAAAGATCACACACTAGCAACACTTCCATCACTGCTGAACCTTGACCAACTATATCATCATCATAAGGGTTCTGCAGCAGATTTAATAAAACCAAATTTGTTACGCAGTTGAGCTTGTGTTCATTAACCTGCCTCTTAAAGGAAACAAAGGGATCTGACCTTTGCTAATTAAAGAACTAAATGAAGGCAATAGCAGCAGGAACTCGCTGCACAAGGGAAATGGAAGGATCACAAATCCCTTATTAAGAGAGACTTGAGGCTTTGTGCAGTCTCTGAACCCCGTCCTTGTCTCCCGCTATTCACGAAAATCAAAACAAAGGGGTTTATAGCTCTGTAAGAACACATTAATCAAGAGAAGCACTTGCCATCTGCCTGGGCCCATTTGCATTACAGAGTGGGTCATCAAAAGTGAATAGCTAAGTATTAACATTCACTTCTAATCATCGCTAGAAAACTAAAACCAATCAAAAATCCACCATTTCCAATAATGAGATACTATCTTTTTTACCCTGATAAGGAAAAATTAAGAGTAATTGACCTCATTAGTACCCTGAGGTATGGCCAATGAATAAAGTGGTCCACAATTGTGAAAATATTAATTTAGTACCCTGAGATTTTAAAGAAGGAGCAATTCAGTAGTTATCTTGATAAGATGTTTTAAAAATTATATTTTGGCATTCTAGAAATTATTTTTGACCCGAAAATTAGAATATTTTTGTATTTAACTGTAATTTTGGTTTTCTAAGAAGTTCTTGTGTGCTATATATGACATCGATGACAATTTCAGTCAATTTCTGATAATGGTACTAATACGATATTAGTCAACAAAAGATCCCCAAACCCATCAATACTAACATAATTTCTTAAAAAACCAACAAAAAGATATTAAGATTGTATAAGTATTCCTTTTTGGGGGGGAGGGGAGCAATACATAATTTCTAGAATTTTTCATCAAGAAAAGGATTAAATTATTCATCTCTTTAAAATCTCAAGTGCTAAATTATTATTTTTACAAACTTCTGAACCACTTTGTTAACTGGTTCTACCTCACTGGCTATATCACAGGGGGTCAACATGAAGCAAGCATCCTACAAAGAAGCTACATCCATCCTAGAGAAAGAAAATCAACAAGACCTACGACTTTCAAACAGGATGAACAAAAGCCGCCCTTATCGCAAAAATACAGATTCTTCATCCAACTACTCCGGATATGTTGGAACTTGGAAAGCAAGTCCCACCAATCAACAAGTAAAATAGAACATCAGAAAGGTCACCTAAAACCAAAGAATTGGGATTTGTCCTGGGCAAAAACCAAATCCAAATCCATGCACCGATGCGTCACTAGGCAGGATATGAGGGGCCAAGGCCAAAACAAAAAGCAAAAAGCCAAAAGCCAAAAGCAAAACAAAACAAAAAGTAACAAGAAAGAGTTGGGTTCACTCCGCATACCACTCGTGCTTGAGTTGTTTGGAAATGGTCAAGCCTAGCTTTTCGCCTTTCTTCGCTTTCTCCTTCAATTTCCTCAAATAGTGAGGACATAGGAGCAGCTTCAAAAAGACAACACAGTTCATCAGACTACAACAAATGACACTCACAAAGAACAACAGGAAAACTGAAAAGCAACAAGGTGCTCTGACCAACAGACTACCTCCAAAAAGCAAAGAAAAATCATCTTGTAAATTCCCTGGTGAAATTTTCTGCTTTGTGTTGAATGGGGTTCCAGAAGACAGATCTCGTATTTCTTCAGTCTTCCTGCCCTGTAAATTGTTGACAGTCAGCATCGCAGATTGAAAAAATCGTCAATGTAACTAAAGCATAGAGATCTGTTTTCTTTTTTCTTTTTTTCCTTTGGGGTAGAGAGAGGGGGGCTCACCGAAGTTTTTGGTTCCGGCACAGGATTACTTTTTTGGGTGTACGCTCCAAAGAAGGAATCCAGATCAGGTGCTTCTGCTTCAAAGAAATTTTGGCTTACACTCTCCAAATTTTCCTGATGTGAAGAATCGCCATTGAAGCTTCCCTCTACGTCTATGTCTATGAAGTTTGTTTCTATAGGCTTACATGTCATCTTCGGTTCATTCTTGACTTTAAAAGCACCTAAATCGTCATTGGCCATTTTTTTCATCCTGCCCGAGCCAAAATCTTCAAGTTCCTCTACAGAAGACAAACCTGAATTCTTCTCTGTAGAAGAAGCCTGAGTCTTTTCAACAGTTCTCATCCTGCCTGAGCCAAAATCTTCAAGTTCCTCTATAGAAGACGAACCTGAATTGTTCTCTGTTGAAGAAGCCTGAGCTCTTTCAACAGTTTCAGATACAAAGCAAGTACATATTCAGCAAAATACTGAAGGAAATAGCATACCAATGAACTACCCATTTCTAACTTGTTTTTGATGAGATATATTTGACCACAACAGGAAAGCAAACCTTTCAGCTAACTAACCAAATAAGTTATTCTATAATTGAGGAAGCTTAGAAATGTGATCACCCAAATTTTGGGATGATTACCCAGGGAAAACTGTTCTTTATGTGACGCACTAACACCACTGCAAGACACTTGTACATTTTCCCAATTCAATATTAGTATCACAGACTAGTACGGGAAATATTGTGGTTCAGTAAGACAATAAAACATTATCAAAATCAGACTCTACAGAAATTCGAAAATTACTTGTCTGTCTTCCACTTCATAATATCTCAGTCAGACTAGTAAGGGATATTACCGTGGTTCAGTAACACAATAAAACACTATCATAATAAGAATCTGTAGAAATTCAAAAGGATACTTGTACATCTTCTCAATTCATTAAATATCAATCAGATTATTAACGGATATCATCGTAGCTCAGTAAGACACTAAAACATTATCATAATATAAGAATCCATACAAATTTGAACCATCAAATACAACAGCCACTATATCACATAAATTACAGAATGGAACTTCAACTGATAAGCTAACCCATCCAAAGCCGAAGCTAAACAGCAACATTGATAACGGACTCCAACAAAATGTCTTACAAAATTGCCCTCCACTTCTGCTGTTGAGTAGCAGGTGGGCTTTCTTGTGAAACCTTGGTCCAACACAAACACAAACACAAACAACCTCGCACCCAATTCAATAATAAGGGCAAAGCTACCTACATCTGGTCCCTATACCCTGCCATAGGCAATTCTAGTATATTGGTTTGGTTTGCACAATTATAAAGCAATGACAAGATCATCAACATATACACAGAATTTAAGCTGAAAAACAGGCATACCTATCATTCGAGGAATTGCTGTTCCCAAAACCCGGAATCAAATCATCGCTAACAACATTCCTTCCCATAGTTTCATCCAATCGCGAGCTCGAACCCGATGCCGTTTTGCCTAAACTCCCCAAAAAGTCGTGAACTGGATCAGAGGACAGAAGATCACCACCATCAACTAACCCTGTAGTGCTCACAATTCCTGAAAATTCCCAAATCGAATTGTCATCAACATCTGAAGATTTCGTGTTCAAATTCATGGAACCCTTGAACACGGCTTCCGTATCGAAATTCAACCCTCCACCACCTCCTCTATTAATGGGCTTTTGAAAAACATTGTCAGAATAATTTCCATAATTTTGGGGCTTGTTGTTACTAAACCCAAAACCAAATGCATCATTTTGATCATTTAAAAGTGACCCATTTCCAGAACTTGAATTATGGGTTGGTTCTGAGGTGGGTATGGTGCTAAAAGGGGGATCTAAATTTACTGAGCTATATTTGTGGGTTCTGGAAGCTGCTTTTGATGCCGCCATTGGAGCTGATTTTCCCTGAGGTCTAATCCCAAAAGGTTGAACTAGAACACCAAAATCATCCATTCTGCACCTGGGTTTTTGCCCTAAATTGAGTTTGATCGAGCAAAGCCCAGAAGCGATTTCAAAGCTCTGTTTGTCCGCGCAGAATCGATCGGAAAAAAATTCCCAAACATAAGAAAATGAAAGAAAAAGGTAGAAATCTGCCCACCCAACAATCTCGCGCAGAGAAAATCTCTCTCTGTTTCTATGATTCTCTCTCTTCCTGGACTGCTGGTTGCATGCTCTGAGGATGAGAAGGAGAATTGAGAATAAGTGAGAGATTCCAAATGAAATTCAGTGGTGACGGTGCTTTTCACCCTTTTTTTTCGATGAACTTTCGTTGCCTTTGCCCTTAGCGTGTACGTGGTTTGAATGCTGCTATCAACATTTGTCACTCGCATTTCACCGCAAAACCTAGTTGTCACGTCCTCTTGAAGAAGGGTGACAAAAAAAATCGGATATTCAATTTCGGATCTAAAATTAGTTTTGATTCAGTGAACACAGAGTCGGATTTGATTAGATCAGTTTTGAGATCAGTTCAAAAATTTAGGACTC
>JAKOGI010000034.1:70000-382500 GCA_029747015.1 Carnegiea gigantea | reverse complement strand
TCAAATTAACTTCTAACTGTTTTGAGTATTTTGACGGAATTAATGAGAAGCTTGGATTGAGATAGGGAAGTATTCTTAGGCTACCATTCATTTTTACACTTATCTTATAAAGATGTATACATAATTTACTTAAAATATTGATAAGATTAACTTTTGTTTTTTATTAAAAACCTTACATTGTAAGGGCATTGACCGCAGTATTAATCAATGAAAGAGTAAATATGTGGAGAGAATTAGTTCAACCCTTATTAGCAAGTTTCATAGTAAACCTATCTTATTTTACGCTTTTCCTCAGCCTATAGACAAACAGAAATAGGAAAAAAAAATTAAAGAGCAAAAAACCAAAGGAGGGCAGGGAAGCAACTCTTCTATCAGAGTCAGGTTTCAATCCTACGACCTGTCCCAAAAAAAAAAAAAAAATTAAAGAGCAAAAAAACAAAGGATTGCAGGGAGGCAACTCTTCTCTCAGAGCTCGGTTTCGATCTTGAGAGCTGTGACACCTGTGAATTTTTATGAATTTTATAATTTAAAATCAAATTAATTTGTAACTATTTTAAAATTTAAAATAATGTGAATAATTAAAAGGTCAGGATTCACTGTCGAATTTAAATCCACGGTTGCTATTTGAAGAACAAAAAAACAAAGGAAGGCAGGGAAACAACTCTTTTGTCAGAGTCAGGTTTCGATCCTGGGACCTATGAGACCTGCGAATTTTTATGAATTTTAAAATTTAAAATCAAATTAATTTCTAACTGTTTTAAAATTTAAAATAATGTAAATAATTGAAAGGTCAGGATTCACTGTCGAGTTTAAATCCGCGGTTGCTATCTACTGAAGCTCCACAAATCACTCTCCATGCAGTATTTGAGAATTCCTCAATTGTGAGCACTCTACCCATTTTAGCATTTGTTATATAAAGATTTAGCATTTGTTATATGAAGATTTTGATAGTTTCCCTCTCTTTCTCTCTTTATTTCAAATGAATTAAAATAATTTTTAGATTTCTCATTTGTTTTGTAATCTTGATTTGTAGGTTTCTAACTAACATTATCTCTAATTCTATGAGTTTATCTTAGAATACATGAATCTTCTTTACTGATTAATGTGCATTTGATTTAGTCTTGTAATTTGATTTTTAGGAATTTGACTTCACATATGGGTTCTCAATTTCCTTCAATCTATCCCTCTCTCTATTTTCTTAGGGAAAAATGAGGAAAAAATTAAAAACATTATTTAGAAACCGGGTACTCGAAATCAAGAACTAGTTCCAAATTGTAAGACCTGATTTTTACTAGGTTCGATTCTGATTTCTAAAAATTCAACCGGGTAGCCGGTCCTGCTCATCCCTACTCCTAAATAATCAAGTAGGTTTTTTTAAGGAAAACTTAAAAAAAGAAAAGAAAAGAGTTGCTCCAGGATAACATTCACCAATAGGGGTGAGCAGTTCCGGGTACCCTTCCAAAAAATGGGGAACCAAAATTGGAATTGGAACCGGTCAAACAGGTTTTTAACTTTGGGAACCGGAATTGGAACCGGAACCTCATGTTCTGATTCCGATTCTAAGGTACACACCACGCTTAATGTTCAAATTTTAAGACCTAATAAATTAAAATTTTTTACTTATTTGGAGGGGAGTGGGGATAATTGATATTTTCCTACCTTCATCTTTCTTTACACAAAAAAGAAAGTGAATTTATTAAGTTTGTATTTTTTATCATAGTTACTTGAAAAATATTATTAAACATCCTTCAATTATCAGTAGAAAGATATTGCGTTAAATTCGCTATTTGAAGAGTCAATTTTTGTAAGGAAAAAATCAAATAGAAAAAGAGTAGAAATAAAAAAATTATTCATTTGCATCTCTCCAAACAAGTTCCAGCTCCAGGTATTTTTTTTTAAGGATCGAAACAGGAACCGATTAGATCGGTTCCTCTTTTTTAGGAACCGAAATAGGTACCGTTTGACCGGTTCCGAATAGATTTCAGAGTACTCGAGAATTTTACTCACCCCTTTTACCAAGTAGGTGTTAGGGTGGTCTTGCAACTTGAAAGATACAAAGGGAGGGTAGGTGTCGTTTGTAACTTTTTTACGCATTTTGTATGTTTATTTATACTTCTTAATATTGTATCAAACATATACATTGGCTTGCAGATAGTTTTTTTCCTTTTCATTTTAAATAATAACTCATATTATTGGATTAGAAATAATTAGCAAAAGAAGTAAAGATTACCCAAAAGAGACGCAATACCTCTAGTGTTAGTAAAGTAAAACAAAAGAAACAAGTAATCAAACCCTTGTCTGCAAGCTAGCATCCCAATTCAGAAGCTTGGGAACGCATCTCCATAGCTACATGTCCCCCCGTCTGTTGGGTAATACAAGAAATTGTAACACTACACACAATGTTAATTTGCTTAGCTAAATTCATAGTCATTTGAATCTGGTCGCGACTTACCTTCCTAAAGATACAATAGGTAAAACGCCGTTTAAAGGAAATACATTGTTCCAATATCAGAGCCATTTCCACTGGCGTGTCATTTTCGTTTTTTAGAAGTTTGAGTAGCTCTGAGTTATGTGTTCAAATTTCAATTGCGGTCCATCTATCTTGACTAGCCAGGTCTAGTGCCTTGTCTACTACAATGGCCGTGGCAATCATTCTTGATCTGCACCTTGCTCTCTCCTAATACGTCACTGGGTTCCAATCTTCATTTCTTGTTTCAGTGGCGACTCCTGCACAAAGGTGCTTTTTGGACCAAGTGCTTGTAATATGGATGATGATTCTAGGGTGTAGGTGATCATGACCCCATGACACAATGTAAACTCTTTGCCTCGGCCGTGTGGGGTTGTATTCCAAACAACAATCTTGTAACTTTGGTTCTTTAAAACTAGTTAATGTGCGTAAACTGCTCTATAATGTGTCAACCAGCTTAGATAGGTTCCTTGGAACGGTTTAGAATAGAACTTTATTTTTGAAAAGCTAGAAACTCCATAATACCGCCACGAAAATACTTATTCCTATATGTTCTGAGGTCCGATGTAGGTGCAGTAGTAGTGTCCAATCGCTAATCCATTGGATTCATGGGACATTAGGATTTATTTCTATTCTGATTGCCAATGGTGAGGACCACCGGATTATCTTAGCGAACCAACAGTCTTTAAAGAGATGAGGTGTCGTTTCTTCAGCATTTCCACAAAACGGGCAATCGTATCTGTTTCCTATTTTTCTAATACATCTATTCCTTCCAGTAGGTAAGGCGTCATGATACGCCTTCTACATTAGAATTTTCCATCAGGTCGGGACCGAGTAGCCCACATAATCTGCCATACCTTGAATGTTTTATGACCTGAGTCTAATTTGTCACTTGTTAGTCATTTATACCCTGACTTGACATTATACTCCCATCGCGACCTAAAGTCCTATATTTGATTTAATCAGTCGAGAAATCAATCAAAGTTCCCAGCTAGGTGTTTGAGTTGGCGGGGAGCCTTCCCTTTCCCTATTTTTCAAATCAAAGTGTATCCCTCCATCAAATTTTTCATGGAACTTTATAAAATCATGCTTTTTTTTGGGCACAAAAATCACTCTGTTCATAGTGTTAAATTGTTTTTCATTTATTTATAGGAACATTTAATTGTTAAGAAAAAGCTAATAATATCGATTTACACTAATCACAAAGTTTGAGATTGTTCCTCTCTACATATCATGGGTTCATGTCCTCAACATCTAACATTAATTATCACTATTCAATACTCTCATCAGTATCAATTAACATTAATTATTAGCATCAATCAATACTTACCAATATTAATCATATTTTTTTAGTTATAATTTTCTAATATTCATCACTATCAGCACTTGTTGTACTAATTAGTACTCGGTCAATCCTAATGAGAACTTGTTAGCATCAATTAGTATTTATGAACAAATAAATTACTTATAATAAGCTAAAATGACATTACTATAGAAAAACTTTTTAATTAGTAAGTTGATCATGGAATTTGGGGTTATTTTTTTGATATAGAGTGTAAGTCTCAGTTTTGTCACATCAAAATGGCTAATTACCCAAAATTCCATGATTTTATAAACTTACACGGTTGTTCATCAATCGCAGAATGAGTCAAATATGGAATAATATAACGGAGAGAATATTAATGAGACAATCAGATCAAAATTTTCAATTAAATTATTTCTACATTTTGTTTAAACAATGAAACAGAAATTCACGCCAAAAATCAAGCCGTGACATATGCACTCCTCCAACCTTCCACACAGTTGGCACCAAAAATATGCTTTAACCTAACCACTTCTTGATTATTGTGAGCAAAACGCATCACCTTCAACAATGTTATTCTACCATTTCCTCTAAATTAGACTTAGCAAATGGATCATTCAATTTGGGTACGGAGCCGGTCAAGTTTAGATCCGGTCATATTTTGGATCAAATGATATTTTGAATCGGTTCAATTTGGATCGGGTCAATTTCAGTTCGAGTCAACTTCAGGTCAACCGATTTTTGTTCTGCTAAGCTTATCATGTAAAAATAAGCAACTTTTGTAGAAAATTTCGAGTCAGGTATGGTACGGTTCGAGTCAATTCGGACATTCGAGTTCACTTTTGGATAATCCTATTTCAGATGTTAGGTCGAGTACAGGTATGGATCGTTCGATTCGAATTTCGGGTTTCAATTCAGTTTTGCCATATCTACTCTTAATGAAGACATTCTTTTTATATTGTTGAATAAAATAGGATAGCAAAATTCATATTTGATCATTTATCAGGTTGTGTGGCAATTTTTTAAGTCTCTATGAGAGACTTAGCATATGATACCGATAAAATTTCATATAGCCTAATTATTTTTTGTTTCTGATTCATAAATAGCTCGATCTTTTCAATCATAGTATTTTTCGGGGGGAGGGCGGATTCATAGCCATTATTTTTTGGTCTAAAAGATTAAATGATGCTAAATTAGACTGGAGTCGCTTACCTCCCTCGCACCTTATTATGGAGGTGAGGAATTTAATTCGAAAAAAATTGCATGTAGAATGATGTAAAGAGGTAGGTTCCAGTAATTCTATGGTACATACCCATGTACTTAACTATATACATACCTATATAAGAGGGTGTGTACTGTGTTTCATAAATTTTTGGATACAAACGTATGTATTCTAACGTGATACACACCCTCTTATATAGGTGTGTACATAACTAGGTACATGGGTATGTATCATAGAATTTTTGGATAGGCTCCGCTTAATTATTCAAAAATTGAAACTTGCATTGCAGATGTTTTAACAAACTCCTCGCCCACCAAACCCTCCCCCCAAAAAAAACCAAAGGGTTAAACCCTCCTATTATTGATGACTGTACATGAAACTGGGGCACTTTCTAGTTAGGTGGCACATCAATCATTTAAAAAAAAACAATAAATGACTAGTTAATCTTATTGTGGCCTCAAGGAAACACAAAGGTCTGGTGTAGGGCATAGCAAATTGATGACAAACAACGATATACAGTTGCTTATGGCCAATACATATATTCACAGCACTAAACTCAATCGGTTGATGGCGTTTGATTTCTCTTATAAATTTTTATGGGACTGTGTCATAAATCAGTTTATACAACTAATTCTATCTATTGAGTTTATGTTATATATGGTTTGATTATGTAATGTTCAATTACGGAAAATTTTGCTTGTCAAACTTGTTAGTATCTTCACTTGAAATGAAAATCATGCAGTTATTTTTAAAATATTTTTTGAACCTCGTCAGCAAATGACGAGCAATAAATTTTTTTTAGAACAAAGGTAAATGAGTACAAGTGAAACTGGCTAGCCACGTCTTTGCATAAGGGTGCGCCCAACAACGTCTACCGCTAGAATATCCGTTAGAGCCGATGAAAAGCATGAATTGGAGAAGAATGGGTGTCTAATGGAGTGTCCAAATTTGGAAAGTCTGTCAGTTGCCATATTTGCCTCTTACAAACATGTTTAACAATGATTTGGATGCCTTGATAATTTCTCCAAACTTGGATGTCATTGACAACATTTTGGATCTGTCAGGGAGTACGAATCTTTCCTTCTAAAGTTTGGATAACTGTCTTGTTATCAGCTTCGCCATCAAGTGTTGGAATCTTGCTTGAATAGCAAGCCATACACCATCTCGTAATGATCTAGATTCTGCTACCAAAGTTACATTGAGGTATCACCATAATAGGCTGCACTAGCATTGAGTAATTTGCCAGTCCAATCTCGTAATAAAAAACCTCCCACTACCGAAGAATTAATAAGTGATCCATCAAAATTGAGTTTGACAATCCCTGGTTGAGGAGGATGCCATCTCATAAGGTGATATGTAGTGGAAGGGGAAGAACAAAGTCCCCTTGGATGAGCAACGTTAACCAATATGCAAACTCGGATGCTCTATTCCGCACTAACGTTTTTTGCCCGAAAGATACATGCCAAAGGGTTGAAGATTTCATTGTTGAATACTACGGCATTCCTTGATTTCCATTTATTCCATAGTAAAAACAAGAGTTTTGTTTGATCTTAGGCTAATGAGAGGAGTTCATCCTTTCCAAATACTATATGGAATTTTGGCATGTAATAGGAGAGACACTGAGAGGAAACCAGCGATGTTTGTCTGCCGTTTCCTGAACCTTCCTACTCATGTGACAGTCTTTGAAAATATGATCTAAGGATTCGACATCACCAAGGCATAGGGGCATACTGGATCAATGTTGATACTCCTTCTCAAGAGAGTACCTCAAAGCGGTAAGGCATTATAACACAATTGCCATATAAATATTTTAATGTCGGCATGGTATAAATTTTTCATATCCACTAAAACTGTCACTTGGGTTTCTCATGTAAAGGGATACGAAGAGCTGCACACATTGCCAATTTAGTAGAAAAATTACCGGAGCTATTAAGGTCATAGCAAAAGGAATCATCTTATGGGAAGAGAGGTATGGGTGTACCTTGAATTTTAAATAGGATGATCCCCGAGGACTTGTTTCAGACGTTGGATGTCCCATTATCTATCTTGTGTAAAAGAATGTAAATCTTCGCATTGGGAAATGGAATTCTATTTATACCAAGTTCCATTATATCAGCTAGATTCTGATTCTCAAGCCAGTTATCGAACCAGAAGGAGATATCATCTCCTTTCCCTATCTTCCAATTGATTCCTTGCTTTAGGAGAGCACAACTGTGTAAAATGCTCTTCTAAAACGGTGAATCAGCAGCCATTTCTTTGTAGCCAAGCATATCAGAAGTGAATAAGTACTTTGATTTCATACATTGTACCCACAGACTCGGCACATCTGTGAGTATCTCTTCTGTGCTAGCTTACATTGGAAGGCTTTGTTGACAGCGTCTATTTTACGAAATCACAATCCATCAGCACTTTTAGGCAAGCGGGTCTTATCCCAAGCCATAAGTGGTGTCCCTTTCTCTATACCTGACTTATTCCAGAAGAAAAATCTGTATTACATCTATCCAAGTAACTACAAGTGCCCTGAGGTGATTCAAAACACTGCATAATATGTGCTAGTAAAGGTTCCAAATGGGATTGAATTAAGACAGTTAGCCTTCTAGCTATCCATTTGTCGTTGCTTTAGTAATGATACCTTGGAAAGTGAATTTGAAGTAACGACTTTGAAAAAATAGGACATCTCAAATACTTGCCCAGAGATTCTCTATGCGGGATGAAAAAAAACTATAGTGATAAGTCATTTCTGAACAGATGAAGCATTGCGAGAATATGTCAATGCAAACTCAAGAAAATTAATGAGCTGTCCGAGGTTGAGCAAAAACTATCAAGTAAACTTGTGAGTCTATCACAACTGTCTGATGAAGCTTCACAAAAGAGTAAACAATCATCTGCAAATAAAGGGGAAGGGATTCTAACATCGCTAGAACTTAACTTTATTCCTAAACAAATTTTCAGATGTTGGCCTTGGTAATCAATCTATAAGTGAGAGCTTTCATGCAAAGAATAAAAAGATAGGGTGATAGCAGATCATCTTATCTAATTCCTCTGGTTGGAAAGATCATTCCTTGGGATTCATCATTAATTATTAGCAAGTGGGATACAGAGGAGATACATTCCTTAGTCCAAGAAATTCAAGTTGGGTGGAAGCCCAGTTCCTGAAGATATTTAAGGATAAAATCTCATTCTAATCTACCATAAGCTTTTTCAATATCTAATTTAATTGACACCCATGCGCTCTTAGTTTTCAAAGTTTTGAACTTGTGCATGATTTCGTGTGTTAGCAAGATATTTTCATGAATAGATCTTTCCTCAATAAAGTCGCTCTGGAAAGGAGAGATCAGCTTATCAAGCAGAGATATTAATCTTAACCAAAATTTTGGAAATAATTTTATAAATGGTCAAGCAAAAGCTGATAGATCTAAAGTGGTGGGGCTGAGACGGCTTGTTAATCTTCAGAATAAGGTTATTAAAGGTATGATTGACCTATTTCAGAATTTTTCCATTTGTAAAAAACTCTATAATGCAGTTAAAAGGTCATGTTTGATAATGTGCCAATAATTCTTGAAGTATCCTGCTGCGAACCCATCAGGTCTTGGTGTTTTATTAGAATCAACGCTAAACAGAGCATCTTTGATTTCATTCAAGTTAGGCACTTAGTGAGCGCTATATTATCAGAGGTGTGATTAGGTGAGGGATCCCAAGTTCTAGAAGTATGTGTTGATTTGAAATGATGATTAAAATCTGACACAAACTTGTCAACAATTAGATTATGATCCTCAATCCAAATGCCCAGTCATCCCGTAATTTCATAACAATTTTTTTCCCCTACCTGAATTGGCTCTGATTTGGAAAAAAATTGAATTCTACCACCATGCATTAATCATTTTTTCCGAGCCATCTTCCTCCAATACTTCTGATAAGATTTTTTCCTCTTTATTTCAAAAGTCTGCACAACCATGAATTAAATCTGTAGCTATTGGGGTTCGTTATAAGTTTTTCTTCAATGTATTCGGTTCCTTTCGCATTATTAGTAAGCTTTTCCTGAATATTACCAAAGTGGCGTTCGGCCCACCCTTTTTTCTTTTTTCTTCAATGATCTCTTAAGTCGTTTTTTGCACCCAAAGACAACGAAAACATAATGAACAACATCCACCATTTAATTGTGCTGAAAAAATAATTTAGCAACAGACACACTTTGTCTGGAGTTTTTCACCCAAAGACAACGAAAGCATCCATAGAACAAGTAAGGTCATTATGCCATTCCTGGTTAAATACTCTCACCAGCAGACATGCTCTCGTCCCAATGATGCATGAGAACAAGAGGTGCTTTTTTTGGGGGGTCTCTTTGTAAGACATGTTCTTATCAATTTATCACAAGTACTTATTACAGCATTTAGTAATGATTAGCACTCATCAGCAATGATTAACACTTAGTCATATTTTCTAATTATATTTTAGTCACGATCAGTATTCATCATTATTCATCAACACTGATCAATACTCATCAGCACTGATCAGTACTCATAAGCGCTTACTAACTATTACTGATCACTACTCATCGGCACTGATCAACAATAAGTGATTTATGATAAATTGAAAAGAACAGGACCTAAATCTCTCAGCTGTTGATAACATTCAAAATTTCCAAAAGCAAATGCATAATCTGATTACTATAAAAAATGCACAAATATAACTTTAAAAAATATCTTTCTTTACTGGGAGAGCCAATGACTTGAATTCAGATTCAAGAGCACCAATAATGCTTAAAATTTGTACCTATATTTTGGCTGTTCCACACAATCATTGGCCACTTTTATTTTTTCTAGAATTTCAGAGAAAAATCTATAAAAAAAATTTCAGACTGAGGACACCCCCAAGAATTAATTGATACTCTTCACGTTTTGTGAAACCCAAAAGTAAGGCATTTGTATTCAAAACTGTAGGATCTGAAATATAATATAATATTTACATAAAAATTCCTTAACAGGAAGAGATAAAATCATAGAAAAAAAAAGTATATATATATATATATATATATATATATATATATATATATATATTATATCATGATAGATTTGTAGCATCCGAAAAATTATTGTAAGACATATAAACGTGAATTTCATCTTAACCACTCTTTACTCCTTATACACACCAAAAAACATCCATTAATATGAAATGTTACAAGATGTATACAGTTCAACACCCCATTAACTCAAAGCAAACTTATCAATCCTTAAACAAGAGAGGCAACTGGAAGGCGGAAGCACACACAAGCCTATTAAATCTTCATGATAATGACATCTGTGATACGTTCGCTGTTCTGGTAATGAAGAAATCTCCTGGCTAATGTTGGGAAATCATCAACCATAGGCGACTTAATTGAGAAAAATCAGAAGTAAGACAAGAAATAACAAGCAAGAAATTGTGGAAAAATTATGTATTTCATTATTGATGGCAACCGAAGAATATATACATCCCAGGAAGCTAACAAACCGTGCGTCTAGTGTGTCTTGCAGCTAAAGGCTTTTACACAAAAAAAGGAAAAGCATCCAAAAAATAGGATAATACAATATACAATTATAGACAAACTATGCTATTTGTTTCCTAACGTGTATTGACTTATATTTCCTAATACTCCCCCTCAAGTGGGGGGATGCGGATTCACAATGCCCAACTTGCATCTAAGATATTGAAACTGTTGCTTCCCCAAGGCCTTAGTGAAAATATCCGCAAGCTGGTGCTCAGAAAGAAGATAATCAGTTTCCCGTTCTCCAGAGAATAAGCGTTCCCGAATAGAATGACAGTCTATCTCTATGTGTTTGGTTCTTTCATGAAAAACTGGATTTCGAGCAATGTAATGCTACCTGATTGTCACAGTAGAGCTTCATAGGCTTGTTTTGGAACACTCCAAGAGATGCTAAGAATGACTTGATCCAGATTAATTCACTTGTCACGGTTGCCATAGCACGATATTCAGCTTCTGTTGAAAATCTAGACACTGTGCTTTGTTTCTTTGTTTTCCAGGAAACAGGAGACCCTCCAATAGTCACAAAATATCCCGTCAGAGATCTCCTAGTAAGCTGATGGGCCCCCCAATCTGAATCACAGTAGGCATAAACTTATAGATCGAAATCAGTTCTTAAAAATAAACCCTGTCCTTGGTTTCCTTTCAAATATCTCAAAACACGTCGTGCAGCTTTTATATATTCTTCCTTAGGTTCCTGCATAAACTGAGATAACACATGAACTGCGTAGCATAACTCAGGACAAGTGATTGTAAGATAGATGAGGCGTCCAATCAAACGCTTGTATTGTGTGGGATCTGCAAATTTTGGTCCATTAGCAAGTGCAAGCTTGTGATTTGACTCCATTGGAAACTCTACTAGTTTTGAACCTAGTAATCCACATTCTTCAATAATTTCCAATGCATAATTTCTTTGGCATAGGAATAGGCCTTGTGAGTTCTGTGCCACCTCAATTCCAAGACAATATTTCAAGGATCATAAATTTTTAATATGAAAGCAGGAATTCAAGTATTCTTTGAATTCGGCGCAAGCTTTGGAATCGTTTCTAGTAAGCACCAAATCATCAACATACACTAACAAGGCCGTGTACACATCTCCCTTTTTATATGTGAATAAAGAGTAGTCTGCATAGGACCTTACAAAACCATACTCACATAGTTTGGATGAGAGTTTGGAAAACCACTGTCAGGGTGCCTGTTTGAGTCCATAGAGAGATTTTCGAAGGCGACATACCTTGTTTGAACTAGGTGATCTGAATCTTGGAGGCATGGTCATATAAACTTCTTCTTCTAAGTCCCCATGCAAAAAGGTATTATTTACATCTATTTGATATAGTTCCCAACCTTTTGCAACTGCAACTACAACTGCAAGAAAGCACCTTACACTAACCATTTTGCCACTAGTGCGAAAGTCTCATGATAATCGAAACCTTCAATCTACTCATCTCCTCGTATCACAAGACGCGCCTTGTAGTGCTCTATGGTTCCATCTGACTGGTATTTAACTTTGTAAACCCATATACAATTTATGGGTTTCTTTCCTAGAGGTATATCTTCAACTGTCCAAGTTTTATTGAATTCCAACGCCTCAATTTCTTTTGCCGTCGCCTCTCTCCATTTTTCATCCTTCACCGCTTCATGGAAATACCTAGGTCCGACAACTTTTATAATGGCAGCAAGAAAGTTTCTATGCACATCAGAAAAATTTGCACAACTAACGTAATTTGCTATGGGATAAGGCTTACCTGAGGAGACCTTATGCAATGGGTAGATGAAGGCGGGGTCTTTGGGCTGAGCTATATAACACACATAATCTTGAAGATGGTTTGGAGCCCTTCTTGCACGTTGAGTTCGGCCTGAAGCTTCCTCGATTGGTGCTGGTCTGCTCCCCCTGTTTATGGACCCAGTTAATGGTTCTGATTGATTTACCACACTCGGCCCATGGGAATCATCCACTGCCTCGACTGGGCTTTGTTGTCCAGTATTACCATCTGCCTGGATCTCAGCTGAGTTCTGCTGAGACAGGTCGAACTTAGCAGGCCCGTCATCAGCGTTTGACACGCTATCAATCGCAGGCCCAACCTCACCATTTGTCATGTTATCGCCAACATCAGCTGCCGAATTATCTCTAAAAGTTCTTCAAACTTCACTTCCCTTATTTTCTGATTCATTATGTGTAGAATAAGGAATATGTCCTCACAAAAAACTACATCTCTAATCACCAATGTTTCCCCAGTTTCTAAATCATATATGTTAGGGAAAAAGTTTTAATATTTATAAACCCCAAATGCAAGCTGTATCATTGAGTACTTGGGGTGTCATCCGCAGGGAGTTGTATTTCCAATTATTAAAGTTCACTCGAGCGTATTAATCTAGGTGAAATCAAAGGTGAACATAAGTAAAACTAACTACTAAAACAAAGAAGACTTCAATTGCAATTAAATCTAAGGTAGACTAACTAATCAATTCAAACTCTCACCTTCCTAAGTTATGCTAGTAATTCAAGGATGATCGGTTGCCCAATTAAAATCCACCTAAGCCCTCTCTCAAGGGTCAATAGGCTAGTCTAAATGTTCTAACCATCTATTTTTATGAAATTAGGTCAATTTGACTACAAGATTAACAACCTTTGACCTAACTAGCGACTGAAACTATTTTCATGTCCCAATTCCGACTATTCACTCTACCCATACTAGACAATCAATCTCACCTCTCAGCAGAAATTAATTGCCCCAAAACAAGGATGAAAACTCTTTCGAGCATTTCATCGAACATTTGGTGGACATGAGAGAAAATCTTAGATTCTAGCATAAACAAGAAGAGTAAAGGCCCAAACAAAGATCAATCAGTCATCAAAGGGCTAATCACAATGCAAGATTCACAACTATAATCACTAAACATCACAAAAGATTGTAAACTAAAATATGAACATAGATAACAAAAATAGAGAGAGAAAAAGGAGAGAAAACTTATGCTTGAATCATTGAATGAACTTGAAAATCCACAAGTTTGAATCCGAAATTACAATCTAAAATCCTAATCTAATCTTCCTATCAAGGTTTTTATTGGCTAAACGTAAACTAAAAACTCCCAAAAAGGCGCCAAAGGAGAGCCGGGGAGATTCCGAACAAAAACGCCGAAAAGGGGATCAAATAGAAAATCGGGTGAGCAAGCGAGCGAAGGCCAGTGTACGGCCGCGCCAAGTGGCACGGCCCCACATGCCGCATCTCTGGCACGGTGGCGCGGTCTCCCGTCGTCCTGTTTTTACCTGGTTTCGCTGTTTTTGTCTGTCTTCACTCCTTTTCGTAGTACTTGCTCCATTTGAACTTATTTCCTATAAAACATAAATAAAACAAGTAAAAATCCTAAAGATTAAGTTATTGTACGAGCTTAAAGTGGGTGAAAGAGGCATGTAAAATGCGACAATTTAGCGCCTAACAATATACCTTCCATCCCTTTTTACCAAAGGGATAACCCACAAACGTGGATTTTCTGCTTTGAGATGCAAATTTTCCTTTTGTCTTAGGTGTTGATGAACATAGCACAAGAATCCAAAGATTTTCACATGATCATATGTGGGCTTAACCTTGAATAAAATTTCATATGGAGTTTTTCCTCTCAAAATTGAAGTAGAAGTCCTATTAATTAGGTACACAGCCGTCAGAACACATTCTCCCCAAAAATCCAAAGGAAGATTGGCCTGAATCAAAGAGCCTTGGCCACATTCAAAATATGTCGATGTTTTCTTTCAACTCTACCATTCTGTTGAGGGATATTAACACAACTAGTTTAGTATATTGTGCCTTGTTCTCCATAAAAATTCTTCATGGGTGCTGAAGTGAATTCACTTCCATTGTCACTTCATATTATTTTAACAGTGACATCAAATTGAGTTTTCACTATACTACAAAAATTCTTGACCAACTGTGATGCTTCACTTTTCTCTTTCGTTAAACACACCCAAGTACTCCTGCTAGCATCATCAACAATAGATGAAAAATAATGTGCTCCAGTTAAAGACTCAGTTTGAAAAGCACCCCAAATATCAAAGTGAATTAAATCAAAGCAATTTGTAGCTTTGCTTTCACTAATAGAAAAGGACAAGCGAGTCTGTTTTGCTCTAAAGCACACATCACACTTATCACAATGATCTTTATTATAACTCCCTATATTATTAGAAAATAAGGACATGGCTTGATCAGAAGGATGCCCAAGCCTATGATGCCAAAGATCCCTTGTGGTGACACGATTCACCGAAACTGCTTCTGGTTACACATCCTTGAAGAAAAAGACCCCACTTCTTTGTTCACCCAGTCCAATTGGCCTTCTTATAGAATGGTCCTGGATTACATATAGCTTATGAGAAAAGGTTACTATGCAAAATAATTTATTCACAAGTTGCGCAATAGAAATTAAATTACAGTTTAATCCAGGAACATATAACACATCATAGAGGATAATTTTTGGGTTCAATGGCACCCTTCCTCGTTTACTAGAAACACTGTTTTAACCATTGCACATCCCTACCAAGGTTGGATGAGTGTTATAAACATTGCTTAATTTTCCAATATCACCTGTCATGTGATAGGAAGCTTCATTATCCAACAACCAATCACCTGTACTTGATAATTTTTCATAACCTGCTTTTGGAACATCAATGAGACTAAGAAGTTTTTCGACTTGATCAAGTGAAAGCCCTGGAATCACAGGACACCCAGCTTCACCTTCTGGCTGTCTAGGTTCATCGACTGCAGCCTGGGCATCATAATAAGCTGCTGTACCTCCTCTTCTGCGTCCAGGACCTCCATCCGCCACATCCACCTCGGCTTCTTCCACGTCCACGACCATTGCTTCGTGTCGACCATTCACTGGATATCCAATTATCTCAAAGCAATTTACTTCCTCATGCCCAATTTTTCCACAGTGCTTACAGGTAGAACGATCTGAAATTTGTATCGTCTTAGAAGTATTGACAGCGAATGCGACCGTAGTTTCTGACTTGCTTTCACGTTGAATCATCATCCTTTTATGATTCTCTTCTTGCATCATCATATTAAAGATTTTGTCAAGGTTAGAGAGGGGCTCTTGTGCAAGGATTTGGCTACGAATCTGTGAGAATTGATCATCGTTTAGCCCCATCAAAAATTGATGTGACTTTTCTTCTTCATACATCTTCACTATCTTTGGTGTCGCTCTGCACTTGCATCCTTCACACATACAAAATGGGACCTTGACGTGGTTATTTAGTTCATTCCACAAGTTCACCAACTTGTTGTAAAACTCCCAACATCAAGAGTCCCTTGTTTGCCATTTGTAATTCCCGCCTTAAGCTGGTGTATTTTCAGTGCATTAGCAACTGAATATCTTTTCTTTAGGTCTTCCCACATATCGAATGCAGTTTCTACATAGGCTCCACTCATGCAAAGCTTTGGATCGATTATGTTGAGAAGCCATAAGCATAGCATGGAGTTGAACATGTCCCATGTATCTGCTTCAGAAAAATCTCGATCTTTTGCTACTTCGAGCCACTTTAGAGTTCCTTCAATGAACCCTAATTTATTTTTTTGCCTTCAATACGGTCCGAACAACTCTTTTCCCACAAGTCGTAATTCTTTCCATCAAACACTACTGCTATTATCAACACCCCTCGACCTTCGGAAGGGTGTAAATAATAGGTGAATGTGGTTCGATGGCAAACTTATTTTTCCCGGCCATGAATATATTAATTATCACTAAAAATTTAAATGTGATATTAGTGCTCTGATGCCATGAGAAAAATCAGACGCAAGATGAGAAATAACAAGCAAGAAATTATGGAAAAATTATGTATTTCATTAATGATGATAACCGAAGAATATATACATCCTAGGAAGCTAACAAACCGTGCATCTAGCGTGTCTTGCAGCTGAAGTCTTTTACACACAAAAAAAAGGGAAAACCATCCAAAAATAGAATACTATAATATAGAATTATAGACAAACTATGCTATTTATTTTCTAACATGTATTGACTTCTGTTTCCTAATATTAATGTTCTCAACTTCTGGCAACGAAGAACTCCGGACAGGAGTAAAGTTCTGTTGGAGAGATCCAAAGAGGGAGCCCACTTCAACCAAGGTCTATAACAACAAGCCTAAGTGAGGTTTCATCCTAAAACCAATTGACAATAGGAGGAGTAGCCCACTTGGCTTATATATCATGGTTTTTCTCTTCAAACTCCCAATGTGGGACTCTTCACTCATGTGTGACATTCCCAACAGCTAGAGATGGGAAAATGTAGTCGATGATAAGGCTTCATTCTCGATGGCGTAATTTCCAAATACTTGACATAAGATAACTTTACAAACTTGACAGATTTAAGATGTGGAAGTTGGGCAAAAGAAGGAATATGTACGTTTTTACAACAAGAGAAAATTTAAATGGATGTTAATATGTGGAAGCATTGCCGTCCATGTTGGGAGTTTCATCCCCTTGTAACCACCAATTCTCAGTGTTGAGAGTTCATTGTTGGGTCGAAGGTTCTTAAGCACCATCTCATCCTCATCATAATATCGACTAGTTCATTTCAGGGTTAGAGATTGAAGATTCTTCTTTGCTTTTGTGTTTGCTTCCCTTGCATCCAAGGCCATACTTGGATAATACCCTCGAAAGTCAATGGTGAGTTGTCCCATGAGAGTGTCAAGAGAACACAAGTCACTCAAGGCACAATAAGAAGATTTGGGTTCATTATTTTTAGACACGATAAATACATCAAGTTCTAAACACCTCAAATTCATCAGTTAAATCATATCGTCGGGGATACCAACAAGTGCCCTACAATCATGAAGATTAAGGTACTGCAGGTGCTACAATGAAGTAAGACTCCTTAGCAGCCTATTGACTTAAAGTTGCTATTTATATAGGTATCTCAAACGAATCATCTTCCCTAGCGATTTTGGTAGCTGTTTGATCCCAATCCACGTAAAATCCAAAGCTCTCAAGTGTTGAAAACTTGATATCAAATCACTACACACTGAGCTACTTAACTCAGTTCCATTGCTTGGCCTCTCCGCCAAAAGAAATGATCTCAGTGGCTTTACTCTTTTCAGAGCAATCCGAACTTTTCAGGCTAAATTGATCTGGTAGCCAATGGATACATCTCGGATGTTTTGAGAATAATCATTTGTTTCCAAGGAACTTAACATTCAACATTGGCCTCCCATGATAGACAAAGATAGATCAATCATCAATCCATAGAGTTTACATGTACTTTGCAATTCATCTCCTTGAACATCTTGAAGAAAGCTTCTATTTAGTAGGATATTCAAGTAATCTTCCCCAGCGTTTTCCAAACTCTATGCTTCATATAACATGTGGACAAAGCCTTTGGCAATCCAAAGACTAACAAGCTTCTTCTTATTGAACACATACCCTATTAGAAATAGGGAGAAACAAAAATAATTTTTAAAAAACAAGATTTTAGGCTATGAGTAATAAAATGTATGCGTTGTTTTCCTTCTTGAGGGACTTTTTTTACATATCAGGTGTAACCGTTTCATTGATCACTGTATGAGTAATAAAATGACAACTATCAAAAGGAGAGAAGGGGGCAAGAGAACTGCTTGTCTCAACCAAGAAGATAAGCATATTGCAATCCTACACACTCAGTTTGGCGAATTCATAAAATATATTATATATTTGGGAGCATATATTTTTGCATGTATATCTTTGTCTATGTATATTCATGTAAACAACTTATTCGCTGTACTTCTGTAATTCTATAAGTATATAATCTTATGAGTGTAGCTTGAAAAGAAGGGAAAAATTTTGATAGTAATTGTTCAACTCACCCGCAAAATTGTGACCTGTGGCTTTAACAAGCCTTTGAATCTCTTGACTGTTTTTTTGATTGCAAGTTCGCAGCAAAGCCACCGCCCACGAAGTCATCAACTCATCATATGTTCCATGGTCAAATGAAACACACAGTCCACGCGCAATCCCAAACCTTGATCGGAAAATGACGTCATCACCGGAAACCATCGGGCCAGAGCCACCGGAATGCCCAGTTTGCCTACAACCCTACAACAGCTCCGACACGATTCCGCGCGTATTGGCCTGCGGTCATTCATCCTGCGAAGTCTGCCTGGCTCAGCTGCCCCGTCCTCCGTCTCTCTCCTCTGCCGTAATCCGGTGCCCAGTTTGCACGCAGCTCGTCAAGTTCTCCGACCCCACAACCCTCCCCAAGAACATCGACCTCCTGCGGTATTCTCCCTCCTCCCCAAAACCCCACCACACAAAACCCCTCATCAAGTCTCCCCCGCGACGTCGTTTCCCGCCGGAGACATTCTCGCCGGAGCTCTATGCTGCGTGGAAGGACTGGGTTCTCCCTAGCGGCGCCGTTTTGATCGACATCCAGGTTGGTTTTGGTAGGATTAGGATTGATTTGGGTTTGTCTATGATTGCTAAATGTCGTTTGGTTGATGATCAGAAGGTGGGTCTTGTTGAAATTGGTCGTTTTGACTTGGGGGAGGTGTATTTGTTTGAGTATAGTTATGTGAGTAAAGTTATGAGTGTTTTGGGTCGTATGAATGATGATCAGAGAACTGAACTTGGTACCCTTTTGGGGGTTTCTTTAAGGCAGCCTAGAGTTTGTGGAGTCCTTGGGTTGTGGCTTGATGTTGAAAGTGGGCTGCTTTATTTAGTTACTGAGAGAAAGAATGATGGGGTGTTGAGTTTAGGTGATTTGAGAGATTGGTTTGATCAAGAAAATCAAGGTTGGATGCCTTTTTTGTCTATGGTTGGTGTTGAATTATGTGAAGCCTTTGTTGGTTTGCAGTCAGAAGGGATTGTGTGTGGTTGTTTGGGTGTGTCTTGCCTTTGTTTTGATGAATTTGGGCATGTGTACATTGATCTGGGTGAGGTTTTGTTGACAGGAAGGAAGATTTATCAGTGTGTTTTAGAGGACTTGGATGGTAAGAGAAGAATAGAGGGATCTGAGCTCATAGCACTTGTCATGGATTTATTGAACAAGGATGTGTTTATCAGCCCAGAGATGCTGTTCGAATTGATGCATAGAGAGGGCATTGAGATGCAGAGGAATGGTGTGAATAGCAAAGTTGATTACAGTTCTGATGTGTGGTTATTCGCCTGTGTTTTGCTCAGACTTATTACTGGCAAGAAATTTGCAGAAGGGATGCGTAATTACTGGATGGCTGTGTTGGGAGCAGAAAGGGAAGGAGTTTCGGATTGCAAGATTTTGTATCTCCAATGGGTGGAGAGGATGAATGCTACTTTGGAAGCTTTGGTGGGTAGTGAATATCCATCACTGCAGGAAGTTCTGACGAAATGCTTGGATCTTGATCCAGCAAACAGGCCACTGATTCCTGATGGATGGGAGATAATAAGAGGATCTAATGCTTACCGTTGTTGTAGTCATGTGTCTATATTGAATAGGGTATCCATTAAGGACAATGCTATCCAATGTCTAGTCCTTGGAGAATTGTGCAACATCTCAAATGATCTAAGCAAAGAATCCACAATCTCTGGGTTAAACAGGGAAGAGGATAATCACGAAGCAGCTGCTACCCAAGTCACGGAGATGAAGGTGGGCACTGTTGTTAAGGGGTTATCTGCTGGTAAATTACATAGTAAGGATTTGCAAGGCCATCTTGACTGTGTTACGAGCCTCTGTATTGGAGGTGACGTTCCACTTTGCCTCTCTTCTTGATTGCATTGCGCTGAACATGTCAATATTTACCCAATTCCATAGTTCTATCCAGCTCTGTTTTGATTATTTTTTTAAAAAAAATCATGGGTGCTGAAACTGAGGAATTCGCTGATATTGTTACTATAATTATTAATTCTGTTTTCTTAGTCCTTTCATATCATTCACATCCGACTGCGCTCAAATCTTTCTCGTATTATAGAACCAAGTAACTAGTAGTGTCTCTGCAAGTTCTGTGTATACGAAGTTCTATAAATACAATTAGACAGTTAACACTTATTTTATCTCCCCAGTTGCCACTTGCATAGTGTCTCGCGGCATTAGATATGTATTGAATGTACCCTGATACTATATGTCTGATGAACTTTGTGTATTGAAATGGTTTTTCATATGCGTTTAGTGAGACCATTTAAGCAACCTTTATTACGCTTCTCACTGCCACTGTCTAGAACCTCTGAAAAAACAATTCTCTTGGGTACAATGTCCACTGACGGAGTATACTCTTCAATCTCATGTTTTACCTGTGCGGTGGTCAGAAAATGTATGACCATAAATCCCTGGTATAGTGACATGTCCTTAAAAGAGCTCCTCTTTGACCAAGGAATGCAGTGAATCTTAGCAATGCAAACACTTATGTTGCTCTTCCATATTTTTAATTCATGAAGCTTGAATATGTGTTCTCTTTCTTTTGTAGGGGGATTTCTGTTTAGCGCTTCCTTTGATAAAACAATCAACGTGTGGTCTTTGCAGGTATATAGTCTACAAATAAGTGTCGGGCCCATTTATTGCTCAACGAAGGTCATCGATATGGTGTCACAGCATGTTTTGCAGCCATTTGCACGATCTGATATTTGAGCTACAAAGAGATATCTGTCATGGATGTTTGTTTGTTTGTTTGTTTGTTTTTTCTAAAATTTTTATACTTTGAGAACTATATGTTTCCTGCTGAACCTTCAGGGCTGCTACTTGTGTGGGTTGGGGGGGGGGGGGGGCTCCTTTACTCCATGGATTCAAGTCTTGTATAAGTTGAAAGCCTGCATTGCCTCCTTATTGGTGATAGTCAACCTTCTCTTACGTTTCTTTCTTAGCAAGTACATGTATAATCATGCACTTCCAGGAAATGCTATTAAAAATTATTCATTTAACAAGCTGTTAGCTTGATGTACCAGTGGAATCAAGGTAATTTTCCCTCTCATGTGACATTTCTGGGTGTTAGTTAATGCCTTTTAGTAAAGAGAAATGACTGGCAAACAGCAGTTCCTTCCCCTGGAATCTGTGATGAAGCTGTGCCATAATGACCTACTAAGCACATAATGACCTAGATACATAGTACTTCGTCTGCATTTTCTGTCTAATGGTATTGAAAGATTTGGAATTGTGTTCGCTTTCCTCTGCTGATTTGGTAGGTTAATCCATTCCTTCCCTGATGTCTTAATTTCCTCCATGATCTTCTTGGATGTTTATGCGTATAGCTTCTTGACAGATGGGCCGTCCCCTTTTATATCCCCCTCTTGCAATGCATCCCCCCCCCCTAAAAAAAAAAACCCAAAGGAAAAAACAATAATAAGGATAACTCCCATTATGGGTTCAGCTTTTGCAGGTATAGGGAGCTCTAGATATAGGTAGCCTTACCACTGTGATCGGAGAGACCAACTCCGAGAGACCTGCAAAAACTTTAAAAAAATGTTGTTGTCGTGTTGAAACCCTTTTGGGACGCATTACATAGAAGAACCATTAGTGCAAATATAAAGTGGCATTAGTTAAATAATTATAACAAAAAAAGGGAAATAAGGACCAATCCTTGGTTCCAAATTCTAATCATGACAACGTTTGTGTAAAAAGATTATATTTGCCATCAAATCCATAATCTCTTCTGTCATTTTTGCATGATCTTGGAAGTTTATCCAAATGAAAAAAACACGATTATGTCAATTTCATTTGTTGCCGTTTTGTGTGGTAGACCTTCAAGTTTCTTGTACCACAGTTAGTACTTTGTTCCTTTTCTGTCATTCTGCTTCTGCAATATGCCTGCTTGTGAGAGCTTTCTTCTTGGATAAGCTTCTTATTATGTTTTTACATGTGCAGGATTTTACACATGTGCATACATTTAGGGGACATGAGCAGAAAGTCATGGCTGTGGTTTTTGTAGACCAAGAAAAGCCCTTGTGTATTAGTGCCGACAATGGAGGTGGTATCTTTTGCTGGGAAGTAGTGCCCCCTTTGGGACAAGAACCCTTGAAGAAGTGGCATGAGGAGAAAGATTGGCGTTACAGTGGTATTCACGCATTGGCTATTTCTGAATCTGGCTGCCTGTACACTGGGAGCGGTGACAGGCTCATAAAAGCTTGGTCATTGAGGGTAAGGACTCTATATATCATTAGTAGTATGAGTTCGTAAGGATATTGTTCTTCTATATATGACATCAATTGTTTTGTTTCACACCCTTCAGGATTATACCCTATTATGCAGCATGGAAGGACATAAATCAGTGGTCTCCACTCTAGCATCGTGCAATGGGGTTCTTTATAGCGGCAGTTGGGATGGAACAGTTCGACTGTGGTGTCTTCATGATCATAGTCCTTTGGTTGTATTTGGTGAAGGCATGCCTGGGAGAATGTCATCAGTACTCTCTCTCCATGCTGATCAAAATACAGTCATTGCAGCTCATGAGAATGGATGCATAAAGGTTTGGAGCTTTGACCCATCAACTGTTCAATCCATTTGGGCATAATAAGTAGCAAATAGAGGATACCAGTGCCTGCTATTTACAAAGAGATTGTCCATGTTGTATTCATGGAGTTTATTTAATGCATAGATTGAGTTGTCTTGAAATCAGTCTCTTGGCAAGCACAAATTCTTGCAAGGGTAAAGTTGCCTGCATCAAAGCGCACCCAGACTTGGAGTTGGTGGTGGTCTGTTGAGTTGTTTTGCAAGTTGCGGGTGCCCACTGACGACTAATATCCCTCCCCCCCCCCCCAGCCTTCTTGAGGAGCAATAATTACATTGATATGGCATAACAAGACGCTAAAGCAAATATCATACTGTCACCCAGGTACAAAGGGAAAGCTCTCAAATTTTTTGAGTCACTTGACTTAGCAAACCATCCTAGCGGGAGGGGGATCATTCTCGTTGCTAATCATAGCTTGTCAGTCAGTTGAACACTAAGTTCTGTGTGTTTGAGTTTATTGTACTGCAATCCTGAGGATGTTCAGTGGAGCCCTGTCTCTTTGCTTGTTATTGTAAGATTTTTAATGTGTCTTCGGCGTTTTCATGGTAAACTCCAGGAACGCAGTTGATTTTCCTATCTTATGTCACCTAAAAACACACACAGAACATTCTGCTTGTGATTAAACTTGTTTTTCTCTAGACAAAAGGGTTTTGAGTTTTTGACTTATGAACACAAGTCTCTGGGCAATGCAGTAACAAAGATGTTAATTTGCCCTATTGTGGTCTTTTCTTTTAGACCAATGGAGACTATGGGGCTAAAGACTTTCGCATTAAGGGAGCATTGAATTCTTGCAGAATGATCAATGGGCAACTGCAGAAGCCCAGGATAGTCTTGTAGGATTTTTAGCTTTCTCTAGTGGCATTGGGGGGAAAAAAAAATCCTGTACTGATTTCTGGTCTGCGTCAAGTCTTGCAGATATGGGCGAATGATGAGTTGAAATCATCAACACAGGTTCACCAAGGAGCCGTTTTTGCCCTTTCAAAGGAGGATAAATGGGTCTTCACTGGAGGATGGGACAGGTCTGTGAAGATCCAGGTATGTGAACGTTTAATTTCAGGCATTTTGTTCGATTATTTTTATTTTGCCGGTTTCCCAGTCTGCTGACAGAGACTATGGGCAATTTTTCCAGCTTAGGGAACTTTTTAGAGGGGGGAGGGTGTAAAGAGAGAAATGTCTCTTTAAATTGCCCTTTGTTTCTTTGCTTTGAAGTAGGAGGCACTCTGTACTATTCAATTCTGGATGTGTAACAGAAATTACGTTTATACGATTCAATTGTAAGGGTGCAGCTATTTATATTTGACCGACTCACATCGTGTCCAAAATGAGATTATGGTATTTAATCATTATGTTGCTTGCGCGTGCTAAGTGTTTGTGTTTTATTGTACAGAAAGAAAGGGAGGGTGGGAAGGGGGGGTTTCTTTTGTTTCGTTTCACATTATTTGTGAGTACGTGTACTTTCAACATCAAACGAGATACATCTTTGCAATAGATGAATCATAAATCTTAATTATTGTGGACTTCACATTGAGAGAGACCAAGTGTCCCATTTAGGGAATTTCTCATGTCTCCTTGTTCTATATTGGGGTCATGCATAGATCCATTAAAAATATATATATATATATATATATATATATATATTTTCTCATGCATAGAGATCTGAGAAATATGATTTTTTTTTTTACCGGAAGATACTTTGATTTGTAGGAGATTAGTGGAGAAGGAGTGGAGATGGATATACGAGAAGTGGGATCAGTTGCTTGTGAATCTGTCATAACAGCTTTGCTCTATGAGCAGGGAATGCTGTTTGTTGGGTATGCTAGCAAACTCATTAAGGTATGTATAATGTGAGGCTTCTTGTTTGTATTCATTGTTTCACTCTTTATCCCCCTTCAACTTCGAGGGCCCCACGGCCCCACCGATAAATAGGAATCACCGCCCAAACTCACGATTAGAGAACTCCTCTATCCATTGTAGTCTCTTTGATCAGTTGTTCATTGGTTTGCTTAGCAAATAGGAATATTGCAGTGATTTATACTTCTAGTGGAGTTATTTTTTGTGAGAAATGAACCCCTTAACCTCAAGATCTTTGGGAGGGATGCCTAGTCGGTTGGACCCCCCATTAACTCTCACAAATCAGGATTTGTACTTTGTGTATCCTGGACACAAAGCATATGGCGCTGCTGGACTAACTGGATCAGACTCGTATTATTCGTTCGGGCTGATAAAGTAGTTCAGCAACTGAAATTGATGGGATAAATTGCTCTCAAATACCCATGAATTTCAAGCACTCGAACTGTTTGCGCTGATAAGTGGGGTGAAACTCTACCATTTCTTACTGTTACTTTTTGTGAGCCAGCAACCCCCCCCCCCCGGGGAGATCTACATAAGTTCCGAAATTTGAAAGTTTATGTGAGCCTTACGGCTGGCACTTCTGAGTATAGTTTTCAATCTTCTAGTTATTTAATTAACTTCAAAATTTTTATGCAAGTTGAAATGAACATAGCAAATTGTCAATGAAGTATTCATTTTTCTCCGGTTTGCCCCTTCATTTCAGGTGTATCATTGTGGATCATGATCAAAAGTTGAAGAGCTTGTGTAGGAACGAACTCTCCTCAATCAATGTATAGAAACTATCTCGTTGCACAGTCAATGAATTGACAATTATATTGTAGAAGCTTGTGTTCCACGGACAGCATGCTTAGATTTCATAAGGTAAAATAGCTGAAGTACGTGTTGCTGATTTGACTCGGATGTATATTCCTTGTAGCTGTAACCGATGCACACCATCATTTCTTTCAAAGATTTTTAAAAGAAAAAAAATTAAGAATTTGTAACTTCCAATTTGTCAAAAGTTCTAAAAAAATTATTGAAAAATAGGCAGATACCTCACAAGACTAACAAGCTTACAAGAGCCCTATAAAAAAACAAAAAGGTTGACGTCAAAATATCCAGAAAATAGTCGTTTCACTCTTCCTTCAGACGCTGCAATATAGATTCAGCAAAGCTCTGCTGCCTGCGTTCACAAAATGACCAAAACCACCAAGCAGATAAATTTCCATATGCAAAGTTGTATAAGATCTGGCAAATTCAACATTTAGATTCAGATCTCTGGGTCAAGTTCGTTATGCTATTAGTAGGTCCGCAAGTTTTCTTGAAAACATGGGCAATATTGGTTACGAAAATTTCAAGATGGTTCGGTGCAGTGTGGCTAATTTCGGTTTGAATCAGAACAGATTACCCCCTTCTCAAGCCAGGTTCTGTGTTTTTTTAAGTTAGATAATCAGGTTTGAGTCCAGATGTGTGGATAATAGGAACAAGAAGCCTAAAAGAGGAGTCCGTAAGCCATACTTGAGCTCTGTGTGCTTGGGGCTTGGACGTGCGTACTTCAAGTAACCATCCCAAGGAACCTTTTTAAGGCCTGCTCTTACAGATATCATGTCTCTCACCCTGGACAGGTAGCAAACCAAATCATAGTGCATTTGTCAATTAATACGTAAAGGTGAATGAGAGGGTCGAAAAAGCTAAGAGACCTCTCTGCAAATTCAATAGGTGTTTCTCCAGGCCGTAGGGTCTGGGGCTCCATGTACCACACATCGCACACAACAGCCCAGGATGACATGAGTTGAAGCAGATGCATTGTGAATGATTGCCTGCAAAGACAGAAACACACACACGCACACGTTGAAATCCTTATTTATAAACCAAATTACAGAACAGTAGGACACCAGATTTTAATTCCATCCTACCACCTGAACGAAACATAATTAATGGAAATACACAATTATGGGTCATACAAGTGAAATTAAAGGCCCCGAGTTTTCTCCACAGATTCCCACACCCACCACAAAGTGAATTCTCTCTACAGGTCACTTGAAATAGTATCTTTATTTATGAAGTAGGGGGATAGGGCTGCATACAACTGACCCCTGAGACCTCAACCTAGGGCATAGTCATATTGGGGAGTGGTTGGTATCATTGATACAGGGTTAAAATTCATCTCAGCACTGTACCAAAGATGGAAAGTAGAAACTTAAAAATCTCTGGCCTTCTTAAGAATAGTACTCTCTCTCAGCTCCCGCCTAACAAGGGTAAGCCACTAAATCCCTTTGGATGGCCCACCTTAGGTGTAGGTTTGCTCACTAGGGATGTTGGTGCCACTCAAATTGCAGAGTAACTACCTGGCATAGTGAAGTGTGGGTTCAGAATTCTACTGAAACTAAACAAGTCCCTTCTCAAAACACAGATCTGTAAATCTAATTGATGCTGGCCAGTTGCTCTTATGAGTGATTCAGTACAAGTTGCAAATGAATAATAAGGCCTATGCATAAATGGTATTCTGCAAATAAATTGGCTATGTTTAACACTTTGACATGGACATGTAGATTAGATACTTTATTTTGAGCCAAAAACACAAGTTTCAGAAAAACGTTAGCCTGACACCTAGACTTGATTCGTGTCCTCAACATTTGATGATACGTAGGATTGAGTTACAAAACAAATTGGAACTAATAGAACCCTTCGCATGATCCATAGTAAGTTGTTGTCATGGGACAAAAACTACCCTTCCAAAACAGTAGCCACCTAATAAGATGAAGACAGTCCATTTGTATAAGCACAATCAATGAGGGAAGGAGGCAGTTGATTAATGGTTAACAGAATATAACCAAAAGAAAGATGTTAATTAGGGCAATACAGCATGCACAGAAAAAAGGGACAAAAAGGCATGATTTCAAGAATAGACAATGCTGCATCAGCAAGATACTAATAGCTCTTACTTTCTGCTGTTCCAAAAGGCATCCACGAAAATTTTATTGTACTTGATCGCAATTGGGCAAACTACACAGCCAAGTTCAAATGCACCCTGGCAAGGATGGAAAAGGAAGAGATTACAAGATCAATAAGAAAGAGAAACAAACTACTCATCCAAATAAAATAAATTAAATAATCAACACTAGCAGGACTTTAAAAAGCCCTAGAAAAGAAAATTCTTTTACAAGAACTATTCAGTATGTGACAATTTAAGCAGAAATAGATAGGCTACAATGGAAATGCAAACGTCAAACCTTCTTAAACATAACCGTATACTGGTTATTCACACAAGTGCCCTCAGGAAATATCAGAAGGGGATTATTGTCAGCACCTTGTACGTGTTCTCGTAACCTGAAACATCCAAACTCGACCATAAGAACTGGGATAGTCCAACAGAAGGTATTTAGCACCATTGTTGACTTACTTTCTAGCCACAATTTCACGGTCCTTTGCCTCAGAACGGTTGAACCAGATGCATCCAACACTCTCCAGGATAGTACTCTGCAGGAGTCCTGTAGAAGATGTCCACCAAGAACTTTACTAAGTGAACCGAGGCACGATTTTCTTTTCATGATGAATATCAGAAGACCCTAGAGTCCATTATCTTTAAAAGAATACTAATTGACTCAAATGAAAAATTTTGCAAGTCAGGAGACTAGTTTCTGTATATAACTCAGATAGCCATCAACATCAACTGCAAGAAAATTCATTAAATAGTCCCTGAAAAATGACAAATGCTCATATTTGAGGCTGCTCATAGTTCTAGACATAAAATTAAACCACAGACGTAGAGCAGTAATGATGATGCATTCATAAACATATACACCTACTTTCAGGAAGTATTGTTTAACTGCATGTACAACTGACAGTAAGATATAAACCACCTTCAAGGGCTTACCAACCCATCCAGGATGCTTCTGCATGATGACAGCAAACGCTGTCATCTGTTCTAGGATAATGAAATCGATCATGGAAGTATGATTGGCCACAAACACCTGTTCAAGCAATGAAAAAGAAAGGATATCACTCAGGACTGATCCAACATTTCCTGTAGCCAACATAATTGCCTCGCTTAAAAATGCCATAGATTTAGGGGGAAAAAGCCCTCATAGCACCATAGAACTACTAGAGCAAAAGTAAATGTAGTAAAAAGATTCATAACAGGGAAGTAGACAGTTATCACATAGGAAAGTAGAAGTTATGGAAAAAATCTAGACCTGTTTAGGCCTCACACTGGGCTGTGGTCCATGGTATTTAATCACCCCAGTCCATGATGCAACAAAGAAACTGCAAATCAACTCCACAAGAGACCTCTGCAGGTTAAAAAAAGGAACCAATTAGAGAAATATGCATCTATCTTCCCCAAATCACAACAAAAATTTAAATAAAATGTGCACATGCAAGAAGAGCAACCGCCCTAGCCCCCTTCCCCCAACCCTCCATACCAAGGGGGCACACCAGGGGAGGGGGGAGGACAAAAAGGTGAAAGATGAAAGACATTTCATCCAACCAATGAAGAACTAACAACCACTTAAAACAAGCGAATAGGTTAGCTGCCACATCAGCGTGCTTTCAGTGTGCCTAATTTTATAACAGATGTATCATGCCTCTGAAAATCTAAGGCTTTCTAAAATTTAAACTGACATTAAGCAAACCATCACAAATGTTGACAGAACAAGAAATCTAAAACACCTTTGGATATAATATGCCAGGTCATTCTGCATTCTGACTTTGCAGCTAATTTACACTGGTGGCTAGTGGCCACTATATTTGTGACCCCCCCCCCCAAAAAAAAACACACACAGAGAGAGAGAGAGAGAGAGAGAGAGAGAGGGGCGGGGGGGAGGGGCAGAGGGAGGGAGGGAGGAGGAAGGAGGAGAAGGGCTTTAGTAGAAAATTGGATCTTGGTTTTAAGTATCAATTATTGAGTTGTTACCTCCAAATTTTTCCTCAGTTTTTCATGGCCCTTCAGTAAGAAATGAACTGGAAAGTAGAGGGAGAGGAATATAATCCATCCTATCGTCAAAATCAGAACCCTGCAGTTTCATCAAAAGGCATCACGTGACTCAGAGTAAGATCATTGTCTGTTATGTGGTAAAAGGAACCTTCAGAAAACCTTCCTGTGACACTATCAAGATATGGAATCGAGACTAACAAGTACACAGTTTATATGTACGGTGTTAAGCTGTAGTAATGTCAACAATAAGCTCAGGTTTTTAATATCGTTTGCATTTAGAGAACAGATAACATAATCAGCAAATGAACATGAATGAAATCAGGCATAGAAACATCTTCTTCCTGATTTACTACCATGCAACCACCTTAGCAATTTCTGTCTGCAGCACACAAAACGAACAAGGCTAGGCAAATGAAAACCTTAACTCGTGGGTACCAGAAGCTTCCCAACAAAATATTATTAATTTCATCTTAGCATAACCATAGTGCTCACAAAATGGCATACCACAGAAGACCTGTGCGATCTCAATTTTACAGTGAAAGCAAATCACCCCTCTTTTTTCCAGCAACCAAGAAGGTCAGATAGTTTTTTCATCAAGGAGACTCAGAAAGGCTGACCTTCCAGGAAAGAGAATAAGGTATCTAAATACCACTCCGCAACACCAAAGAGGGAACAAGTAAATGTTCCAATTCCAGGGTTCTGGTGAATTTGACTTGAAACAACGTGTGAAGGTGTCCTGCTCAGGCATTTATGAACTTTCGTCAGTATCATTACAACATGCAAAACTTTAGAATAAGGATCTAATTTAAGTAGAAAGTACAAGGAGCAGTCCACAGGAGTAACTTTCCAGCAAGTTCATACAGAAAAATGGTTAACATCAAAGCTGTCTTCATCAATGATTTACCTCTAGATCTGATCGAGATGAGGGGTTTTTTTTTTTTTGGGGGGGGGTTCAAGAGGGTCACAAAGAAGGATTTCTTGACCCTAATCCTCCCCGACCCTCATATGGGCCTCAACCCACCCCTATGAGTACCTTTGGATCATCAGGTCAAACCCGACCCTAGTACAACCATGTATTAAAAGTAGGCATTTTCACAAAAGCTTTCACCTTTTTTTGGTGAAGTTCGGCACCAACATCCTTACAAAATGGAGGCCAAGTGACAAGAGAAAGTCCCAGCTCCCAATACCAAGTTAATACAACAATTCTGACACTTGATTTGGAAACTACAAAATCAACAACCAAATTCCAAAACTAAAAAATAGTACTAATTCACACTTGATTCACTAAAAGACCAAGAAGTTCTCAAAATACTTTTAAAATGATGGTCAATGGGTTGGGTCAAAGGATTAGAAGCTCAGTCCGATTCTTACCCTCGCTAAGTTGGATAACCTTAACTTGAGGGTTGGGTCGCGTAGCGTCAAGGCAAAAAAATGCTTCCCTAACCCTCAGTTTTAGCAGGTAGGCGAGGTTGAGTGGGCCCCCGACCCTATGATCAGGTCTACAGTGAATGCACGCCGCACAGACAAGTGAGATAGATTTTTCTAATTTCTATACCTCAGACATATTTTTGTCCGCTAGAAAAGAAAGTCGTATATTCATTACCATATTTTTTACTTTTTAATTTTTACACAATCTGTTGACCCTCAATCTGGAATGTATTAAGGCTGGATCATATAAAAAGAGAAATTTGAACGGGACAGACCAATAGCACATTATTAATCCATCATTTATAATTCCTTGACTTTAAAGGGATAACAAAATTCTAGGATAATAAACAAGAAAATTCCGGGCAAACTCTTAACGAAGCCAGAAGAAAATCTATGGCGATACCCTTTCATCGAAAGGAAAAAGAATTATGGTATTGTTGTGTTTGACAATAAGAATAGCATCAACCCCCAACGCCCACCCCAAAAAAAGAGAAAGGGAGGACGTAAATAATACTAGTGCCCACAATTGCTAGCTTGAACAGCATATCTTCTGCATGGAGTGGTTCAATATTATTTTTAAATTTAAAAAACAAAATTAGGATTTGCAATTTTGCGTAACATTGGTAATTGGGGTATCTTTCCAAGCTTCAACTTTCTGGATGCTTATGAGTTGTGACCAAGGGTAGATCTATATCGATCCATCAGCGGTCAGCTTGACTGCTGAGATTTCATAACAATCCCGCATCGACTGATTTGAAAACTTGATGTTTTAGGACCTTAAGATGAGTGTATGACATTGCAGGACTCATGTTCAAACCTGTAAGCTATTTTTTTTCCTCCTTTCTTATTTCTGCTCTTAATTGCCGTAGCCAAATTTCAAATTCAAATTAACAAACCCCAATCACACTCGCATTCACCCTGACTTCTCTTTCATAATTCTCAGCTTTCACCCTGTGGATTTCTTAAACCCTAACATCTCTTCAAGTCAGGTTCTCCAATTCCTGAAAAACTTTAGGTTTGTTGCATGGCAATGCACGGAGTGGAGCTTCCAACACCAGCAATGTCAATGGCCATGCCCCCACCCCCAACGAAGGTTGCACAACCATATTCATGCCCAGTCAAGATAAGTAACTATCAACAAATCACATTGGAGTTAAGACATCTTCTGCCATATCAGATTGAGTTCAGACATCCTAAGTCCTATGGTCAACGATCATGCTTCTCTTCATCCTGTCCGATTCCTCAACCCCTGCTCAGCTCAGGCACAATTCGCACATTTCAGTATCACTTTTGCAAGCCACAGTCTCAACTTTTCAGTATATATTTTGCATGTCTAAGTTAAATGCTACTGAAATTGAATTAATTGTATAAAGTGTTGTAAGTAAACTCTTGGCAGATATGACTCAGTATTAGATGACTTTGGATATGGATCACAGTGGACTAAACTAAAGCAACATGTTTTTCTGAATTGGTCTCTACTTCCTTTATATGGAATAGTAGCAGTCAATAGTGCTAATCATTGGTCTCCACTTCCTTTATATGGACGAGTTTTAGTCTTGGGTCTAGTAAAACCAACTTCTCTGCAATGTAGAGGTAAGTCTGCTACATTTGACCCCCCAAACAAAAAATACCCTGCTAGGCATACGAATATAGATACGGATATACAGTGTTACATGTAAAATCTTTGGCGGACATGATTATCTACTACATGAATTCAGGTTAATTTAGTGTTGATCTTGTCTCCATTATAGTTGAATCCAAGGGTGGGTATGTCAAAATGTATAATGTCCACCCAAATTGCCAATTGAAATACTGAACTATGTTGATGAAATTAAAATATTTATAATATTAACTCAAGCATGTAAAGAAAGCCTTAACTTCTGATTTCTTAGAGCAAGGTTGACAAGATCCTCTGCCAATACAGTGTATATGTCACTTTGGCAGACTTCCACCATCATATATCAATCAAAATTTTTGGACCCTGGAGGGCATCTTGGTTTTCACATTAGTCCCTACGTGACTATAGTACTATACGATGTGCCAGTATATATCACCTCATATATCAATCATTTTCTATATGATGTGCTAGTGCCAGTCTATATCACCTTGCCTACTCCCTCCCCCCCCCTCCCCCCGGCCACCAAAAAGAAAAGAAACATAGGGGGAAAAAGACTCAGACACACGCACACCAAAGAAAAAGGAGTTAAAAGAACCCTAGGAACGCGAGCACACTCCTCGCCTCTGGGACAACACACCCCTTCTACAAATTGTTTATGCACAAACAATAAAATGCATGGACAATTACATTACTGTATATGATTATGAACAATCTACAAGTGGGACCAAAGCATGATTTGCCCTGACGGTTAGAGAGGTTGTAAATAACATGGCCTTTGAAACTTACTCTCTGCAATTCTTACAGACACCATGATTTTCTTTTGTCAAACAACGCATAATCACTAGCAAAAGTATCCAAATTACCAAAAACTCTATTGATGAAATTCCCACAAATCCAACACATGAGTTTACACTGTCCCATGTGCACAAACAGAACAACGAGATCTTTTGACTATCATTCAGCACCTAACAATCATCTTCCCCCTTACCCATGTCCAAAGGGGATCACATAAGCCCAAGATGAAGATGGGTATTAAGCTCTAGTGTGAGAGACTACAACAGAAAAGATGGACACATAGGAAATGACAAAAATCAACAAAAGTTCACGGCAAAGGGGAATGAAATGAAGAATGTAGTAAATATTCCAACAACCAAAATCTAAACCAGACGGTATAAGCATAGAGAAACTTACATCAACAATGGCACCGGCAGCTTCAGTTAGGGTGGGTGAAATATCAAGCAAATCACGTCTAAAACAATCACAGTGAGGAGAAAGAAATAAACCCACGATTCAGAAAGGAAGCTAAGTAAAAGGGCGGAGAATTCGAGGAGAGAGAAAGGGGGAAGAGGAAACACATACAATCGGAGTTGGGTGGGGGGCTCTTGGATGGATCCGATGGGAAGGTAATCTTCGAGGTTGGGTCGATCCAAATCCAATTCGGAGTTTGAAGGGTATAGCTTCCCTGCCACGCTCATGCTTGTCTATGTAATTCTTCTTCTTCTTCTTGTTGAATTCTGCCTTGCAGCACGATCTCTGCCAATGTTACGATCTCTTCTACATTGCCGTTTTGACAATTGTGGCTGATGGTGACTCACTGACTTGAGCTCTTGTAGCGGGGAAGTTGGGAGTTTGGCAGGTGCCCTACTATTCTCATTTGCTCAGGTGTTTGTTTGGGTGTTTCCAATGTACATGTAGGCCTAGCAATGTATAAAACCTACATTCATGTGATGGTTTGTTTGGTAGGGTTGAAAATTATTTTTTTTGAAAAAAAATTTTCATGTAAAATAATTTTCAACTCATATTTTCAGTTGTTTGATAAAAGGAAAAATAAATTTTCTGAATAATGAGTTTGATTAACAAAAAATGAATAAAAAAGCTAAAAATGATTTTCCTTCAGTTTCGAACCACATGTTGAGAAAACAGACACGGAATAGAGAAACAGTGTGAGACCGTGTGAGAGACCAAGAAACATAAAATCAACTTACACTTTATTCAAAGTGAAAATATTTTCCTTCGTTCTAGAGAAAATCAATTTTCCTTGAAAACGAATTTCCCCTCCTTGTTTTATCAAACCCCGTAAAATGAGAAAATTATTTTTCGGGAAAATGATTTTAACCCCTACTAAACACACCCTTAACATCTGTAAAATTTATATTTATTTAAAATGGGTATGAACATTGCCAAAATTTTGACTGAGATTACCCTAATTTATATGATCCAAAAAAAGTCGAGTATAGTCACTCCATTTTACGTCCGACCACAAGCTTTTTCATGTTTCTACTGCCTAAACTCAATTTTGACACGATTTTAGGCTTGTCTGCTTTAGCCAACCCAGGAAGAAACGAGTATGGTCATAAGTTTCTTATCCAAATTTTAGACATTGCCTGACCTAGCGTTGACTCGAACTGAATTTTTACCACCCCTAATTATAGATATAGGTATGAAAGTCTCACTAATCTTATATTCATGTTGTACCAGTATTTGTTATGTGAAATTTGTGAAAGAAAGGGCAAAAAAGAAAGGCATATCTCTGCATTCTGATTGTTACCCCGGCACCACCCCCTACAATCTATATATATATATATATATATATATATATATATATATATATATATATATATATATACACACACACACACACACACATATACATATATATATACATATATATATGTATGTATGTATGTATCTGTGTGTGTGTATATTTGTATAAATATATATATATATATATATATATATCGTAATTAATTCATATCATTTGCAAAATAAGACTAAAAAATATTCTCTGGGCATGTGGAAATCACTTAGGCCCTGTTCTTTTTTCCGATAGGTAGTGATAAATCTATCACTTACAGCTCCTTAATTATAACTCCTGACAGCTCTTGACATTTGACAAATTTTTACGACTCATTGTATCTTCTTATAACTTTTTAATATTAACAACTATTTACAACTACTGTTATAGCTTTTTAGATGTTTTTACAGTTTCATACGATTTCTTACAAATCCTTATAGTCATTATAGTTCTTGCAGCTCCTTCTTGCTCCTTACGGCTCTTTGGTTTCTTACATTTTCTTAAAACTTATTGTTGCTACATGCCATATCACAAAAAAAGAATAGGGCCTTAGATACGGAAAAAATATTTTTATTTTTTAAGTAGGAACAATATATTCGGAGAGTATTGCCTTTCTAACATGGCTATATTCATGTAATATTATATAAGTTCTAGTATCTCAAAAAATATTATTCATACAGTATATTTATTAATTATGAACAAAATGTCACTGAGATTTGCTTGTGATTATATAGAGCTAATGTTGATGATATCTTGGTCACTAACAATATAAAAGTAGCTAATATTATTATTTTTTTTTCCTTTCTTTTTGAACATAAATATGGAATATTATAAATGTCAGACGCAATATGGTAACTATTACAGATCCTGTATATACAAGATCATAGTATCTTACCTCCAAAGTACCAAATTGATTTCAATTTTCATAGTACAAGAGTCCAAGCTATTGATAAGATTATTCTGCCTAATGCATGCCCAACCCATCGCATTCAACATGACTGCACTTAAGCCAATTAGCCTTTGTAACGTGATTCACAAGCTAGTCACCAAGGTGATATCAAACTATCTGAAGACTGTTCTCCCCGTGATGATTTTGGTCTCAAAAATATAAAATTTTGGATAAAATGGAGACCGAAAGAAAATCGGTCTCCAATTTTAATTAGAGACCAAACTTGGAGACCGAACACTGTTGGTATAAAATGGAGACCACCTCTTGAGACCACAGCCCATTAAAGACTCAAACGGAGACTTTTACGGAGACCAACTACATTGGACTCAAATAGAAACTGAAATTAGAGGCCAATTTGCACAGCCCAATGGGGACCAAATTTTTTTCGGTCTCCATCTCGCGGTCTCCATCCTCGATCTCAACATGCTTCTTCCCTCCAATTGCCAGTGATTAGTCTAGATTAAACTCGACGCATTCACTTCTTAGCTTCTTCAGCCAGAGAGAGAGAGGGAGAGAGAGAGAGAGCGACAGAGCGACTGAGGGGAAGGATCGAACGTGTCCCCGTTGTCGACCATGGCAACCTGCCCAGTAAATTGAAGGCTCCAAGTGAACGGTTTTGCCTTGTATGTGCGAACCTTCAATCAATCTGCACTGCCCAGTACATTGAAAGCTCGAAGTATGAATTCCTCCTGTACTTTGCAGCCATCCCTTCTTCCTACCAGGTGAGTACATAGGCTAACCTCTTAGGGTTTAATTTGCATTGTATACTTATGAATTAGGGTTAGGGTTTTCGAATTTCTAGAATGATGGTCAGCTACTAAGGTTCACAAAGTAGGTTGTGTTTTAGTCAGTTGAGAAATTTGAGGGGTTCTGAAGTTTCATTGTTTGAATTTCATCTCAGGGTTGGTGAGTTCCTCCTGACAGTTGCAAGCTTCAAATCTTGAAATTTGTAAGTCCCCTTTTTACCTTGCTTGTCTCAAACTTCACAAAATGTAGTCTTCCACCAGGTATTGGATAGCTTCTGCTGTTACCATTTGAAATGCAAACTGCTTCAATGACCTCCTATTGTCTTCCACCAATTTGTCCTCCTGCCTGAAAAAATATAAGTGGGGTGGAAGGCTGGCTTATGTTGAATGTTCTCCTGATCTCTTCTCGAGTCTTTCCTCTTTTGACATCTGTAACTGTTTGGCATGTCAAATTCTCCAATATTTTGATCGTCACATGGCAGGCTATCTGAATTAGATTTATCAAACAGGACAAATTAGTTGATAAGATCATTCATAACAAATTATACTCTTCATTTATTGATAACATTGGAATACTAGTGCTGTACTTATAGTCCGAAATTGACAAACCTCACCACTAAAGAAATAGTGAAACTATGCTATACCAGTTTATTCTAGTAGTATGCTAGTGGTACAATAGAATCCCATTATTTAGCTTAGTTATACATCTCCAAAGTCCTGATATAAACTAACAAAGCCACCTTAAAAATAGAAATGTCAATGCAATAATCAATGAAGCACATTGCAGTCCAAGAGCTTAAGCCAAGTGTCACGGACCGCTCTAGAATACTCTAGAATGCCCTGGATTTCCTTAGAGTATGTTCTAGAGGGTCCTCCAAGGTTCCAGAAGGTTCCACACAACTCCATACTTGTGTAGAACCTTAGATATTTGTATAGAACATTCTGGATATACAATATCAACCGTAGGATCAATTAGATCTCCACCGTCCATTGAGGAGGTGGTAGTGTATAAATACCCCCCAAGGGGGCTCATTTGTAACCAAGCATTCAAGTACAATACTAAGCATTCTCCCAAACTCCTTCTCTCTCTACTTTCTCTCTCTAAAGCTTTCTTAGAGTGTGAGTGTGCTTACTTAGCTCCTCAAAGGCTAAGTTACGCATCCTTAAGGCTTACTAGCAAACAAAGCTAGAGTTTCTGAGCAAATTTTGCTAGGCCGCACGGGTCTAAGTTGTGTGAATTATCAACCCGTGACAGTTGGTATCAGAGCCTCGGTTTGGGAGATCCATGGCTTCAAGTGTCACTGATGCTGGCAATCCTCAACAAGGAGGAAAAAAGGGCAAGGATAAGAACAAGGACTTGTCGATCCTTGTAGATGACAAGCTTGCGGAGATTAACCACTCCGTGTCGGACCTCACGGGCAGGGTAGATGACATGGAGAAGCGCATCGAGGAGCTCGAGTCCACGGGGGACTTGGAGGAGCTCCGTGCAGAGGTGCAAGAGGCGGTGAAATCCTTAGCAAGCAATGTCGACGAGGAGGTCCGAGCTCTTCGGGATGGAGAACTCCAAGCTTGCAAAGCCGAGGTGATGGCTTGCAAATCCGAGATTGAGACGTACAAGGCAAGGGTTGAGGCCTTGGAAACCCAACTCAAAGTATGCATGGCCGCGGTGGCCAATGCAGGCAATGGTGGATCAGGTCAAGTGTCCACCACCCCAAAGGGGAATGCGCTCCAAACCCCAACCTACAACGGGGCCAGGAACGCGAGGGAGATAGATAACTTCTTTTGGAAGTTCGAAGCTTACTTTGGAGCAGTAGGCATCATCGATGAAGCACAAAAGGTAAACCTGGCTTCCTTCTCTCTTAAAGACATTGCTCTTGTTTGGTGGCGTCGAAGGTGCGACGATGTCAACCGAGGGTCCACTCCCATCACCACTTGGGATGGATTCAAGAGGGAGCTCAAAGAGCAATTCTACTCCAAGGATGCCGTAAAGGAAGCCCGGGCCAAGTTGAGGCGCCTCCAACACAAGGAGGGCCACCTTCGTGAGTATGTGAGGGAATTCCAAGAGCTTCTCTTGGAAATCCCAAACATGGGAGAGGAAGACGCCTTATTCGCCTTCCTAGATGGCCTAAGTGGTTGGGCCAAGACCGAGTTGGAAAGGCGTGGTGTACAAGACCTCGCCTCCGCGATTGCCGCCGCCGAGTCACTAAACGAGTACAAGAGAGACTCGTCAAAAGGACAAGGCAAGAAGAATAGTGGGAGCGGCAAAGGTGGGGGAGGCCGAGACAAGTCCCCCAAGAGGGACAAACCCTCTACCGACAAAGGAAAAGGCAAGAAGAACGACGCACCCCGGAAGAATTCATGTTTCCTATGCAACGGTCCACACCGGGTCTTTGAATGTCCCAAAAAGGGTAAGCTTGCCGCCATTGTCCAGAAAGAAGAGGAGCAAGAGGAGAAGAAGATTGCTTCCCTCAAGCTACTCAATGCGATCCATGCAAAAGTAGAGAAACAGTCTCGTGGGCGCATGTACGTGGAGACACTTATCAACGGTAAGCCTCTCCAAGCATTGTTAGATACGGGGGCCGACACGGTCTATATGGCCAAGGAGCTTGCCGATGAGGTTGGCCTCTCCTACATCAAAGAGAGAGGATATGTAAAGGGAGTCAATGCTAGGAGCCTCCCTATCCATGGAGTTGCTCGCGGCACCCCCATTCAAATCGGCCAGTGGAAAGGTAAGGTCGATATCCCCGTTGCCCCCTTAGATGACAAGAAATTCTATTTGGGCATCGATTTTCTTGACGCGGTAAAGGCACACTTGGTACCTTACATCGACGCCCTGTGTATCATGGAAACGGGACAACCTTGTAATGTTCCCGTGAAGAGGGGCATCGATGAAGGCAACATGCTCTCCGCCCTTCAGTTTTCTAAGGGACTGAAGAAAAAGGAACTAACTTTCCTTGCTACTCTTAAGATGAAAGAGGAACCCAAGGAAGTTCAAGCCCCCAAGGTCATCCAAGAGGCACTTGGTGAGTTCAAAGACGTCATGCCCGCCGAGTTACCCAAGAGGCTTCCTCCAAGAAGGGAAGTCGATCATGCTATTGAGTTAGAGGTGGGGGCAAAGCCACCCGCATTTCCTCCTTACCGAATGGCACCTCCGGAACTCAAGGAGCTAAGGAGACAGCTGAAGGAGTTACTTAATGCCGGTTACATTCGTCCCTCCAAATCTCCTTATGGTGCGCCGGTATTATTCCAAAAGAAACATGATGGTTCTCTTCGTCTATGCATTGACTATCGGGCCCTCAACAAGGTCACCATCAAGAACAAGTATCCCATCCCTCGCATCGATGACTTGTTTGATCAACTCGGAGATGCAAGGTACTTTACAAAACTCGATTTGAGGAGTGGGTACTATCAAGTCCGTATAGCCGAAGGGGATGAGCCAAAGACGGCATGTGTGACACGTTATGGTTCATACGAGTTCCTTGTCATGCCGTTTGGCCTTACAAATGCACCGGCCACATTTTGCACCCTCATGAACAAGGTACTTGCTCCTTTCCTTGATCGCTTCGTCGTTGTATATCTTGATGACATTGTCATCTATAGTAAGTCCTTGGAGGAGCATGTGGGACACTTGCGGGAAGTGTTCCGAACCTTGAGGGACAACCAACTTTATGTAAAGAAAGAAAAGTGCTCATTCGCACAAGAAGAGGTGCCTTTCTTGGGGTACATCATTGGTAGAGGCAAGTTACGCATGGACCCGGCAAAAGTCAAGGCCATCCTAGAATGGGAGCCACCAACGAAAGTCACTGAGTTAAGATCTTTCCTTGGCTTGGTGAACTATTACCGACGGTTCATCAAGGGTTATTCCGCGATAGCCGCCCCTCTCATCGACTTGTTAAAGAAGGGAAGAGGATGGACGTGGAGCCAAGAATGCCAACATGCCTTTAATGCCTTGAAGAAGGCCATCACGGAGGAGCCTGTCCTCTCTCTCCCCGACCTCAACAAGCCTTTTGAACTACACACGGATGCTTCCGACTTTGCCATTGGCTGTGTCTTGATGCAAGACGGTCATCCTATTGCCTTTGAGAGCTGGAAGCTAAATGACATCGAGAGGCGGTACACGGTCCAAGAAAAGGAGATGACCGCGGTTATACATCGTCTCCGCACCTGGAGGCATTACTTGCTCGGGAGTAAGTTCACAATCAAGACCGACAATGTAGCCACAAGTTACTTCCAAACTCAAAAGAAGCTGACTCCCAAGCAAGCCCGGTGGCAAGATTTCCTGGCTGAGTTTGACTATGTTATGGAGTATAAGCCAGGACGTGCCAATCTAGTGGCCGATGCCTTGAGCCGCAAGGGTGAACTTGCCAACATCAGCCGCCCTCAAGGCAATCTACGGGACCGCATCAAGGGAGGACTCCAACATGATTCTCTTGCCCAGACCATCATCCAACTTGTCAAGGAGGACAAGACACGGAGATTTTGGCAGGAAGATGGCTTGATCTGCACTAAGGGCAAGCGCATCTATGTTCCTTCATATGACAACCTTCGGCGGGAAGTCATGAAGGAGTGTCATGATAGCAAGTGGGCAGGCCATCCGGGCATACACCGCACACTTGCCCTCGTAGGGGATTCCTACTATTGGCCCCACTTGAAAGATGATGTGGAGGCCTATGTGAAGACTTGTCTTGTGTGTCAACAAGACAAAGTGGAGCAAGGTGCACCTGCGGGACTATTGGAGCCTCTTCCCATTCCTGAAAGACCGTGGGAAAGCGTCTCTATGGACTTCATCGTGGGGTTACCCACGAGTGATGGATATAATTGGGTGCTTGTGGTGGTGGACCGATACTCTAAGTATGCCACTTTCATTCCCGCACCCAAGGAATGTTCCGCCGAGCAAGCCGCCTATTTATTCTTCAAACATGTGGTCAAGTATTGGGGCCTGCCTCGATCAATTGTGAGTGATCGGGACACTCGGTTCACAGGGCGATTTTGGACCGAGTTATTCAAGCTCATGGGATCCGAGCTTAACTTTTCTACTAGCTTCCATCCCCAAAGTGATGGACAGACCGAGAGGGCCAATGCTCTCTTGGAGCTTTACTTAAGGCACTATGTGAGTGCCAACCAAAAGGATTGGGCTAAGTTGCTTGATGTGGCCCAATTCTCATATAACCTACAAAGGAGCGAGTCCACGGGCCAGAGTCCGTTTGAGATTGTTACGGGGCAACAACCGTTGACCCCGAGTTCTCTTGCCACGGGGTACCGGGGCCCGAGTCCACCCGCCTACAAGTTCGCCAAGGACTGGAATGACCAAGTGGGGGTGGCTCGAGCTTACTTGGAGAAAGCCTCCAAGAAAATGAAGAAGTGGGGGGATAAAAAGAGGCGCTCGAGAGAGTTTCAAGTCGGAGACCTCGTGCTTGTTAAGATGTACAATCATGCGAGGTTAAGCGGCCAGCATCGAGGTCTCATTCGCCGATACGAGGGACCTTTCCCCATCCTCAAGAAGGTGGGGGCGCAAGCTTACAAGGTGGAGTTGCCTCCCAAGATCAAGTACCCCCCCGTCTTTCATGTGAGCCTACTCAAGCCTTATCATGGGGACAATGTGGATCCAAGTCGAAGTATCTCACACCGGGCACCTTTGGGCATCAAGGTGCAACATGACAAGGAGGTGGAAGAGGTCCTAGCCGATCGAGTGGTGCGACATTCCAACCAACCACCAACTCATGAACTCCTTGTCAAGTGGAAAGGACTACCCGAGAGCGAGGCTAGCTGGGAACCCGTCCAACACTTGTGGCAATTCAAGGAGCAAATTCGCGCGTATGAAGACAAAAAGGCAACGAGGACGTCGACGGATAAGGTGGGGGAGGATGTCACGGACCGCTCTAGAATACTCTAGAATGCCCTGGATTTCCTTAGAATATGTTCTAGAGGGTCCTCCAAGGTTCCAGAAGGTTCCACACAACTCCACACTTGTGTAGAACTTTAGATATTTGTGTAGAATATTCTGGATGTACAATATCAACCGTAGGATCAATTAGATCTCCACCGTCCATTGAGGAGGTGGTAGTGTATAAATACCCCCAAGGGGGCTCATTTGTAAGCAAGCATTCAAGTGCAATACAAAGCATTCTCCCAACCTCCTTCTCTCTCTACTTTCTCTCTCTAAAGCTTTTTTAGAGTGTGAAGTGTGCTTACTTAGCTCCTCAAAGGCTAAGTCAAGCTTCCTTAAGGCTTACTAGCAAACAAGGCAAGAATCACAAGCAAAGTTTGCTAGGCCGCACGGGTCTAAGTTTGAGTGAATTATCGACCCGTGACACAAGGTGAGGGGCGTTCGCACACGGATGTAGGGGTAGCAACCCATGGTAACTAACTAGTTAGGAATTCTCTGGTTAGTTCTTTAGGCTGTGTGTATGTATACCATGGTAACTGCTTTTGAGTTTGCTTTATCATTAGTGGAACAATTGTACACTGAGTCTATTGCCCAGGAGGTTAGGGACTCATTGGTAAGCTTACTGTTGTATGGTTAATTTCCTGAGATGTTGTAACCATTGTAATGATTCTGCCAATATGGTTGTATGATGTCGAATGTGCATGTGTATGAAAGGAAAGTAACCATGTTAATAAAGAACATTGGTTACTAGAGTACTCCATTTCCAAAACCACAGTGTGGTATACCACATGCACAGAAAGAAGCATCACTGTGCTTAACAATGAATTCATGAGTAATTTACACCTATACAGTGGAATTTCTTGTTCTTCAAGTGTGGTTGCCATACAAATCACCTACTATAACTATAAAACATTCGGTTCCCTTGCGTTATCATGCATCAGATGAAATTGTTCTTTAGGACATTGTGGAACTAAGTTTTTTTTTCTTCGCTAATGTCAAGTTGCAAAATGAATATGCTAACAACATCATAGTTTATTTCATCAATTTGTTCCGTTTTGATTATGTATTTCATCTGTATTGTACATTTTTTTAATAAAAAATTATGCACTTGTTTTTTTGAACAAGTTTTCTGTGATTCATTACTTAGCATTGTACCCCTGCGTTCCTGATTTAGCTGGTTATCACTGAAGATGATCACAGCAAAGAGGAATTCAATCAAGTGGAATGGTCACTTGATCACCCACCTCATGTAAGCGGCATTGTGCATTAGTGATGGTTTTAGGTTCTTGGATTTTCTGTACATTTGCTCAATTGTTAGTTCTATGCCACCTAGGCACTCATTCGAATTGCAAATGGATCGAATGAGATAGAGATTGTTACAATAGCTGACATTGTTAGAAGGGCGAGGATCAATGTCGTGATTGCCTCAACTGAAAAATCCCTGCAAATTGCAGCAACGCATGGCACCAAAATTGTTGCAGACAAGTCGCTTAGTATGGCTGCTGAATCAACTTATGATTTGATTATTCTCTCGGTGAGGCCTTTCTACTTTTATGTCTCAGATTTCTTATTATTAACAATTTATTCCTTGGAAATTTACCATTTTGGGATTGGAAAAATTAAAAGGAAGCTTGATAGCATGTCATCTATAATAGCATATGAGGATTCTTTTTTTATTTTTTTTTTGGAGGGGGGAGGGGAGAGGTGGTTGTGCTATTTTGGCAAATTGTTTATGGAAAATAGTTGAAGTTCTCTACCAGAAAAGATAACTGAAGAAACCAACTTGTGGTTTGTGTTCCTTTTTTTTTTGGTTCAAGTTGGGTTGTGGCCCCGAGGGCAGGTGGTGAAGAAGGAACTCTGTTAGTATTAATTGCGAAGCAAGATTCAGTGACACTAACCATAGCTTTCCCTGAAGTTATCTCTTTAGCAGTGTTCCCCCCCCTAAGAAATTGAATAGGTCTCATCATGATCAATGATTTTCAAAACCAAGTCTTGATCTGTTGTATTGTGGGATAATAGGAATAATATAGGTCTTGGACATCTCTGGCTACAGGGAACTCAGATCATCTTGTATGTGCATTCTCTCTATCTTGTTTTGTACCTTGTTGATAGTGGCTTTTGCTATTCTAAGGTGGATCAAATGAGGCAAAGAAATTAAGTAAATCAAGGGTTCTTAAGAAGCTATTAAAAGAATAGGAATCAGCTGATAGAATAGATGGAGCAATATGCTCCTCTCCAGCGGTCCTTCAAGCGCAAGGATTGGCCAAGGTGACTCCTAACTTGTTTCTGACCTCCCTTTCATCTCTTTTCTGGCGCTTCCACTAAAAAGGGTTATTCTTTAATTTTCTTCATTTCTTTGGTGAAAATAGGACAAGAGAACCAGAGCTTTTCCCTCCATATTAGAAAAGCTGACATGCAAGGTCATTAATGGCGCCAAAGTAGTGATTGATGGCAAGCTTATTACTTCAAAATGGCTTGCTTCAACAAGTGATTTTTGCCCTTGCTATTGTGAGCAAGATTTTTGGACATGCAAGGGCTAGAAGTGTCGTTGAAGGTCTTGTTTTCGAATACCCAAGGGACTAGATGACTAATGTGACAATGATTCGCACCAGTAATGGAGCTTCATTGGCCAGATTTATTGAGTTCGGTTGTCTGTTAATCATGGGCCACAGATTTATTGAGTTTGGCTGTCTGTTAATTATTGAGCTCGTCTACATTCAACAGAAGAGGAGCTGAGGACTACTAGGGGATAGTTGGAAGCTACTAGAAAGCAACTGGACGAGCAAAGAATTGACTTTTGGAGCTTAATGCTCGATTTGATAGCTTCTCGGCTCTCCTAGGCCACCCCACGCGTGCCGACCACTCTCGGGCATTGTCATAGGTTTAGATATGTATGGTTTTAACCCGTATCTTGGTTGGTTGGATGCGTAATTGTAATTTTTTGAACGCTTGAATGTGGAACGTTGGTCTTGTGACTTAATGCATGTCGGAAAACCATTATTGATTAACGCTTTCATGTGGAAGCGGTGTGTTGTAATTTTGGGTGTTGGATATCAAACTTTTGTACGTCATTGTATATATTTGTGGAATGCGAAATTGCGAAAATTTTGGTGTAATTTGAGATTTGTGATGCCCAATGTGTGGCAAGTACTTCGAATTCTGTGGCAATTGTGGCCCGAATATGTAAATATCACGTTGTATAAAATGTAAGTAGTAGGTTCACATTAGTAGAATGGTTGCAAAAAAATATATGCAAATCAGAGATCGAAATAAAAATAATGGTCTCTGTTTGAGACCGAAGCACAGTTGCGGTCTCCAAATTGGCAGATATGGGGCCCTAGTCTCTGATTGAGACCAAATTATGGACCGGTCACCAATCGAGACCAAAAATAGTGGTCTCAACTTGAGACCAAAAATCACGGTCTCCAATAGAGACTGGCCATTTTTGGTCTCAATCAGAGACCAAAAAGTCTGGTCTCTAATGGAGACCAGAACCCAGAACTTTTGGTCTCTAATAAAGACCAAAAGAGGCTCAGACTCCAATAGAGTCTAGTAGCTTTTGGTCTCGAAAATCAGTCTCTGTTAGAGACCGAGGTCTAATTTTTAGTCTCCAAATTTGAATTGCTACCAAGTTTTTAAAGACTGACTTTTCGCGGTCTTTGTTTGGTTTCCAAAATTAAATAGAGACCGAATTTCTAAAAATCTAAGTGCATTTACACTCGGTAGCTTAATCACTAATAGTATCTTGGTTACCTATGAACTCTTCCATTATATGCACCGTCACAAGGGCACCTTTGGGGCTATGTCATGAAAATTAGATATGAACAAAGCTTTTGATAGAGTTGAGTGGTTGTTCTTGGAGAAAATTATGTTGAGGCTTGGGTTTGATGTGGGGTGGGTGGCTCTCATCATGAAATGTATTTCCTCTACCTTCTCCTTATTCCATGTTAAGGGACCCCAGTTGAGTATGTCATCCCTAGTAGAGGGCTGCATCAAGGCGATCCCTTTTCTCTCTTTTTGTTTTTGTTGTGCTTAGGAGGCCTATCTTCTCTCCTCACCAACGCAATAGAATCACATACGTTGTATGGGATCCGCAGATTTGTTGAGGTGCTCCAACCATTTCCCATCTCTTGTTCATTGATGATTCCATTTTATTCTGTAATGCTTCCTAAGTCAAGTTTTAGAGATAAAAAATATTCCTGCTTGCTATGAAAGAGCTTCAGGCCTTAAGGTAAAATATGAGAAAAACAAATGTCATGTTCTCTAAAGGGGCTCCCCAAGAGTTGAGAGATGTTATTGTTGATTGCCTCAACATTAAAGAAGTCTTAGCCCATGATAAGTATTTGGGTCTTCCAACTTTTATTAGTCGAAAGAAGAAATAGCCCGTTTTGCCTCTCAAGGATCGCATTAGCAAACATTTGTCATCTTGGATGGACCAATTAGTCTCTTTAGCGTGTAGGAAAGTGCTAATAAAGGTCATTATCCAAGCAATTCCAAACTATGATGTGAGTGTCTTTAAACTACCCGACAACTTGTGGTCATTCATTCAAGCTACAATCAACAATTTTTGGTGCAGTCACAACAAGGATAATCGAAAACTCACTAGGCTAGGGCAGTAAAACTTTATGATGAAAAGGAGGATGATGGTTTTCAAGATTTAAACTCTTTCAATGACGCTCTTTTAGCCAAGTAATTTTGGCATTTAATGCAACAGCCTAAGTCTCTTGTATGTTGCATTCTCAAAGTCAAACACTTCTCTGGGTGTTCCATTATCAAAGCAAGTTTAGGCCACCGACCTATATGGCATAGTATTTTGGATTCTTGGGATTTGATTGCTAAAAGCTTAGGGTGGAATATTGGAGACGGTAGAAGTACCTTAGTTGGAATGATAAATCGCTTCTAAGGCCTTTCTCTTTCAAGTTTTTAATACCTGATAGTGATATTAAAGTTACACTCAGTGTCTTCGATCATATTGATCATGAGTCCTGTTGTTGGCGTGAAAATATGGTCAGGAATATTTCTTGCTAATGTGATGTGCATGTAATCCTTAATATTCCTTTATGTCCTTCATGGCCCATTGACGAGTTTATCTGGCATTTCTCCCTGTAAGGTAAGTTCACTGTCAAAATCACATATCATCTTGCTTGCTCTGTTAATGTCGTTGATACCCCTTCTGCTAGCTCGTCTTCTGGTACTAAGACCTTCAAGAAATTGTGGTCCTTCAGATTGAGGGTCTTCAGATGGAAAATGCTTGTAGGTGCCTTGGCCACCATAGTAACTTGGCGCATCATATCAAGGAGTTTAATACGAATCGCGAAATCTGTGGTGCTTTGATGGACATAGTTACTGACGCCTTACTCGAGTGGCCCTTGGTTCGTGGAGATTTGGTCATCCAGCCCCTTTGATGAAGCACTTTGGACCCGTTGGTATCCCTCAATCGTTGATTGTTTCCTTCTTATTATTAATACTCAGTCCTGATGAGGTTGGCCATTTTCTAGGGGTCCTATGGAAAATCTAGAACTCAATGAATCATTTCATTTTTAGCTCACCAGACCACTCACTAGAGAGATTAGCTCACAGAGTCGTTGCCCTCATCCCTAGATACAAAGAGGCTAATCTTGTGCCTAAGACCCAAACAAGTCACTATCAAAAGAAATGGCTGCCTCCCTTCCAGGGTGACGCAAAGCTCAATTTTGATGCTGGGAAGATAAGGAATTGGGGTTGTGGTCTTGGGTTCGTGATCCAGGACTCCCTCAGTGATGTGCTGATTGCAGGATCCAAACAAGTTTGTGGGGCCTATGACACTGAAGTTTCTAAAGCCGAAGCATGTTTGCTTGGTGTCAGTTAAGCTTTAGGGGCGGGGTTGTCAAGTCTGATTATAGAGGGTGACTGATGTCTGTTATTTCTAAGCTTCATAATAAGTCTTTTATTGATTCCACTTTAGGTTTCTTTATTTCTGGGACTTTGAAACTTGTTAGCAATTGTTCTTTCTTTACTTGGAGTTGTGTAAGGAGCGATAAGAACAGCGTAGCTCATGCAGCTGTTTATCTCCAACCTTATGAACACGATTTGCGGATCTGGTCAGATGAGGAGCCAACATCTATCTTGGGTATGGTACCATCTAATATGTGTAACTCCTTTGGTGATTTAATATGCACTACAAAAACACACCTGTTTAGATACTAATTTAGAAACGAACACTAGATTCCGTTTCTAAATAAATTTAGAAACGAACATTAGATTTCGTTTCTAAATTTATTTAGAAACGAAAATTTGAAACTAAGCGTTGTTAGTATTAGATGGAAACAAAAATTGATACAATAGGACATTTCATTTCTATTAGAGACAAATCTTTTGGATTCGTCTCAAATGTTTCGTTTTAGATAAATATTTCAATTCATTACTGATAAAATCATATCTACCCACAAGTTCCATTTTGCGTGCTTTGCTGCCTCAATCTGACATTTTCTCAATCCTCCTCCAAAACCCTAGCCGAACAACTGCTCTGGCGTCTCATCGGAGCTTCGGACAACGTCTCACTGGAAATGTCATAATCCCCCCCTTTTACTATAAAAACATTTAAAAGGTTATACCGTATGCAATCTCAATTCATTAATTTCTCACTTCAATCATATGTTCTCCTCTTTTGTACTGATTGTGGGAAAATATTTGAAGGTATTTGCTTTAGAACTGCCACTAACACTATCTATAAAATACAATCGATATTATTCAACAAAAATGCTCAATGATAAATTCAGTTTTGATTAGAGTAATTGATATTAAGATTTGCATTACTGTTTTAAAAACAAATGAATATAAATGTAGAACTCATGCATCGCATGGGTCCTTAAGACTGACCTATACTATAAGCATGGGTCTGTGGACCCGGGCATGCCTGTGTCAGCAAAATTAATTAAAATTCATGTGTCATACAACCTTTTCGTCTACATGATCAACACCGCTTTCCTTTTCTCTCTTCGTTGGTTTCAATTTGCATCTGGGTTTCTCATCTGTCTCTCCTCCACGAATCATTCAAACTTTTATACTCCAATCTTGAAATCTGAGAAATTAGATCTAATTTCCCCTATCGACTTCAGATCTATTTCCTCAGGCGGCTACACAAAGAGGCATAACATTTGGTTTGCATCATCCTCTCAATTCGTCGCGACTTCCATTGCAGAGTTTGTCGGAAAGTTCTAGCTTCATCATATTATTGGTCTGTCAGCGACTCCAATTCTCGAGTTTCTGAGATGAATTTGCACAGTGGTGGAGATGTGAAGATAAGAATGGCTGATAGTGCGTGTTGAAGATCGATGCTGGTCATTCAAATAGATGAGTGTCTTTGTTGTTTACTTTAACTTGCTGGATTTTTTTCTTTGAAGTAACTTTTTTTTTTGGGTGCTTTGTTAGAATGCTCAAATGGTCTAAATAAAATGTTGAAAATAGAAAAACAATATGCTCGATCCACAAGCAATTGAATATCATGCTGAAGAGCCACAAATAAAATATCGTTAATACTCGGCATTGTTGAGCATTCAAGTTAATGATGTTGAGCATCAGAGATAGGGTGTTTTGTATTTAGGATTAGATAGTTGAGCATTTAGACTGCAAATATTGAACATTCAAAGCGATGATGTCATACATTTAAACTTAAACTTTTAAGCATTCAGAATAATAGTGTGAAGCATTTAAATTAATTACTATATATTATTACCTAGATGTTTGACGAGCTCTGTGTTGAACATTGTTTACATAAATATTATTTTTTTGAATGTTGAACTTCTTGTCAAATTTTTTAATCTTTTTTTAGTCAAATCTTTTGGTATGTCGGTTATTTGATTTTGCAACGTTGTTAGATCTTTGTTTTTCAAGTTGAATGTTGCTTACCTTTGTCCGTAGAGTTCATTCAAGCGCTTTTAGTTTATATCTGTGAAGAATGTTTACTGCAATTTGTTGTTATAAACAATGATAGCATGTGTTTTACAATGATCCATAGCGGGCTCCAGCAAATTTGTAACTTCGGTATGTTTCACATAACTACCTTAGGTCTTCGTGGTACTGTAGATCCGGGACCATAATCTATAAGCAGTGCCCCCGCCCCCCTTAAAGACCCAACTTGTTGCCCACGTAAGCCTCAACCCAAAGCCAAAGAAAGTGAAAGGGACTTAAATTTTTAATTTGATATTTGGTGTTTTAGCTTAACCCATATTCTTTTCAACCTATTTTTATACTAAAACTTATTTCAACTAAACTGAATTTCTTTTTGTTGGGCTTAACTAACCAAGCTTTTTTTTGAACTGAACTGTTTTTCCTGAGTTAAACTTAATTATGTTGAATTGAATTGCATTGAATTGAATTTATTCTTAAAAAAATGTTGACGAGAAAAGGCCTAATAAACAATAAATTGCAAGGAAATCACCATCTTCTACATGTTTCATATTAAATCTATTTAATGTAATGCAATTTGTGAGTGTTTTGGCATATTGTCGAGATTATTTTAAGGTATCTATAACAGCTTTGACTATTGGAACATTATTCAATATGGTTTATTATTTTCCTTAAACCGAATTTTAAGGTCTTTGAATATGAATATTTATGTATCCGAATGAAAACTAAAAACCTTAAACAATTTAATTCAAAGAATATAGTATTGGTGTGGATGTTAACTTTTAATACCTAATGAGTATTATATAAGTGGCTAAATCTATCTTATTGCAACCCCTAGCCCTACTTAAAGCCTGTCTTTGGAAGGGCTAATAACAAGAGGCTAATCTTAGATTAGAAAAAAATAATAGATGTCAATAATCTGACTTATGAAGTACTTAGATAGTGAAGTTCAACTAATTTAGGTTTTAATTAGCTCTTGCAGTCTCGACTAGGAGGAATATTTATGTTTGAAGAATTATAGATACTTAGACTTATCAATTGATGATAAAATGTAGCTTGCTATAGGTAGATGATGGTACTAAAAAATTAAGGGTATATACAATTATATTATATGACGAGTAAGGTATATATCATGCCATCGATTTAATGAATCAAAGTGCCTATAAGTTAATTATCGTACGTATAACATAGATATTCCCAAATTTGGGATATTTGATATCAAATTTAAAGTTGTAACTATTATTATTTAACATCCTCAAAGTTGAGAATACATATGTGCATGCGTTTGTGTGTGTGTAATGTCATAGAGTGGGTGTTATGTTCCTTGTATAGCCTTATCCTATTCTACAATGGCGGTAACATTTATAGTCCTTTTTAGACTCAATTGTGATGACTAATAAGTTATTTAAGCATGGGTTGCTACAGGCCGCTCGCTAATGAAATGAGCATAACTGATGGATTATTTGAGTCAATAAAGGAAACGAGACTAGTGTATGGGATTGGACCAAATTAGAATAGGACTTAAATCTTTCTGAACTGAATATTCTTTCCATCTCCCTTAAAAATATTTGAACTGAATTTAAAATTAAATTTAATTGTTAGATATATGCATGATTGAATCTATCTCACTTTTCGAATATTTTTATTTTCAGGTATTAATTATAAGCTACATCGGGACAGACTTTAATGTAAACCTATGAAGCCAAGGGAGGGAAATTCCTAGTTTTTTGTTTTTGGGGGGAGGGAGGTTAAGATAGTAGACTTTTATTACCACTATAAAAACTGGACAAACTTGTTGGAAATAAAGAGAAGAAATCAATGGCAGAGAAAAAGTTAACATTGTGCCGTGGAATACCACTATCTTGAAAGCAATTTCGGCTCGACCGAGGCGCAGATCAATTCAGCCGATTGCTCCCTAAGGTTAATACAATGAGTCTTTTAACACGTGCCCTCGTGACCAGAGATTTGGAATACGCAGACTTGCATATGCCTGGGAAAAATAGAGAGAGTATAGTAGTAGAAGAGAAGAGAGGAGTGTGTTTTAGTGTGTTTTTCCTGTTGAGATGAAGGTTGTCTGAAGTAGTGGAGAGAAGACTGAAGTAGTGGAGACAAACCAGCTGAAATCCAGGAGAGCTTGTGCACAGAAATAATTAGCTGCTGTGGACTGCTAACTTTAGTAAACTGGCCGTCAAAAATAATTGTGACTTGGAGTAAACTATGGAGAAATATCAGTGTATAATCATTGACCAGGAAGGCCAATGGACAAAATTAAGCAATATTTATCTAAAAAGATTAGTAGGTCTAACCCAAGCCCATGCCCGGACTGGACTGGATAGGGCGGGCGGGCGGCGTGTGTGGTGGTCACCCTTTCCCCCACTCCACTTGTAAAACTTTGCCCAAATTATCCCACAGTACCAAGTAAGGCCCTGTTCTTTTCAGTGGAAAATGATGGGTGTGGGATGGGTGAGTGTGGGAAAGGGAGGGAAGGAGTGGATGAGAGTTAATAAGAGTGATATTTTTTTAAGTGTGGGAAAGGGGGGGAAGAAGTGGGTGAGAGTGGGTAGGAGTTGAAAGGAGTTGAATAAAGGGGGGAGTTGAATGAAGGAGTGTGGGAAAGGGGGAGAAGAAGTGGGTGAGAGTGGGAAGAAGTGGTATTTTTGTTTAAGTGTGGGAAAGAGTGGGAGGGGGGGAAGGAGTGGGTGGGTGGGGAAAGGAATGAGTTGGGTTCATTAAATCACGAAAAGAATATGGCCTAAGGAGGAAAAATATAGACCTCACACTAAGTACCAAAACTTCCTATATTGGACAGTTATAGAGGTAGAAAATGAGCTATCTTAATGCCATTAATTACTACCAACAAAACTAGGTATAGACAATACAAGCACAGATCTATAACTGATTCATCTCAAGTAAACTCAGTAGATTAATAGAAGCTTTGAATTTTTTACTAACTTTTGATGGAAAAGAAAATGTCATAAGTACGTAGTTTCCTTAACATCCTGAGTAATCCCTTCAGCGTTGATTTGTTTGCTGTTGAAAACAGCCTTGTTTTTGTCAAAATTCCTATTTTAGTTGTTAAAGATTATTTGGTTCACTATTAATGTCTCATTAAGCAATTCTTTTGACAAATTGACTTATTTATTATTTTTTTTCATTAGTATTGACATTATTTATGGTACCATCCTTGTAGGACAATGACTCTTAAATAGCGTTGGTGGAAGTCCTTGATTGGATATCAATTCCTATATCAAGTATATGCACCAGTTAACTGAAGGAATTGAATTTACTATACAAAAATATTGACCATGTGATTATCTCAATGAGGTTAGGCAATATCATATATTCACGTATTGAGATATCATAAAGGAAATCCAATATTAAGGAGATTGTAAATTCTTTTTTTTTAACCAAAAAGGGGATTATGATATATTAGAATTGATAAAATTGTACATATCTGTAAAAGTCCGATCCCGAATGGAATCTGGGGCATCTGCATTCCAAACCCTTCTACTAAAACTGTAGGGTTGCAGATGAGCGAAGTCATGAGCTATTCTATTAGCGTTCCTCTTAACAAACGACCAGGAACAAAAACTGAAAGATATAAGTAAAGATAAAATGTCTCTAACAAGAAAACCAGTAAAAGTGTCTTGAATCTTCAAGGACTTAAGTAAATTAATAAGCGTTAGCGTAATGCCTCCGCCCCCTCCTGGGTTGGGACAATTATCAGAAATGGTTTCAAGGATCGTCTACTGACCCCACAAATCACCACAAGTCTTTCATGCGTGTTTCGTTCTTACTCACACGCTGCCTGAGAAACTTTCCAAGAGGTCACCCATCATAAGATTTCTCCACATCAAGCACGCTTAATTGTGGAGTTCTTATGAGTGGACTCCCTGGAAAGAAAGATGCATTTTTGGTAATAGAAGTAGTTGCATTAAATCCTTTAAACCACTTACGGGGTGTTACAATCACCCCTACTTGAAGCGCACAACGTCCTTGTTATGCATTATTAATCAACCGACTTACGCGTCGTCTTGACCAGCGGTCCATACCCAGTATCTTTGCTCCGCTAGATAACTGTCCATGGCTCTCCTATCCACTAACGCAACTCACCGGTCATGAGTCGGCTCTGATACCAGCTGTAACACCCCGACCCCCTCTCAAGCCACGGACAATTACCAGGAACGACTTCAAAGACTGTCGACTAGTCTCACAAATCACTACAAGTCTTTCCGGCATGCTTCGCCCTCGCTCACATGCTGGCTGAGAAAATTCCCAGGAGGACACCAATCATAAATTTGCTCCCCAACAAGCACGCCTAATTGTGGAATTCTTATGAATGAGCTCCCCAAAAAAAAGGTGCACTGTTGGTGATATAGGTAGTCACATCAAATCCTTTTTAAGTCACACTTGGGGTGTTTACAATCACCTGCATTTGAAGCACATAATGTTCTCGTTATGTCTCACTAACCGACTGACTTACAAGTCCTCTTGACTGGCTGTCCATCCCAGTATCTTTGACCCGCTAGGTGACTGCCTAGGGCTCTCCCGTCCATTAGCGCAACTCAAGGTTGCCGCTCAACTCTAATACCATCTGTAATGCCCCGGCCCCCCTCTTGGGTCGAAACAATTGCCATGAACGGTTTCAAGGATTGTCGACTGGCCCCACAAATCACAAGTCTTTCCTACGTGCTTCGTCCTCGCTCACACGCTGCCTGAGAAACTTCCTATAAGGTCATCCACCATAAGATTTCTCCACAGCAAGTATGCTTAACTGTGGAGTTTTTATGAGTGGGTTCCCTGAAAAGAAAGGTGCATCTTTAATGATATAAGTAGTCGTATCTAATCCTTTAAGTCACTTACGGGGTCTTACAGTTAGGCAATCGCCTTCCACCACAAGACAATTCCAGCTTCTTTGGTGCATTGCAGACCCAACAAACATGCTCGAGCTTTTTCGATAGTGATTAATTACTTAACCCAATTAAGATTGGTGATCAATTACTCAACCTAATTATTAAGATTGGTGATGAAAGCAATGTGCAAATGATTAGCACGTGACAAACATGCTGAGGAGTGTGCATGGGCTCGTCCTTCCACGTGGGGATTGTGAGATCCAGGCTCCTCTCGTGAGGTCACCCACGTGCCCACTTGAGAGTGAAGTGTATGGACTTGAGTCTAAACACCTCCTTCTTCACTCTGACTCATCCATTTTGGATCACATACTGATCATGAAACCCATCAACATCACACCCTCATAAACACTCCTTTTTTGATTAATTTGTAAGATTTTAATTCACCGTACCTCATCATAAGTTGTGTATAAATAGCCTTAGTGATCGAGTAAAATTGTTTTCAAGTCGATTTCCACGTCTTCATATAAATATATACACATATAATTCAAAGATGATGTTGGCTTCAGTTGAAGAATTCGATTTTGTTACAGTTGATACCATGCCGAAATCCAACATGCTCGTATCTAGGAGGCACCAGGCTGATGATGACGATGATGACGATGATGGTGATGACGTGGCACCGGCTGCTTAATGCTTGTCATTACCCAATTTTTGTAAGGGGTGTTCGAACTTAATTAATTTAAGTACAAATCTATAATAATTTATGAAATTCATTAAGCATGTGATACAAATCTATAATGAAAATGCTACTTAATTTAAGCTATGGTATGTCATGCATGGAGCAGTAATTTGCTTTATATGTAACACTCCCTGAGTATTATATATACATCAATCTTTCGCTTGGTGTTTTATGATATAATTTTATACGAGTATTTCAGTTCCAACTTAGATATGTTTCTAATAAATTTTGTGTGAAGAAAAATTTTGGCTTACTTTATGTTTTAATATGGGAGACTTCGTCAACTGAGAAGGTAACAATACCCTTTGTTTCTGTCTCCTCCCATTTAAGTAGTTAAGTCATGCCTCTTGATAGTAAAGATAAGAAAAAGAATTCTTGTATATATTGAAGTGATTATGCAGGACACATATATACATAAAGCCTTCCTATCTTTAGGAAGAAAATAATTCTATGTCCTAAAATCAAGGAGAGAATAAAGCTATTGCTGTATATACACAACCATCTACGCTAACAGCCCCCTCAAACTCAAGGTGACAATGCAGAAGTCAAGTTGGCTTTGGAGACTAAATAATGAAAACGTCCTGGTAGGAGCGATTTAGTAAAGATGTCAGCTGTTTGCTCATTGGAGGAAACTGAAGCAAGCGACAAGTCATTTTTCAGAAGATGTTGTCTAATGAAGTGACAATCAACTTCGATGTGCTTAGTTCGCTCATGGAAGACGTCATTATGAGCTATCTGAATTGCACTTCCATTGTCACAGTAAATTGTAGTTGGCGCATGCTGATATACTCCCAAGTCTTCTAATAACCATCGCAACCATACCAACTCCGAGGTGGTATCTGCAAGAGTGCGATATTCAGCTTCCGTGTTAGAACGAACAACAACTGTTTGTTTCTTGCTACGCCATGAGATTAAAGAGTCACCCAAAAAGAAACAATAACCCGTCGTAGAACGTCTATCGGTAGGATCACCAGCCCAATCTGAATCTGAATAAACTTCCAACTCTAGAGAAGAATTAAAAGGGGGGCTGTTAAGGAGGAAAGCTTTCCTCTGGAAATGACGATGAAAAAGCGTAGACTGGCTGCCCCTTTTTGTGCTTTGTCTTTTTCCTTTGCAACTTTTTTTTTTAAAAAAAATAAAGATGCTCTGATACCATGAGAAGAAAAAGAATTCTTGTATATATTGAAGTGATTAAGCAGGACACATATATATACACAAAACCTTCCTATCTTTAGGAAGAAAATAATTCTATGTCCTAAAATCAAGGAGAGAATAAAGCTATACACAACTATATATGCTAACACCTCTTATGAAGAAATAAAAATAAAAAATGTAAGGGTTATGCTTCAAACAAAGTGGCACAATCTAAAACCAATATACCTACAGCAAAATATTTTATGTGCAATAATCCAGTGCCAGTTGGTTATTTTCAGATGAAAATTAAAGTACCAATTAATCAGTAAAAACACTCTGAGTATAAATAATTTATAAAAATATCCTACTGAAGTGTAATATATATATCCATACAAAGAATGAAATGCATGCTAGCATGATTTAATTTCAAGGTCCAAAAATGTTTTATTGTCATATACTAGTGTGTGTATATATATGTATATTCACCCATTCATTCTCAAGGGTAAATAATACATGGTAAATGTTAGGCACATTTTATCCCTTAAAAAAAAGAAAATATAATTCACAATATGATCCCGACTTCCGATGAGTTTATTGCTATAGTGCCAAATTTGTTCATCTTCCTTGTTTCTTTTGGGGGTGTTAGGTTATAGTGTGAAGAAGATTGTTGGCCTAGCCATGTATTGTGTCACAGACTACTCCAAAATGATTTGGATTTCTTTAGAATTTTTTCTATGTTCTACAGAGTTCACTCAATTCCACACACTTGCATAGGATTTGGAATATTCTTATAGAACATTTTGAGTATGTAATGTAAGTCATAGGATCGAATTGATCTCCACTATTTATTGAGAAAATGCAAGTATGTATATGTGCATATATATATATATATATATATATATATAGATATATATATATATATATATATATATATATATATATATATATATATATATATACCTCAAGGGGGTTCAATTGTATACCAAGTAAGTTAAAAGCAATATAATACAAGGCATTCTCCCAAGTTCGTATCCAATTTTTTTTATTAAGTTAGTTTTCTTTGGGTGTGTAAGTGCTTAATTCTCAAGTATAACTATCTAAGTTAAGCACCTTTTAAGACTTACCAGCAATCTGAGAAAGAATTTTAAGTTAATTTGCTAGCGTGACATGAGCTTGAATGAATAATAACCCGTGGGAATGGCATCCAACGTTACGGACATGATTGGGAGTTTGTGACAATGGAGCATGTCCATCTCACCTAAATAAAATTTAAAAAAAAAAAGTAGGCACATGACAAAATGTCTAGATCACCTTAACCCCCCAAAAAAAAACCTCTGTGAATTTAAAAATATACGACTTCCAAGATCACTTCAGTCGTCGCAAAAAGAAGAAATATATAAGTGCATCGGCAAATCAATGCAGCTATTCTTTTTTATTTTTAATTATAAGATTTTCAGGTGCGAATAATATAAATTTTGAGCGATGCCAAAAGTTTTACGAACTTGTTTGCTGGTTATTGACAGTTTGGCACCAGGCTGATGATGACGATGATGGTGATGACGTGGCACCGGCTGCTTAATGCTTCCCATCAGACAATTTTTGCAAGGGGTGTTCGATCTTAATTAATTTAAGTTCTACATGATACAAATCTATAATGAGAATGCTACTTAGTTTAAGCTAAGGTGTATCATCGAGACATAAATTCTGACCAGTCTTGTGGCTCTCCTTGAGTATATCATATATGTATACATCAATCTTTTGCTTGATTTTTATGATGATATGATTTTATACCTATCTGGGAGTATTTCAGTTTCAACTTAGATGTGTTTCTAGTAAGTCTTGTGTGAAGAAAAAAAAATACGGTTTACTTTTATTTTTATATATATGAGACTTTATCAATTAAGAAGATAACTTCATTCCTCCCATTTCGCTAGTTAAGTTATGCCTCTTCTGAAAAAACATGTAAGGTTATGCTTCAAACAAAGTGGTAATAAAGTAATTTACAATTTTTTTTTTCAATATGCATAATCTTATTAATTAGAACGATCATGTCTGCTATGAAATATTTTATACGCACATAATCTAATTAATGCCAATTACATATTTCAGATGAAAATTAAAGTATCAATTAATTAATAAAAAACATTCTAAGTACAAATAATTCATAAAAATATCCTAATGAAGTGTAATATATATCCATACAAAGAACGAAATGCATGCTATTATGACTTAATTTCAAGATCTGGAAGTGTTTTATTGCCATATACCAGTTTATATATATATATATATACATATATATATATACACACACACACACACATATATACATATATATACGTACATATATATATGTATGTATATATATACATACATACATATATATATATATATATATATATATATATATTATATATATATATATATATATATAATATATATATACACACACATAAACATATACATACAAATACATACTATATATATTATATATATAGATATATATGTGTGTGTGTGTGTGTGTGTGTGTGTACACACACACACACACACACACACACACACACACACATATATATATATATATATATATATTATATATATATATATATATATATGTGTAATATATGTATATATATATATATGTATATATATATATATATATATCTATATATATATATATTATATATAGTATATACATATATATATATATATATATATATATATATAATATATATATATATATATATATATGTATGTATATGTATGTAATATGTTACTGTATATATATATCTATATCATATATATATAATATATATCATACATATATATATATATATATATATATATATATATATATAATATATATATCTATATGTATATATGCATATACATACATATATATATATATATATATATAATATAGATATATATAATATATATATATATATATATATGTCTATTACACACACACACACACACACACACACACACATATATATATATATATATATATGTATTTGTATGTATATGTTTATGTATATATGAGTATATATGTGTGTATATGCAAACTTCTTCTTCCAGTTATTAATCATGACTACAACTGGCTGCGGAATTATTCTTAGACTTTTTAGTCTTTCTTCTTTTCAAAAATTGTTGAAATTTATAATCATAACTTTGGTTATGTCGTCTTAATGCATTATCTAAAGAAGATAAAGCTTCATTTATGCCTTCAAGAATGGCCTTCTGACGTTGAATAGCATTAACATGATGTAAGGTTTCATGTTCTAAAATACTCCTAGGGTTAGGAATAATAATTTCCCCATCAGCTAAAACTAAAGGGTTATCAAAGAAATCACTACTTAAAGCCTCGATTCCTCGACGACTTATTTGAGCTAAAGTCTCCTTGACTTGAATAAGGAATTCAGTGTTTTCCTTTTCTAATAAACATCTTTCTAATGCATTCTTAACTATACTAAATGGATTCATGATAGAGATTATTAGGTTTCAAATAAGTGATAGAATTAAATATAATTATTAATTTTATTAATTAAATTAGTAAAGATGTATCTTGCTATGGAACACGATTAATCAGAGATAGAATCAATACCTAGTTGGGATTCAGCCTTTTCGCCTGCGACCTCCTGTCTTGTGGCTACTTCCTGGGCTACACCAAAGGTACTCCAGATTCCTTCTCAAACTAAATGATGTTGCAAACCAGGATGCACAAAAACTAATTTTATTGATAATATCAATAATTATACATTAATTTTTCTCACTTACCCTACTCCCTAAAGGAGTAGTTACACTCCTATCATATTTCTCTCTTTTGATTTTTTAAATGGAGCTGCCTCTGTGATCGATGCCCCTTACAAATGAAAATGGCTTCCTTATATAGAGAAGCTCAATAGACAAATGTACAAATTACAAAAGTAATCATACAAATAAAAATGAACGAATCTACTTTCACTGTAGCTAGTTGATGCTTTTCGTACAGCATCATTGAAAACGCGTTTGAACGCTTTAGTGGGCATCTGCTTTTTAATAATGCGTCTGCCTTTAACAGCTGGCTTCCATTATCTGTCGGTAGGCAATAATTCACTTTGAGTGACATATAATGCTCTTTTAGTATCTTTGGTACAGCTGTGGGGGTCCAACACACTTCCTTTCACATGATCCTTAATGGACAGATACAACACGCTGTAGTTTTTTCTTGGTGTAATAATCCACATAGCTGTATACGCGTATGGTGGGTACCTGGTATTCTGCAGGTATTGATCAAACTTATGCCAGAACTTATCTTGTTGATGGCATCGTATCTGGGAGTACAATTTCCTTCAACAAAGATAAAAATATTGTTAGGGGAGTTATACATAAAACCTTTATTGGCTTCACAGAGGGGCTGTAATTTTTTCAAAATTACTGTAAATCCCATGGCTCTTCGATGGCAAACCCATCCTTCGTGAATCTCTGGATTATCGAGTGGTTTGTTCTTTTTGAACTTTAAATTAGCTCTGTTTGATGTACAGAGTTGAACAATAAGCCATCCAGGAGCTGGAGTAGGTAATACTTCAGGGCTAGCTGATAGTAGCTTTAATACTACCATGTCAGACTTTGAACTCTTTCGAAACTTTTTTACTGTTTCGATTATGGACTTGTGCATTCCCAAAATTTCTCGATTACCTGGACTACAGGTAATACTGGCACAAAAGCCAAATATGACTGCCCTGGTAACTTCTTCAGTAATGCTACCTGCAAGGAAATGAACTCTAGGATATATCCCAGATGTGTCGATAATCCGACTGTTAGTGCTTTGGGCTGAATATACCTAATTAGTATATGAAACGTATTGTTCCATTGTGGTGGCCTGATTTAACGTTGGCTCTTTTGAAGGCTTATTTGCCTTAGAAGTGATGACGGTGAAGTCATCTTCCTCTGTTTCTGAGGAGGTAGAAGACATCTGAGCCTTTCCTTTCGTTTCGAGAGTACGCTTAGAGTTTTCTGGTATGGACAAGGGTCCTTCTCCTTCTTGGAGAGTCTTGGCACGATGACACGTTCCAAGAAATGTCTGATGTGTCTCATCAGATAATTCAATGGCTTGTAATGCCACAACTTCATCTAGGCTTGATAGAGCTTGAAGGATGCGAGGATTAATTTCCTCTGAAATCTCACGCTGAATCTGAGAGATTCTTTCATGAGCGATGCATAATTAATGAATAGCCATTTCCAATAAGGATTTGGCGTCCATTGAAGAGCTGTCTTCTTCAACCATTAGCTTCCCTGCTAAGAAAATCAGTAAGATGGTTATTCTTACCTTTGATATGTTCAATATCAAATTGATATTCCTGAAAATACTGCTGCCATCTATGGCGCCTTTTATACTCTGGGGTACAAGGGAGCTTATTAAAAATATAAACTTTAACGTTAGTATTATCAGTTCTTACTAAAAATCGAACTGGTAAAATAAAGAAGTGAAACTTGGCAAAGCTTCGTTTTAAGGTTAGTAATTCCTTTTCATTACTGTGATAGTTTATCTCAGCTGGTTTAAAACAACCATTAGCATATCTACAGATATATTCTTTATTATCAGCTTTCTTAGCCTTAAGGACTCCTCCCCAATATAAATCTGAGGCATCTGTCTCAACTATTAATTGGTCTCCTGTTTCGGGTATGGCTAACTTAGGTAATTGAGTACATAATTTCTTAAGTTACTGGATAAGATGGGTATGGTAGTCTTACCATTGCAAATTCAATCTCTTTTTAAGGAGATCTTGAAGGGGACATCTTAACCAAGCTAGGTTAGGTATGAAGTCACTGACGTAATTAATACATCCTAGAAAACATTCGACCTATTTTCGATCGCTGAGTTTGTCAGAAAAGTTAGCAACTTTCTCACAGACATGAGGCTGCATCTCAATGCCCTGGTGGTCAATCTTAAGACCTAAGAACTCAATTTGTTCTTTAGCTATTTTAGCCTTTTTTGTGATAATATTAAACCATGGCTATGGCTTTTTTCTATAAATTTCATCAGATGAGTTGCATGATCTGCAATATTAGATGAAAAGATTAGGATATCATCAATATAAACTAGATAGAAGTCTGAATATTCATTGAAGATGTTATCCATTCTCCTTTGGAAGATTTGTGGGGCATTTTTAAGTCCCATTGGCATTACATTCCAGATGTACTGCCCTTGAGGTGTGCTGAATGCAGTTAAGGGTTTGGCAGATTCTTTTAATTTAATTTGGTAAAATCCTGACTTGCAATCAAATTTAGAAAACCACTTCTTATTGAGGGTTTTATTAATAAGTAATTCCTTATTAGGAAGGAAATATCCATCAAAGACTGTTAATTCATTTAACCTTTTATAGTTAATGACCATTCTGGGCTTACCTCTCTTCTGTTCAGAGTGGTTATTGACCATGAATGGGCTGCTATGAGGACTTTTGTTTTCCTCTGTGCTTTTGAAAGCTAGTTGCTTTTCCTCAAGCTCTCGAAGTTGGATTTTAAATTCGAGTTCGTCTGCTTGATTGTAACGCATGGGCTTAACTCTTACTATTGGGTTAACTTCTTTTAATTGTATGTCTGCATAAGACTTATCTTTATCCCAATACTTTAATGGGTTATCATCAAAATGAGCTTGCAGAAGTGTTTTTACTTGATTTTCAAGTCGGAATTCTAATGCTCGTTGGGTGTTAGACAGAGCATTTAACAATTGGGTTCTGACCTTGGAATGGTCTTTGGGCCTTTTTATAGGTTTTTTGGGCCGATTTATATTCTTGGGATGGGTATCTCCACCATGCTGGCTGCGTGGGTGAAATGAGATAGATCCTCTGTATTGAGGTTGGGCTATGAGTTTGGACTTGATCCAATGTCCAAAAGGGGTAAGGAATCGTATTTATGAATGATCACAACTGTATTCCTTAAATCTGTTAAGGAAATCTACTGCTAGAAGTAGGTTATAAGTAGCATTTTTAGGTGCTTGAATGACTACAGTGGGCAGTGGTAGAACTTTGTATTGTTCATTCGTGCTATCATAAAGAGCAATAAACTGACCAAAAACTGCTTTGGTAAGTTTAGTTACTTGACCTGATGCAACAACTACTTGTAGAGGTTTATGAAGATCTTTCCAGTATCTCTCTGAATAAGAGTTGGCTGATGCCATAGTGACATCTGATCCAGTGTCAATCATGGCGTGGAACCATTCAGGTTTATGAAACCTATAAACTAATTCAAGCCAATAAGGTCTATGAATAAGGTACCTTATATTAAGGCCATTTCTCATGTCTCAAACCCCGAGACGAACATTTGCCTTATCCCAAACCCAGAGATAAAAGATGGACATTTATTTGTCAACAAGCTGAACTAGCTGACTCTCATTGGTATGTAGAACCAGAACTAGTAAGTCCTGCGAGGGATTCATTATCTGGTTTAAGTGATGGATAAAGCCAGTAGCAGTAGTTCATCCACTCCTTACAAGGAGTTATGGAGGTCTAATATTCAAGGACAAACCATTGATACTAAGTTAGAAAGTATCTACGAAGGCCTAGGAGAAATTCAGAAGTTAATTCTTTATACTCCTAAACCTGCTAACGAACAACAAATAGTTCGAAGAAGAGTTAAGTTTAACCCTTCTATAGATCCAACCAAACCTAGATTTCCATCTATTTCAAATATGGTTCGAATATTTATTTCTGTTCTCTTTGAATCTGTTGAAAGGATCATTCATTTAGAAAATCAGGCTTTTAATACCAAAGCTGATTTATTATTAGGAATGCATTTCTTAGCCGAAACAACCTATTCCATTACGGAACATTTTATGACCATTAAGCTCAATGGTATACTAATTCAAGCCAATAAGGTCTATGAATAAGGTACCTTATATTAAGGTAGAATTAGTTTATAGGTTTCATAAACCTGAATGGTTCCACGCCATGATTGACACTGGATTAGATGTCACTATGGCATCAGCCAACTCTTATCCAGAGAGATACTGGAAAGATCTTCATAAACCCCTACAAGTGGTTGTTGCATCAGGTCAAGTAATTAAACTTACCAAAGCAGTTTTTGGTCAGTTTATTGCTCTTTATGATAGCACGAATGAACAATACAAAGTTCTACCACTACCTACTGTAGTCATTCAAGCACCTAAAGATGCTACTTATAACCTACTTCTAGGAGTAGATTTCCTTAACAGATTCAAGGAATGCAGTTGTGATCATTCACAAATACGATTCCTTACCCCTTGTGGACATTGGATCAAGTCCAAACTCATAGCCCAACCTCAATACAGATGATCTATCTCATTTCACCCACGCAGCCAGCATGGTGGAGATACCCAGCACAAGAATATAAATCGGCCCAAAAAACCTATTAAAAGGCCCAAAGACCATTCCAAGGTCAGAACCCAATTGTTAAATGCTCTGTCCAACACCCAACGAACATTAGAATTCCGACTTGAAAATAAAGTAAAAACACTTCTGCAAGCTCATTTTGATGATAACGCATTAAAGTATTGGGATAAAGATAAGTCTTATGCAGATATACAATTAAAAGAAGCTAACTCAATAGTAAGAGTTAAGCCCATGCGTTACAATCAAGCAGACGAACTCGAATTTAAAATCCAACTTCGAGAGCTTGAAGAAAAGCAACTAGCTTTCAAAAGCACAGAGGAAAACAAAAGTCCTCATAGCAGCTCAGCATTCATGGTCAATAACCACTCTGAACAAAAGAGAGGTAAGCCCAGAATGGTCATTAACTATAAAAGGTTAAATGAATTAACAGTCTTTGATGGATATTTCCTTCCTAATAAGGAATTACTTATTAATAAAACCCTCAATAAGAAGTGGTTTTCTAAATTTGATTGCAAGTCAGGATTTTACCAGATTAAATTAAAAGAATCTGCCAAACCTTTAACTGCATTCAGTACACCTCAAGGGCAGTACATCTGGAATGTAATGCCAATGGGACTTAAAAATGCCCCACAAATCTTCCAAAGGAGAATGGATAACATCTTCAATGAATATTCAGACTTCTGTCTAGTTTATGTTGATGATATCCTAATCTTTTCATCTAATATTGCAGATCATGCAACTCATCTGATGAAATTTATAGAAAAAAGCCATAGCCATGGTTTAATATTATCAGCAAAAAAGGCTGAAATAGCTAAAGAACAAATTGAGTTCTTAGGCCTTAAGATTGACCACCAGGGCATTGAGATGCAGCCTCATGTCTGTGAGAAAGTTGCTAACTTTCCTGACAAACTCAGCGATCGAAAACAGGTCGAACGTTTTCTAGGATGTATTAATTACGTCAGTGACTTTATACCTAACCTAGCTTGGTTAAGAGGTCCCCTTCAAGATCTCCTTAAAAAGAGACTGAATTTGCAATGGCAAGACTACCATACCCATCTTGTCCAACAACTTAAGAAATTATGTACTCAATTACCTAAGTTGGCCATACCCGAAATAGGAGACCAATTAATAGTTGAGACAGATGCCTCAAATTTATATTGGGGAGGAGTCCTTAAGGCTAAGAAAGCTAATAATAAAGAACATATCTGTAGATATGCTAATGATTGTTTTAAACCAGCTGATATAAACTATCATAGTAATGAAAAGGAATTACTAGCCTTAAAACGAAGCTTTGCCAAGTATCACTTCTTTATTTTACCAGTTCGATTTTTAGTAAGAACTGATAATACTAACGTTAAAGCTTATATTTTTAATAAGCTCCCTTGTACCCCAGAGTATAAAAGGCGCCATAGATGGCAGCAGTATTTTCAGGAATATCAATTTGATATTGAACATATCAAAGGTAAGAATAACCATCTTACTGATTTTCTTAGCAGGGAAGCTAATAGTTGAAGAAGACAGCTCTTCAATGGACGTCAAATCCTTATTGGAAATGGCTATTCATGAATTATGCATCGCTCATGAAAGAATCTCTCAGATTCAGCGTGAGATTTCAGAGGAAATTAATCCTCGCATCCTCCAAGCTCTATCGAGCCTAGATGAAATTGTGGCATTACAAGCCATTGAATTATCTGATGAGACACATTAGGCATTTCTTGGAACGTGTCATCGTGCCAAGACTCTCCAAGAAGGAGAAGGACCCTTGTCCATATCAGAAAACTCTAAGCCTACTCTCGAAACGAAAGAAAAGGCTCAGATGTCTTCTACCTCCTCAGAAACAGAGGAAGATGACTTCACCGTCATCACTTCTAAGGCAAATAAGCCTTCAAAAGAGCCAACGTTAAATCAGGCCATCACAATGGAACAATACGTTTCATATACTAATTGGGTATATTCAGCCCAAAGCACTAACAGTCGGATTATCGACACATCTGGGATATATCCTAGAGTTCATTTCCTTGCAGGTAGCATTACTGAAGAAGTTACCAGGGCAGTCATATTTGGCTTTTGTGCCAGTATTACCTGTAGTCCAGGTAATCGAGAAATTTTGGGAATGCACAAGTCCATAATCGAAGCAGTAAAAAAGTTTCGAAAGAGTTCAAAGTCTGACATGGTAGTATTAAAGCTACTATCAGCTAGCCCTGAAGTATTACCTACTTCAGCTCCTGGATGGCTTATTGTTCAACTCTGTACACCAAACAGAGCTAATTTAAAGTTCAAAAAGAACAAACCACTCGAGAATCCAGAGATTCACGAAGGATGGGTTTGCCATCGAAGAGCCATGGGATTTACAGTAATTTTGAAAAAATTACAGTCCCTCCGTGAAGCCAATAAAGGTTTTATGTATAACTCCCCCAGCAATATTTTTATCTTTGCTGAAGGAAATTGTACCCCCAGATACGATGCCATCAACAAGATAAGTTCTGGCATAAGTTTGATCAATACCTGCAGAATACCAGGTGCCCACCATACGCGTACACAGCTATGTGGATTATTGCACCAAGAAAAGACTACAGGGTGTTGTATCTGTCCATTAAGGATCATGTGAAAGGAAGCGTGTTGGACCCCCACAGCTGTACCAAAGATGCTAAAGGAGCATTATATGTCACTCAAAGTGAATTATTGCCTACCGACAGATAATGGAAGCCAGCTGTTAAAGGCAGACGCATTATTAAAAAGCAGATGCCCACTAAAGCGTTCAAACGCGTTTTCAATGATACTGTACGAAAAGCAGCCACTAGCTACAGTGAAAGTAGATTCGTTCATTTTTATTTGTACGATTACTTTTGTAATTTGTACGTTTGTCTGTTGAGCTTCTCTATATAAGGAAGTCGTTTTCATTTGTAAGGGGCATCGATCACAGAAGCAGCTCCATTAAAAAATCAAGAGAGAGAAATATGATAGGAGAGTAACTACTCCCTTAGGGAGTAGGGTAAGTGAGAAAGATTAATGTATAATTATTGATATTATCAATAAAATTAGTTTTTGTGCATCTTGGTTTGCAACATCATTTAGTTTGAGAAGGAATCTGGAGTACCTTTGGTGTAGCCAAGGAAGTAGCCACAAGACAGGAGGTCGCAGGCGAAAAGGCTGAATCCCAGCTAGGTATTGATTCTATCTCTGATTAATCGTGTTCCATAGCAAGATACATCTTTACTAATTTAATTGATAAAATTAATAATTATATTTAATTCTATCACTTATTTGAAACCTAATAATCTCTATCATGAATCCGTTTAGTCCCGAGCTGTTGCATGCTAAGCATGTAGTTAAGAATGCATTAGAAAGATGCTTATTAGAAAAGGAAAACACTGAATTCCTTATTCAAGTCAAGGAGACTTTAGCTCAAATAAGTCGTCGAGGAATCGAGGCTTTAAGTAGCGATTTCTTTGATAACCCTTTAGTTTTAGCTGATGAAAAAAATTATTATTCCTAACCCTAGGAGTATTTTAGAACATGAAACCTTACATCATGTTAATGCTATTCAACGTCAGAAGGCCATTCTTGAAAGCATAAATGAAGCTTTATCTTCTTTAGATAATGCATTAAGGCGACATAACCAGAGTTATGATTATAAATTTCAACAATTTTTGAAAAGAAGAAAGACTAAAAAGTTTAAGAATAATTCCGCAGCCAGTTGTAGTCATGATTAATAACTGGAAGAAGAAGTTTGCAAAATGGTATATATATATATATATATATATATATATATATATATATATATATATATATATATATATATTTATATACACACATGTATATAATATATATCTATATATATACATATATATGTGTAATATATATATATATATATATATATATATATATATAGATATATAGATAGGTATATATACACACACAACACACACACACACACACACACACACACACACACACACACACACATAATATATATATATAGATATATATATGTATGTATGTATTTGTATGTTATAGGTCTTATGTAGATATGAGTATGATATGTGGTATAAATATAAAATATATATAAATATATAGATAATATATATATAGTATATATATAAGAGATAATAATATATATATATATGTGTGTGTGTGTGGTGTGTGTGTGTGTGTGTGTTCCTGGGTAGATATATATACTAGAGATATATATATATATATATATATGCATGATAGTATAGATCGATATATATATATATATATATATAGATATAATCACACACACACCTATATATATATATATACACACACATATATAGAGAGATATATAGATATATTATATATATATATATATGTATATATAATATATATATATAATATATATATATATATATATATATAGATATACATAGCACACACACACATATACATAATAAAACACTCCACACACACACCACACACACACAACACACAACATATATATATATGATATGATATAATATATATATAATAATATATGTATGTATGTATTTGTATATATATGCAATAGATATATGGTATGTGTGTGTGGGTGTGTGTGTGTATATATATATATATATATAATATATAGTTATATATATATTTTGAATATATATATATATATATATATATATATTCTATATATATATATATATGTGTGTGTGTGTGTGTTCCTGTGTGTGTGTGTGTGTGTGTGTGTATATATATATATATATATATTCTTAAGACTAAACAATACATGGCAAATGTAAGGCACATTTTCTCCCTTAAAAAAAAAGGAAAATATATATGATCCCAACTTCCAATGAGTTTATTGCTACAGTGTCAAATTTGTTTGTCTTCTTTGTTTCTTTTGGGGGTGTTAGGTTATAATGTAAAGAAGATTGCCAGCCTAGCCATGTGTCACAAACTACTTCAGAATGACTTGAATTTCTCTAGATTTCTCTAGTGTTTTTTCTATGTTCTATAGAGTTCACACAATTCCATACACTTGTATAGGATTTGGGATATTTGTAAAGAACATTTTAAATGCATAAGTCATAGGATCAAATCGATCTTCACTACTATTGAGGAGATGCATGCGAGTATATATATACCTCAAGGAGGTTCAATTGTATATCAAGTATAAGTCACAAGCAATACAACACATGGTATTCCCCAAATTCATGTCCACTTTCCTTACTAAGTTTTCTTTGGGTGTGTGAGTGTTTAATTAGCTTCTCAAGTCTAAAGGAAGCACCTCTTACGACTTACTAGCAAACGGAGGAAGAATTTCAAGTGGATTTGCTAGCGTGACATGAGTGTTAAGTTTGAGGGAACAAGTACCCTTTGACAAATGGCATACAAAATTAAGGACATGATTGGGAGTTTGTGACCATGAAGCATATCCATCTGACCCCCCAAAAAAAAAAAAAAATCAGACACATGACAAAATGCCTAGATCACCTTAGGAAAGAAAAAGAAAAGAAAGAAACCTCTATGAATTTAAAAAATATACGACTTCCAAGATCACTTCAATCTTCACAAAAAGAAGAAATATATAAGGGAATCGGCAAACTAGTGCAGCTAATCTTTTTATTTTTAATTATAAGATTTTCAGATCCGAATAATACAAATTTTGAGGCGATGCCAAAAGCTTTACGAACTTGTTTGCTGGCTGTTGACAGTAGTAATGTAAATGTTTACCCCATTTAATACGAGGATTACCACTACATTCTTATGAGGTCCTATGGGGAGCTAATCATTAAAATTTTTTCAGATTACAAAATTCTTTTAAATCCTTAATAATTAGAATTACCGTGTATTACCTTATCGACTGAATAATTAGAATTACTTTATTTTTAATAATATTTAGCTAATGGATTTTTTCCCCCCATAGAAATATGAACATTATTACCTTATCGACAGAATATCAACATAATTTTCTTATTAGTAAAAAAATATTAATATTTTTGGGTTATTAAATATAATTTGCTTATTGATATAAAAATCTAAATATTTAATAAATAAATTAATTGTTAAATATCTAAATTTTTTTTTGAAATTATTTGGGATAATTTGATATTTCATTTTTCTTCTAAGTTTTTTTATTTTTAAAATTTTTTTTCATAACTTGATCATCTATTTTTGCCCTAAATTTTTTTTTCTCAAAATTAATTTTCTTCTTAAGTTTTAAATTTTATATCAAGTTAATTTAGAAATTAAATATTTGCTCATCCACACTAAATCTTTTACCTATCTTGTTTTTAAGCTCCCCAAACTTTCTTTTATTTTTCACCCAAAACTTTAATAATCTTGAACTAATTCTTAGCATTAATTAATTGTTTTTATGTATATGTGGTAACCATTATAGACCAGTTCTTTTTAGCATTTAAAAAACATTTGATATCCACTGTAATCGCTCCCAAATGCTATTAACCATTGACCATAGATCTCAACCATTGGCAAATGCTGGTGACCATTATTGCTAACTGACTGTTATTTACTATCTATAAAAGCTGTTTGTAACCGCCATTATCTGCTAGTATACGCTGGTAGGCCCTGTTCGGCAAAATTAGCGGTTCAAGTTCAAGTAGCGGATAGCTGTTCAGGTAGCGGATAGCATTTCTAATTTAGCTGTTAGCGAATAGCTATTTAGAAGAGCAGTTGAATAAAATATGTTCGGTAAATTTAGCTATTGGATTAGCTGATTAATGTAAATTGATATAAAATGATATAGATAATTTCCAAAGATAAAATTTCCAAAGGGTAATTTTTGGTTAAAAAAATATGAAACGCTATTTTTGAATGTAAAACGTTAATACTATTAGCTTTTTAAAAACGCTACTTAAAATGCTAAATGCTACTTGATTCAGATTTGGGTGTCCCCTTACATGCTATTTTTAGCTATCTCATTACCTGATTCAGATTTGGGTGTTGCTTTAAATCATTAACAATGATTAAGGGTGGTAAAAATTAAGTCGAAGATGATAGGATAGAAAAAATGAATATCGAAAATTTGAAGGGTGCTAAATGCAAAATCTCTCAATTCATGTAATGTTGGGTAAAATGGACTAAAAATTTGAAGGGTGCTTGGTTGATTGCATAACTCTATCCCACACCAGGGATCTTATTGACCATGAAAATTAATCCCTTGACCGCTTATATGAAAAACAACCTCGGTGCCATCTGAGCTATGAACTGTTTGGCGACCTCACAACATATATAAGTGTGGATAGATTAGCCTAATTTATCCCTTTTATAAAGAAATAGGCGACACCCAACCTGATCCAACCTGGTCCATCGACCACCTGTGTATTAACTTGTAATATATACTAACTCATTGTTTATAAGCGGTCAGAAACTGAGACACAACACAATGCTCCAAAACCGCAGACTTAAATTGATTTCCTGCCTCCTTGGAACTTCAGGACACAACTTGTGGCTCCACCCCACATATTAAAATTTTCAAACGGTGCTGCAAACAGTGAAAGCTGGGTATGCATGCAACGTAGACAGCAACTCAAAGTAGCATAATAATCCAATAGAATATAGTCATATACCACCAAAAGAGAAGGATATTTTGTCAAAGATACAAACTAAATTTGCACAAAAAATTAAATTGGAACTTGGAATCTGCTGAATGCCAGCCATTTTTCATCATTATGCATATGCCCTTCCGGGCAGTTCAAGGGCCAACGACAACTGGGCATGCAGTTCAGTGAAAAAACTTCAAAAATGTTATTGTACGAAGGGAGCTATGGATGAGGCTAGAGAGAGAAGAAGAAAGAGAGCTGAATATATTCTTGCTGTAAGAAAGAGAGTGCAAGTTGTTATTATGTTCTTATTACAACTGTACATATATACATGTAATAATAGCCAAGCTGTTATAACTGACTTCCCTAGATTCTTGCTAACTAATTGCTAACTAACTTAGCTAGCTTCTTCTATCCTCATCACCCCCCTCAAACTGGAAGGGTGAGAAACCATTCCAAGCTTGCTCAGGATAAGGTTTTGCTGAGGGGAAGGTAGGATTTTGGTGAGGATGTCAGCAAGTTGCTCATTGGTAGGCATGTAGGATAATTGCAATAATCCTTCTAATACCTTCTCTCTGGTGAAGTGACAATCTATTTCGATATGTTTTGTCCTCTCATGAAATACAGGATTTTTTCCTATGTGGATGGCAGACAGATTATCACAATACAGAGTGACAGGTTCAAGGGATGATACTCCAAGTTCTTCCAATAGTCTTACTATCCAGGTTACTTCTGAGGCTGCTTGAGACATGGCCCTCTATTCTGCCTCTGAGGATAACTTAGAAACAGTGCATTGCTTCTTGCTTTTCCAGCTAATTGGAGAATTGCCAAAGAGGATTAGATAACCAGTGACAGACCTTCGGTTTGAGAGGCATGCTGCCCAGCCTGAATCTGAATATGCTTGCAGTGTTAATTTGTCTGCTTCTTTAAGAAATATATAAGGGCATCGGCAAACTAATGCAGCTAATTTTTTATTTTTAATTATAAGATTTTTAGATCCGAATAATATAAATTTTGAGGCGATGCCAAAAGCTATACGATCTTGTTTGCCGGGTGTTGACAGGAGTAATGTAAATGTTTACCCTATTTAATACGAGGATTACCACTACATTCTTTTGAGGTCCTACCGGGAGCTAATCATTAAAATGTTTTCAGATTACAAAATTCTTTTAAATCCTTAATAATTAGAATTACCGTATTACCTTATCGATTGAATAATTAGAATTAACTTATTTTTAATAATATTTAGCTAATGGTTTTTTTCCCCCATAGAAATATGAACATTATTACCTTATTGATAGAATATCAACATAATTTTCTTATTAGTAAAAAAATATAAATATTTTTATGTTATTAAATATAATTTGCTTATTGATATAAAAAAATATAAATATTTAATAAATAAATTAATTGTTAAATATCTAAATTTTTTTTGAAATTATTTGGGATAATTTGATATTCCATTTTTCTTCTAAGTTTTTTTATTTTTAAAATTTTTTTCATAACTTGATTATCTATTTTTGCCCTAAATTTTTTTTTCTCAAAATTAATTTTCTTCTTAAATTTTAAATTTTATATCAAGTTAATTTAGAAATTAAATATTTTCTCATCCACACTAAATCTTTTTCCTATCTTGTTTCTAAGCTCCCCAAACTTTCTTTTATTTTTCACCCAAAACTTTAATAATCTTGAACTAATTCTTAGCATTAATTAATTGTTTTTATGTATATGTGGTAACCATTATAGACCAGTTCCTTTTAGCATTTAAAAAACATTTGATATCCACTGTAATCGCTCCCAAATGCTATTAACCATTGACCATAGATCTCAACCATTGGCAAATGCTGGTGACTATTATTGCTAACTGACTGTTATTTGCTATCTATAAAAGCTATTTATAATCGCTATTATCCGCTAGTATACGCTCGTAGGCCCTGTTCGGCAAAATTAGCGGTTCAAGTAGCTGATAACGGTTTAGGTAGCGGATAGCGGTTCAGGTAGCGGACAACGTTTCTAATTTAGCTATTAGTGGATAGCTGTTTAGAAGAGCAGTTGAATAAAATGTGTTCGGTAAATTTAGCTATTGGATTAGCTGATTAATGTAAATTGACATAAAAGGATATAGATAATTTCCAGAGATAAAATTTCCAAAGGGTAATTTTTGGTTAAAAAATATGAAACGCTACTTTTGCATATAAAATGTTAATACTATTAGCTTTTTAAAGACGCTACTTAAAATGCTAAACGCTACTTGAAATACTAATCAAAACACTACGTTACCGAACACTAAAAATTACGTGATGAGTGTATTGACTTAGTCAAAACGCCAAACGCTACCCAAAACGCTGTTGCCGAACACGCCCGTAAAAATTAAATGCTATTCTTACCACTGGTACATGCAGTAGGCATTGAAAAACCATTGCTAATTACTAAATGCTAATTCTAAATGCTGAATAAAACAAGCCTTATATTAAACGTGGCTAACTTTTAAGATCTTAGTCAAACACCTATAATGTCATCCATTTTTCTAACTTCATAGAATGTCTCCAAAGAATCATTACCATTTTTGTTTTGGGAAACGACGGAGTATGATACAATTCACTAATCAGCAAGCCATTTAGGCCATGTTCGGCCAAATTAGCGGTTCAAGTAACGGGTAGTGGATTAGGTAGCGGATAGCTGTTCAGATAGCGGATAGCGTTTCTAATGTATCTGTTAGCGAATAGCTGTTTAGAAGAGCAGTTGAATAAAATATGTTCGATAAATTTAGCTGTTGGATTAGCTGATTAATGTAAATTGACATAAAAGGATATAGATAATTTCTAAAGAAAAAATTTCCAAAGGGTAATTTTTGGTAAAAAATTATGAAACGCTACTTTTTAATATAAAACGTTAATGTTATTAGCTTTTCAAAAACGCCATTTGAAACGCTAAACGCTACTTGAAATGCTAGTCAAAATACTACATTACCAAACACTAAAAATTATATGATGAGTGTATTGATTTAGTCAAAACGCTAAACGCTATCCAAAACGCTGTTGCTGAACACGCCCTAAATTTATTCTTCTCTTTATGACCACCCAAAAGAAAAAAGTCGTTTACCCCCCTTCTTGCAGGCCTTGCCTTCAGCTCCGTTGGGCTTGGTTGTAAAACAATAGCAGCCCAAGAGGGCTACAAAAAGTGTGTAGGGTCCCGGGTCCAAACCCATTGCACGTACAGCCAGATCGCCACGTAAGGGACTGCGCCCCCCCCCCCCAAAAAAAGGGGACGATTATAGGGAAATAACCAATATCAAATCATCAACTTATAAAATGAGATTATGTTTGTTCACTCTAGATTTATTAACTCATCATGACGCATGGTGTGATCGCCTTAAGGGCAACTCCCACATGTAGGAGTTAATTCAGTTGGTACCGGCTACTAAGCACTGAAGGAAAGAGCAAGACTAGTCCTTCATACGTTAGTTCTAACAAAAAGCCCCAATCTTGGCCTGACTTCGTTGACGTCACTTCACGCTCTCAGCACTATCACAACAGCACTCCTAATCTGATCGATTGCGTAAAGTCCGCGGTAGCAAGATAACCGGGGAAAGTATAAAGAAAAGACAGTTCTTTTCTATTATATCAGTATTTTCTTTTCTGTAGTTTTAGATAGTTCTCCCGACTGTAAGACCAAGGACTTTATGAGTTAAGAGGAATTGAAGGCCGGGAAAAGTTTATTGGCAACAAGGGACCCTTTCTTACCCAACCCTAGCAAAGGAGGGGATGGATAAAGGAAGCACATCCTCTCTCATAGAAAGTGCCCATGGTTTTTATAAATTATTATTACAGATTTCAATACAATCGGCATCTAAAACTTCCTTTTAAAATTCTTTTGTATTTAAATGATGATATTTATCTAGCGTACACTAGAAGGATATGATATGTATGTATACCCCAAAAACAAAAAGGAAAAAAGGACGGCCTAAAGTAACATAACTAACATTCGTATACATTTAACTAGGTTTGTTTAATAAACTGTTTTTGTTGGGGGATTCTTTTTGTATTTGAGTGGTAAGAAGAAGACTATTAGTGAATTATTGTTTACTTTCACTTATGATTTTACAAGTTGCTATTATATTTATTATTACTACTTCTACTGCTACTATTATTAGTATCATTATGGTTATTATTAAATATAGAGTGTTCATGAATATTGTATATCCCACTATTGAGTTAAAGATGATATATATGATGAATATGTAAAGTCAAATATTTTTAGATGCTAGTTAGGAATCTAATTTGACTTGTAGTTTACTTAGATATAGATAGCTAGCTTTGACCCTTACTTAATTTCCTAATTAAAGTATAGGTTTTGAGATTTTTTTATGAATTAAAATTGAGGGTTCCAAAAATTATTGGACGCTAATATCTAAGGGACTAATAATGTCATGATAACCACGTACACAACATCTTCTAAGACCAAAGAGGCTGAGACACTATAACCTTATAAATGTGACCGTCCTAACTAAAACAGAGAAATCTATAAAGAGAAATACTCCTTAAAAGATCTCCTACAAAAACAAGGAAAATAAAAGAAGACAGAGATAATGCTATCATGCATTGGGCACGACATATATTTAGCTGTTACCTATGGTGATGAATGAGGGTCTGTTCGTTTCTAACGTTTAGAAAGAACAACAACAACAACAATAACAACTCCCAGTGTGGGTTCCGCTTTCGCGGGGTCTGGGGAGATCCAGCTGTAAGTAACCTTACCTCTACCGGTATTGCTACCCGTAGAGAGGCTGATTCCAAAAGATCCACGAAAAGAGCTTTGTGAAAATATTTTATACAAGAAAGCTTTTGCGAAAACATTTAATAGGAAAACATTTTATGGAAGAAAGATTCTATAGTAAGGGATGCCCGAGATAAATAAAAGATACATACAAGATCAGTTGCTGAAGCTATGGAGGAAGGCCATTTACTTGATCGTCCATGGTAAGCAAATGAGAACTCTTCTCGAAAGACAGTATAACCTGCATACAAATACCACATACAAAAAAAAAAAAAAAACTAAGCCAACGCAACCAGAAGAAAACTATGGGGTCGACTCTCCACAATCTACGATCTTAATCCTAGCCCGCCACAGCTTCCTATCCTGAACCATGTCCTCCGTCAATCCGGCAACTTTCAAGTCCTCTCTAATCACCTCGTCCAGGCTCGTCTTTGGTCTTCCCCTTCCTCTTTTGCCTTCGGGGATGTTGATCCTCTCATATATCCTCACTGGAGCGTCCACACTCCTTCTCTTCACATGACCGAACCATCGGAGCCGAGATTCTCTCATCTTATCGCCGATGGGAGCTACTTTAACTAAGACCCTGATAACTCCATTCCTAATTCTTTCTATCCTCGTGTAACCACACATCCACCTTAACGTCATCATCTCTGCTACCGTTAGTCTTTGAACTTGCGTCTTTTTGAAAGGCCAACATTCCGAACCATAAAGAACGGTCGGTCTAACTACCATGCAATAGACTTTGTCTTTCAATCCAAGTGGCACCCTCTTATCACACAGCACACCTGAGAAAGACTTCCATTTTTGCCAGCCAACTTTCATTCGATGGTTTATATCTTCGTCAATATCCCCATTTTACTAAATGACCGAGCCTAGATACTTAAACTTATCGACCTTTGGTATCGGCCTCTCATCCAGGGTGACTTCTCCCCTCGCATCTACCCTTCCACTGAAACAACAATGAAGGTACTCCATCTTCGATCTGCTCACTCTAAAACCGCTAGATTCCAAAGAGTGCCTCCAACGCTCCAACTTGTCATTAACTCCTTATCTGGTCTCATCAATAAGAACAATGTCATCTGCAAAAAGCATACTCCAAGGCAACTAATCCTGAATCCCTCTCGTAAGTTCGTTCATAACTAGAGTAAAAAGAAAAGGACTCAAGGCGGAACCTTGATGCACGTCTATACCAACGAAGAAGTTATTTGTGACCCCTCCTGGTGTTCTAACACTCGTCCTACCTCCCGCATACATATCCTTAATAACTCGGATGTACCAGGGTAGCACTCCTTTCTTCTCCAGGTACCTCCATAAAACTTCACCCGGGAATCTATCATAAGCTTTCTCCAGGTCAATGAACACCATGTAGAGATCCACTTTTCTATCTCCATACAAACCCATGAGTTTTCTAAGGAGGTAAATCGCCTCTATGGTCGACCTGCCTGGCATAAAGCCAAATTGGTTTTCTGAAATTGAAACGACCTTCCGCAACCTTTTCTCAATCACTCTTTCCCATAATTTCATAGTGTGATTGAGCAACTTGATACCCCTAAAATTATTACAATCCTGAATATCCCCTTTGTTCTTACACAAAGGGATAACTGTGTCAGACCTCCATTCTTCAGGCATCTTAGCGGTCCTAAAAATAACATTGAAAAGCTCTGTTAGCCACTCCAAACCTTCCTCCCCCAAACAGTTCCACACTTCTACCGGTATTTGATCCGGACCCTCTGCCTTCCCATTGGGCATCTTCCTGATGGTCTCTTTAATCTCGTCCTTGCTAATATGACCACACTCTCGCGGATCCGCACTCCTCTCACTACCCTCTCGTGCCCTGCTTCGGGAATCTTCCATCCCTACACCATTGAGGAGATTGAAAAAATATCTTTGCCATCTCTCCTTGATCTCTGCATCCTTAAAAAGCACCTTATCATTTTCATCTCTGATGCACCTCACTACATCTAAATCCCTTGTTCTTCTTTCCCTAGCCCTCACCAGCTTAAAGACATCCTTCTCCCCTTCCTTGGTCCCTAGTCTATGGTACAGCCTATCATAGGCCAAGCTCTTAGCTACTGCAACCGCTTTCTTGGCTACCTTCTTAGCTGCCTTATATCTAGCTCTACTAACAACTCTCTCTCCATCCGCTCCGCTGTTCATGAAATCCGCAAAAGCCTCTTTTTTCTCCCTGACTTTCTCCTTTACCTCCTCGTTCCACCACCAGGCACCCTCCATTTTGTGACCACTCCTTCTAGAAGTACCTAGGACTTCTATAGCCGATCTTCGAATACAATCTGCCATTACTTTCCACATTGTATCTGTGTCCTCTACCCTACTCCAAGCTCCTTCTTCAGAGATCCTCTCTGATAATAACCTGGCGTTCTCCTTTATAAGGTTCCACTACTTAACCCTAGAGTCCCCTACTTTCCTCTTCCTCCACCTAGAACATTTAAATTCCACATCCAACACTAGCAGCCTATGCTGAGATCCTATATACTCACTAGGAATCACCTTACAGTTCTTGCATAACCTTCGACTATCCGCCCTCGTCAGGAAGTATTTGCTAATTTTTAACCACTAATTCTAACTGTTGGTAATAGCAAGTAGGTTTACTACCTAACCGCTATCTGTTATCTCTAAAGACTATTGGTAACCTAACCATAGATAGACGTTGATAATTGACCACTAACTACTACTTTTGATGTTGGTAACCGTTGGCAAATCACTAATAATTGCTAATTCTGCTGATTAGCAGTTATTACAATTAGCAGTTAATATATTAGTGATTTGCCAATGGTTACCAGCATCAAAAGTAGCGCTTCGGGTATATGGAAGCTCAACTTTGATGCTGGATGCCTAGGTGAATGGGGGAGTGGCCTTGGTTTCGTTGTTCAAGACTCGCTTGGTGATGTCATGTTGGGGGGTTCCCATAAGTCTATAGGTTTTCATGGCCCAGATGTTACAGAAGTGGAAGCCTGTCTCTTTGATCTTCAACAAGCTCTGTCTGTGGGGTTTTCTAGCTTAGTGATCAAGGGTGATTCCATTTCAGTTATCTCTAAACTTCGTAATAAGGCCAAATCCAGCTCGGTTCTAGGTTTCTCATTTCCGAGGTCCTTAAACTAGTTGTTAGTTGCCCATATGTTGCCTGGAGTTGTGTCAAACACGGTGGGAATACGGCGGTGCATGAGGCCGCTCACTCCAACCATATCAGTCCGGTCCCCGGATTTGGTAGAGGAGGTCCCGGCTCCCATCAGGAGCTAGAATCTATTGACATTTGTAACTACTTCGATGGTGATTTAATGTAATTTGCCCCGTTTGCTATCAAAAACAATAACCGCTAATTATTCTTAACGCTGAAACGGATGCACTTAACAAACTTTTTTTTTAAATGAAAAGGCAAATTCAAAACAGAAGCCTCACCAAAAAGGGGCAAAAAAAGAAGGGGAGGGACGGGTGTAGAAGAAGAACGGCAGGCGACACCGAGTTGATTCTAATTAGTCCTGATAAATGATGATCATCGTTGTCGTAGCTCTGGTAAAATCATCATGATGTACAACCGCTAACTTGGCCTAGATGAGTAAACCAATCATAAAAAACAGAACGTTAATATATGTAGTAAACATGCACGATAAATCACTTAAGCATCCAAAGAATAGAGATAGAAAGATTGGTGAAATTCATACCGAGATTTACAGTTTTGAGCGTCATCGATCCACCAGTCTGATGCCATTATCATTTAGTTTTATGGTTGAATTATCATTTTTTCTTGGCTATTTCTTTGGATCATATTTTACCTAGATGAACATTTATGGATCAACTTGAAATTTCTCATACAAGTAGAGCTTACATATAGCTTATCCGGTCAATCGCCATGAGAGGGTACCGTGTATACGCAGAGAATTAGTGCATGCATGCATCCATGCAAATGGCATAATAGAAGATAGGCTATGAAATATCTAATTCACACGTACATGCAACAAGACAAATTTAAATTAAGGAGCTAGCTAGCTAGAAGAAGTGGTTAAGGATCTAAATTAAATGATCAGCCAAAAAATAAAAATAAAAATAAGGAGTTAATGTAAATTATTAATGTTGATGGAGAAGATAAAGAGTTTAGGACCACACAGCTTGGCACCGCGTCCTCTATCTCTATGCTTTCATCCGTAAATGAAAGTGTGATGGTGATCGACCCATTATCATAGCGAATGTAGCGCCAAGCTGTGGGCGCCTTAAACTTCCTCTCTGTCTTGTTCTTCTCTGTCCATGCAATGGCTCCTTCTAATCTTTTGTCTTCTCTGAGCCTTAGCCCTCAGGGTATATCCACCATATATGTGTGTACATATATATAGTATAAGTACCCACCCACATTTTGTCCTCACCCTATAAGATATATGCGCTAACAACTTTCAGTATGGATTTCGTATTTGCGAAATTTGAGGAGATTCAAATGTAGACAACTTTACAACCGTAGACATCCTTGTAACAGAGAAGCCGATTCCAAGGTGTCTGTTGGGGGTGAACAGTGTGATGATCAAAGTCACAAAATAATCAAAATAAAAATGCAAAAATGTGGACAAAATACACTATTTATAGAGGTTCGGCCACGCCTAGCCCTCTATCCACGGGCGCCCCTCGCCGATGGGATTTTGAACATTTTTCTTTTATTAGGTCGATCAATTACATACAATTCACTAATCGTACAACCTATGAGTTGACCATACAACTCTAGGTGTCCCAACGTACGCGTTACTCCTCAACTGTACTTGGGCAATCGGCCCTCTGACTAATCAACTCAACCCAATACAAAAAAAGATAATAAGATATACTTTATAACAAGGAGTAAATAAACACAATAGATATGTCGATACAAGTTCGACATATCAAGTTCTCTCAACATTTTCTTCTTGATTTGCCTCACAATTTTATTTATTATTATTATTATTTGGGATAGACACAATAGATATGCCAATATAAACACAATAGATATGTCAATATGAGCCCCACAATTTTATTTTTTTATTATTATTATTATTATTATTATTATTATTATTATTATTATTATTATGATGATGATGATGATGATGATGATGATGGAATAGACAGTATGTAATATTAAAAGTACTTAAAACAACATAAAACATAAAAACAACATAGGAGAACTAACTACCATACATACCTTAAACCACGGAGATGGGACAATAATAACTCTAATGAGATGAGGTTACAACTAGCATACAAAAATACGGAAATGCAAGATAAAATAATAGCCAGTACCACACAATAATATTTCCTACCATTCAAAAGCCAAATGAGTGTCATGAGCAGGCTATTTGTGGTTCACAACCTTAATCCTCAACCTCTATAGACTCATATCCTGAGTCGTGTCCTCCGTCAACTACAAAGATTTCAAATCATGATTAATCATCTCGTTTTAGCTTTTCTTAGGTCATCCTCTACCTTTCCTACAATCCTAAAGGTTAATTGTTGCTGAAAAACAGACAGAGTTTTAATATTTGTAAACCCCAAGTGCAAGGTGTATCGTTGAGTACTTAGGGTATCGTCCGCAGGGAATTGTGTTTCCAACTACCAGGGTTAGCTAAAGCGTCTCGAGTTAGGCAGGATCGAAGGGTGAAGGAGTGGGGAGCTAAACTACGCTACAAACACAGAAACAAGCGACTTAGAGTTGTGATTTTACCAATGGATGAATCAACAAACCAAGACGAGTCCTAACCTACCCGAACCACACTATGAACAAGAGATGGTCTTGCACCATCAAAGACCACCCAAGCCCTCTCTCAAGGGTCATGAGCTAGTCTAACTCGTGTAACCACCTACTTTCGTGGAGTTAGGCGAATTAGATCACAAAACTAGCAACCCCGGACCTAACTCGATTCGGATACTACTTTCGTGTCCCGAACTCAGTCATTCCTTCTCCCACACTAACAAATTGACCTCACCTCTCAGCATAAGTCAATCGCCCAAAAATACGAATGAAAACCCTCTCAGGCATTTCATCGAACACTTGGCGGGAGTGAAGGAAAACTCTAAATTCTAGACATGGATTGGGTATGGTTAGGCCTAGTACAAGATCAATTAGCTATCAAGAGGCTAATCACAATCCAAGCCAACACAATCGACCAACAAAACATGAAAAACGCATGAAAACCTAAACTAACCAACAAGAACATAAACTTGAAGAACAAAATGAAGGGAATGAAATAAAATGAATTTAAACAACTAAACAACATAAATTAACAATGAAATTAAACATATAAATCAAACAAAACAAATACAAGAATTGAAACCAACAAAACATACATAACAAGAACATAAAAACTAGAGAGATAAAAGAGGAGAAAACTTAGTCTTGAATTGATGAAGGAACTTGAAATTCAAAGGTTGAATCCAAGAATACAATCTTCAATCCTAAACTAATCTCCCTCAATGGAGTTTTTATTCGCTAAAACTTAAACTAAACTACCTTAAAAATCGCCTGAAAGAACCCCGAGCGACCCTCTCAAACAGACGCCCGAGCGAAGCTTAAATAGAAACCCGAGCAGACGGCAAAACTGGGGGGGGAGGCACGACCGTGCCACGTGGCACGGTCAAGCTGTGCCACGTGGCACGGCCACACCGTGCCACATTGCTGGCACGGTGGTCCGTTTTCCCCCGATTTTGCCCCCTTTTGCCCGTTTTCGTCGGTTTTCGATGTTTTGTCCCGTCTTCGTCCTTTTTTGCGACGTTTGCTTGATTTTGAGTTATTTCCTACAAAACATAAATAAAACAAATAAAAATCCTAAAGATTAAGTTATTATACGAGCAAAAAGTGGGTGAAAGAGGCACGTAAAATGGGTAAATTTACCGTTCAACACACCCCCACACCTATCTTTTGCTCGTCCTCGAGCAAAATAAAAGAAAAACTAAAGAAAACAACTAACTCACTTTCGTAGGAATCACGGTTGCATTTAGCGTATGCAACAAGCCCTTTAAACCCCTTGGTCACCCCAAGTGGACGAGTAAGGTCTCGTGAGGGTTTGCAGAAGATATACCCACAAAATCTCAAAAAGGAAAAACAAAGAAGAGAGGAACAAAAATCGAAAAATGAAAATGACAAAATAAAATATATACATCAGGGTGAACTGTACACGTTCGGATCAACCAAAACCCCCCAGTAACTCAAGTATCAGACTGTATGCAAGCATTATTTGCATTCCAGGACACATCATCCCAAAGAATGACATTCAGACATCAGCTTTTCACCCCATGACATATAAAAATAATGAATCCATCCTGGTACCTGTGTACAAGTGTATCATCACCCTAAAACTAAGCCTACCAAAACCAAACTCAACCCCACGCAGCTGACACAAGCTACCTTTTCGAGTGGCTAGCATGAAAAACAAGCTTCCCTAGTAACAGTATTACCTCAAAGGGTAACACCCAGTAGCGCATGCCTCAAAGGGGTACTTGTCGTTTCCAATTCTTTTCTTCCCCATTTTTTGTTTTTTTTTCTTTCCATTATTTTTTTCAATACGAACTCATGCCACGCTCAAAGGGATACACCCAGTAGCGCTTGAATTTGTTTGTTTTTGCTTTTGTTTTGAAAAATGGGGGTGCCAGCACATATAAAAGGAGCTGTGCAGTAGACAAGTGGGGGAGTCAATCATGGAAGACTAAGAATATAGAATGATGATAATACATAAATCAGGACTGGATTGCAAAATTATAGTGGACTGTTGGGGTTAGAACTGAGGCCTAAAACGACAGACTGGGGATGAACATCTATCATGCACGTTATACTTATATATGAGCTAATAGTCAAGGTACCGGAGATCAAGGCTGATCAAAATAGTACAAAACTCTCCAAAATTCAAAAGGAAAAGAAAAATTTATACAAAAAGGAGAAAAAATGAAAAAAAATAATACAAAAAAGAAAAATTTTCACAAAAATAAGAAGAAAAAGAGGAGATAATAAGAAGAAAAAGGGAAGATGACCCCACCCCACACCTAAATCTCACAATGTCCTCATTGGGAGCCGTGAGTCATCACTAGCGCACAAAAAATAAAGAAAACAAAATTAAACACAAGAAAAACAAAAATCGACAAAAATATACACAAGCTAACACACTCTCCCAAAAACACAATCTCACCCAAAACAACAATACGATCACACATAAATACAAACTAACACCACCAAAAACAAATATAGACCAATCCAACAACACCACCAATCACAACACAATAAAAATCCACAAAAACACGAAAATGGTGATCATAGCCAACAACAGCTCAACAACATCCAAATTTCACCACAAGATGATCACCAACAAAAACACAATCCTAATATTCACAACTAAACAAAAACAAAAAAGAAAGAAAAGAAAAATAAAAAGAAGGGGGGAAGAGAAGAGTGAGAACGATTATACCAGGTTGGGTACTAAATGTACCCGAACTACATCTCGCTAGGACGAGGTTGGGGAAGTGCGAGGAGCATCAGCCACTCCTCGGCAGTGTTCTAAATGCACATCGCCAACTCAGATGCCGTCAACGCTCACAGAAGTTTATCAAACACCTGAGCCTGCAACTCAGATGAGTGTAAGTAAGAGCACTTAAACAGGAATGCAGAAATAATAGTAAGTGCTCTCCTAAATTTATCAAATACTTTAGAAAAATCAGTAGAATGATTGAATACAATAGGAAAGATGATTTTTCCAAGCATGTCCTCTAGGTATAGACTATAAGGGTCAAGGGAGGGGTCATACCCTCTAAAGGCACCTAGGGACTCAGAACAGTCAACCACATTCCTCTCGAGCACCGTAAGAGAATCGATCGGTGAGAGGTCACAATACTGAGGGGAAGGGGAGGGTAGTGAACATGAAGAAGCATGAGAAAAATCAAGGGGGTTGAGGGATACATGGTCAGTAAGATCAGGACTAGATGAAACTGTAGCCACAGCATCCACACAGGATTTCCCCTCGAGAATCTCGTCGAGATCATGCACCTCACTAAAAGTAAGACAGAAATCATCCCCATCGATACCAGCACCAACACAAAATGTCTCACCCACCTCGAACTCCGTCGACTGAGCTAAAGGGAAAGGTGGATCAGGATGGGTCATAGTGTTATCCTTAAAGGTGCTAGGTAGGGATGGAGCAACAAGAGGTAGAGTAGGCAGAGGAGGGTCAAGCACGTCCTCTAGTCCAGAATCTAGAGGAGGAAAAGACGCACCATCATCACACAGATTGACATCAAGTCTAGGAGCACTAGAACTAGGGTTAGTCTCGGGCGATAGGTCATACTCCCCCAGTTCATTAACAAATTCAGCAAACTCAACTTGTTGCTTGTTCATGGCCTCTATCATACTAGAAATTCTAGCAAAACCATCAGCAGAAATATGATAGGGACAAGAAACACTGTCATGGTCAGAACAATGGCAGATCTCACATGCAAGAGGTGTATAATTAGGAACGCAAGGGGACGAGGTGGATGAAGTAAATTGACTAGTCTCAAATTCATAAGTATCCCTAGCCGACCCCTCAGGTAATTCCCAAACTTCATCAACATTTCGAGCACAGAAATCCCAATGCTCCAAAAGAGCACGGGTCTCATAAGTCACACCCTCATATACCATGTTCAAAATGTCCCACTTTTCTAGACAATAACCACAATGAGTAAGAAAAGCATGTAATCTATCATAGTATCGCCAAAACAATTCATGCTCATGTTGAGGGAAGTGGGAAAGAGACATATTTTTTTAAAATTTTTGAAATTTTTGATTTTTTTTTTGGATTTTCTAAAGGCCTAGCCTCGAATGCAGAAGTAAACCCCAATATTGAAAAACGCCAATTCCCCGGCAACGGCGCCAAAAACTTGTTGCTGAAAAACAGACAGAGTTTTAATATTTGTAAACCCCAAGTGCAAGGTGTATCATTGAGTACTTGGGGTGTCGTCCGCAGGGAATTGTGTGTCCAACTACCAGGGTTAGCTAAAGCGTATCGAGTTAGGCAGGATCGAAGGGTGAAGGAGTGGGGAGCTAAACTATGCTACAAATACAGAAACAAGCGACTTAGAGTTGTGATTTTACCAATGGATGAATCAACTAACCAAGACGAGTCCTAACCTACCCGAATCACACTATGAGCAAGAGATGGTCGGCTGCACCATCAAAGACCACCCAAGCCCTCTCTCAAGGGTTATGAGCTAGTCTAACTCGTGTAACCACCTACTTTCGTGGGGTTAGGCGAATTAGGCCACAAAACTAGCAACCCCGGACCTAACTCGATTCAGATACTACTTTCGTGTCCCGAACTTGGCCATTCCTTCTCCCACACTAATAAATTGACCTCACCTCTCAGCATAAGTTAATCGCCCAAAAATATAGATGAAAACCCTCTCAGGCATTTTATCGAACACTTGGCGGGCGTGAAGGAAAATTCTAAGTTCTAGGCATAGATTGGGTATGGTTAGGCCTAGTATAAGATCAATTAGCCATCAAGAGGTTAATCACAATCCAAGCCAACACAATCTACCAACAAAACATGAAAAACGCATGAAAACCTAAACTAACCAACAAGAACATAAACTTGAAGAACAAAACGAAGGGAATGAAATAAAATGAATTTAAACAACTAAACAACATAAATTAACAATGAAATTAAACATATAAATCAAACAAAACAAATACAAGAATTGAAACCAACAAAACATACATAACAAGAACATAGAAACTAGAGAGATAAAAGAGGAGAAAACTTAGTCTTGAATTGATGAAGGAACTTGAAATTCAAATGTTGAATCCAAGAATACAATCTTCAATCCTAAACTAATCTTCCTCAATGGAGTTTTTATTCACTAAAACCTAAACTAAACTACCCTAAAAATCGCCTGAAAGAACCACCGAGCGACCCTCTCAAACAGACGCCCGAGCGAAGCTTAAATAGAAACCCGAGCAGACGGCAAAACTGGGGAAGAGGCACGACCGTACCATATGGCACGGCCACACCGTGCCACATTGCTGGCACGGTGGTCCGTTTTCCTCCAATTTTGCCCCCTTTTGCCGGTTTTCGTCGGTTTTCGCTGTTTTGTCCCGTCTTCGTCCCTTTTTGCGACGTTTGCTTGATTTTGAGTTATTTTCTACAAAACATAAATAAAACAAGTAAAAATTCTAAAGATTAAGTTATTATACGAGCAAAAAGTGGGTGAAAGAGGCACGTAAAATGGGTAAATTTACCGTTCAACATTAATCGTCTCACATCTTTTCGCAGGTGCATCCACACTTCTCCTCTTCACCCTACAAAATATATATGAAAGAAAATATAAATCCCATTATGAGTAGGGGTACTCTTCACCCTACAAAATATATATGAAAGAAAATAATAAATCCCATAATGCGTAGGGGTACTGGTGAAGAAAACAAATTGGCCCCCCTTATTCTTTGTTTCAATGTAACATGAGTAAAAGTTAGTACAAAAGGCTTGTTTGTATTGTATTAGGTTACATTTCTATATGTACCTCTTTTTGAGGTAAATTAACTATCGGAAAATAGTAGTATAAGTTGATTAACAAGTAGGGGAAGCTTCTAGCTACATTGAAAATTATCTAACAAATAAAAATTTTAAGGTTTTAAAATAAGTTATTATCTTTAAAATGCTAATATAAAAATAAATATGTTTAGATTTAACTCTAAACTTGGAGTATATAGTATGAGTACCATGGCCATGATACATAATATGCATATTGGAATCAGTTTCCTTAACATTGGCAAATATAACCAGAATGATGTTGCAATCATAGAACCGGTTGGAAGTATATTTTCCATTAAATCCGTTAAAATATAGATCTATTTTGATGTTTTATACGAATTTATTATTCTAAAGAAATTATCGATGTAGATGCCGTATGACTTTTTATTAACAAACTTTATTTTTTCTATAAAAAATATTGAAATTAGTTAGCACATGACATGTCTTATGGGAATCGGAGATTTTCACTCCACAAGACAAATTGGACTACGTCACTGAACCATTGGTTAAAAATAATCTAATAAAACTATATGAGCCTATGAAAAAAGGATTAGTTTAAAATTTAGATCTTAAAATTTAATCTTACTTTCTTACTGCTATAAAAAAGCTAATTTGAATGCTTGATAAAAGAGTTTTTTATAAGATCTTGAAGACTTAGATCGTCCTAGAGAGGGGGTGAATAGGGTGATTGCAAAAATAAAATTAAATCTGAATTCAAAATGCAAAATTTAATTGGAGACAATACACAAGGATATTTTAATGAGGTTGGACCTCAATCGGGCTTAATCCCCACCTAGAGTTATCCAACTCTAGGATTCAACGCTCTACTTTTCTTATTAAGATGAATCTTCACACTTTCTTTTAGAGCACCACACTCTAAAGATCCCAACTACTTAAATCAACCACTGATTTAAGTTTGGGAGGAGTTGTGATCTCACACCAACTCCTTCGTTCACTCCTTAATAAGAATTCCTCAAGATCTCTCAAAACTTTTGATTACAATTCAAGACTCAAAGGATTTTGCAAATGTATAGCTCAGTGTAGTATGATTGCAACTTGCTTGTGGGATTACTTCCATTCTTCTCTTCTTCCTTCAGGCCCTATTTATAGGATTGAGTAGCCATATGCTGATTTGTCCAAGAAGGAAGTTATCTCCATAGTATAATTTGATTTGATCTTGTGATCTTCTCCAATAAGGAAGTATTTGCTCATAATCTTTTCGCTTGCCTTTTGAACACGTGAATCTCTTTGAAACTTGGCAACAAAATATATTATATTTGCAATAAAATAAAATCATGCAATATAATCTTTATGAGATCAAATTTAAAATTCAAATTGGATATTGCAAGCATATTAATAATATTGCTAGAATATTCAAATAAGGGCAATATCATTTTGCATGGCTAGAATTAAGGATATTTAATCAAATGAATTCCTTTTAATTAATATTTTCCACATTTGCCTAGCACAATGATATTTTGCCTTTAAACATTTTTGCATACAATCATTCTAATCAAATAAATTAGATATGTACACAATATTTGATAATATTCAATAAAATAATTATGATATGCATATAATCTATCACATTTTCTCCATAATTTTCTTTATATTCTGCTAATATATATTGCTTCTTTTTTCATGTGTTATGTCTTGTGAATGCAACAACTTAATCTCTAATTTTGTGTTTCATCAAAATCTTTATGATTACTAAGTAAATCAACAATCTCCCCCTTTTTGATGAAAGACAAAATTGACATAAGTAATACAAATGTAATTGATCATGTTATGTGCGATGCGTATTTGCAATTTATGAAGCTTAAATATTTGCATGGAGGTAGTAAGACGATAAAGACATCTTATGATATCAAAACATTATAATCTATCATAGGTTTTATTAGCATTATAGATGTAGGATAAGAATAACATAACTACCCTAATTTCTCCCCCTCTTTCATCGAAAAGAAGTAAACAATGAACTAGAAAAAGTGTGAGCAAATCAACAGGAAAGAAAAATGATTTTTTTTGGAGAGCGAGAAATAGTGCGTCAAAGCTTGGTCTGGGATGCTCGGTTGGGATATGGCAAGACAGATATTCGAAGATTTGGGAGGTGGAAAATATGGCAGGTGAGTTGAATATTTGCAGAGATGTGAAGCCCGACTGTTGGCAAGCAGCTTTTATGGGGCAGCAATTTGGAAGGCACAGATTCATGGGTTTTGGAAGGAATCTGGAAGAATGGGACCAAAAACAGATCTTTGTAGGGTCTGAAAAGTGTAGGGATGCTGGAAGTTTGGGATTTGCGTAATAAAAGGAAGCAGAGCTTCTGGTTCAGAAGAAAAGTGGGCGAAATTGCATTGAGGTGTTGGTCAGCTTTTATGTGTGCGCGGAAGTACTTCATTAGCGGTGAAGTGTTGAAGGAAGAGGTAAGCCTCGGACCTGTGGCGTTGGACTTCGACGGTGGAAGGGCTCGGTAATTTTATTTGTTTGTTTGTTTGTTTTTTTTTTGTTTTTTTTTTTAAATAAATTTGGGCTCAAGTTAGGAAGAGAGATTTTTATTTTGCTAAAAGTATCAAGAAAAGATTTGAAATTGTTAAGATAATCTTGCAGGAATCGAGAAAGCCAAAGGTGGAAATGATGTACAAATAATTGATCCCTGAAGTGTCACTTAGCGAACAGGGTGAGTAATAAGTGAGGGCTCCCCTCAATTTATGCATTAAGATTTAGCATTCCAAGTTCATGTCGAATAAAATTGAATCGATCTTCGCTTAATGGTTTTGTAAAAATATCAGCAAGTTGAGAGTCTGTAGGTACAAAAGTTCAGGTGACATGTCCTTTTTCAACATGATCTCGAATAAAGTGGTGACGTACCTCGATATGCTTGGTTCGAGAATGTTGAATTGGATTTTTTGTGATATTGATAGCGCTTTTATTATCGCATTTAATTGGAACTTCTTTGAGATTTATGCCAAAATCCCGTAATTGTTGCATTATCCAAAGTAATTGTGCACAACAAGCGCCAGCAGCGATGTACTCTGCTTCTGCCGTTGAAAGTGCGATAGAATTTTGTTTCTTGGAATGCCAGGAAACTAGACTTGGCCCAAGAAACTGACAAGTGCCTGATGTACTTTTTCTATCGACTTTATATCCTGCATAGTCTGCATCAGTATATCCTACTAAAGAAAAATCTCCCCCTCGAGGGTACCATAGTCCTAGATTTTTAGTCCCTACTAGGTATCTAAAAATCCTTTTCACACAAGTTAAATGAGATTCTTTAGGTGAGGCCTGAAATCGAGCACATAAGCAGATACTAAACATAATGTCTGGACGACCAGTAGTAAGATACAACAGTGATCCAATCATGCCTTGATAGACCTTCTCACTAACTGGTTTGCCATCCTGGTCAAGGTCTAATTTTTCATTTGTATCCATGGGAGTTTTAGCATGTTTGGCTTGATCCATTTTGTATTTCTTTAGGAGTTCATTAATGTATTTGCTTTGATTAATGAATATACCATCTTGGCATTGTTTAATTTGAAGACCCAAGAAAAAGGTTAATTCACCCATCATACTCATTTCGAATTCTTTGCTCATAAGATTTGAAAATTCGTCACATAGAGAGGTGTTTGTAGCTCCAAAAAGTATGTTATCTACATAAATTTGGATGACTATAAAATTATCTCCTTTTGTCTTGGTGAATAATGTTTTATCTATAAGTCCTCTCTTAAAACCATGGTCTAAGAGAAATTTACTTAATCGCTCATCCCAAGCTCGAGGAGCTTGTTTTAGACCATATAAAGCCTTTTGTAGTTTATAGACATGATTTGGAAAGTCGGGATTTTCAAAACCAGGAGGTTGTTCTACAAAGACTTCTTCTTGCAAGTAGCCATTTAGGAAGGCACATTTTACATCCATTTGATAGAGTTTTATGTTCATGCATGAGGCAAAAGCTAATAGCATTCGTATGGCCTCTAGTCAGGCAATAGGGGCAAAGGTTTCATCAAAATCAATACCTTCTTCTTGATTATACCCTTTAGCCACTAATCTTGCTTTATTTCTTATAACATTCCCGGCTTTGTCTAGTTTATTTCTAAAGACCCATTTTGTTCCTATAACTGGATGGTTGCTTGGTCTAGTCGTGAGTGTCCAGACTTGGTTTCGTTCAAATTGATTTAACTCTTCTTGCATGGCATTAAGTCAATTTGAATCACTAAGTGCTTCTAAATGATTTCTTGGTTCTATGTGTGATACGAAGGAAAAGAAGGCACAGAAATTATGCAAGGATGACTGAGTGCTTACCCCAGTGGGTATATCTGTTAAGAGGTTGTCCATTGGGTGATATGACTTGTATTTAAAATTCCTTTGAGTTACCTCATGGCGTGGTGCTTTAGGTGTAGAAATTTCTTCATTTGTAGGTTCCTCTTCTTCTTGAGATAGAGTGTCATCTCGTGGATCAGTATTGAGAGGTATCTCTAGTAGTTGCTTATCACCAGGATTTACTTTTATTGGTGTCTCTTCTTCATCATCATTGTGCTTGTTCAAGCTAAGATTCTGTACTATAGAGTCACTTAACACACCGTCATTTAATTCATCAAAAATTACATGAATGCTTTTTTCGATGCTTTTAGTGCGTTTGCTGTAAATTCTGTATGCCTTACTATGCATAGAATGTCCCACAAAAATTCCTTCATCACTTCTAGCATCAAATTTTCCTAGATTATTCTTACCATTGTTGTGAACAAAACATTTACAGCCAAATGGTCGAAAGTAAGAAATGTTAGGTCGATTGCCTTTAAATAGTTCATAAGGAGTTCTTTTCAAGATTGGTCTAATTAAGCATCGATTTAGGACATAATTAGCGGTGTTTACAGCTTCGGCCCAAAAACTTTGAGGGACATTGCTCTCACACATCATAGTGCGAGCCATATCCTCTAAAGTGCGATTTTTCCTTTCAACTACACTATTTTGTTGAGGTGTGTGAGGTGTCGAAAAATTATGAGCAATTCCATGATTACTACAAAATTCTGTAAACTATTTTTGATCAAATTCTCTACCATGGTCGCTTCTTATGAACACGATTGGTGAGTTTTTGTAAATTTGTAATTGTTTACAGAGTTTAGAAAATTCATTAAAAGCTTCATTCTTTTCCTTTAAAAAAGAGACCCATGTGAAGCGGGAATAGTCATCAACAATCATAAGAATGTACTTACTACGTCCTAAACTTTGTATAGATATAGGCCCACATAAGTCCATATGAAGCAGTTCTAATGGTCTGGATGTGCTGATATTATTCTTAGGTTTTAAGCTACTACGTACTTGTTTTCCTTTAGCACATGCATCACAAACGTGATCATATTCAAAATTGCATAGAGGAAGTCCTCGTACTAATTCCTTTTTAGCTAATTTCTTAATTGTATGCATGCTTGCATGACCCAGTCTTCAATGCCATAACCACTTATTCTCATGATGTGAGGCTTTAAAACAAGATAAATTATGTGAGGGGATATTGTCAATGTCTATAGCATAGACGTTATCTATTCTAGGTCCATAAAGAGTGATTTTCTCAGATTTCTTATCTTTAATAATGTAATGAGTTGAGTCAAAGGTTACGAGGTTTCCTTTATCACATAATTAAGATATGCTTAATAGGTTAAATTTTAATCCATCAACTAGATAAACGTTATCAATGGAATTGGAGGGATCTTTACCTATTTTTCCAACACCGATTATTTTTCCCATGCTTTTGTCTCCAAAGGTGACACTTCCATGTCCTTTCTTTTTGATCTTAGTAAACAAGGAGGCATTACCGCTCATGTGCCTTGAACATCCACTATCAAGGTACCACAAGTTTTGTTCGGATTTCAAGCACACCTGCAAAACAGAAAATCAATCCTTCCTTCTACTTTTGGCGTTAAATCTGGATTCGAAATCATGGGCTACTACATTAGGTGGTCTTGTTCCTTTAGGAACCCATACTTGAATGATCTTTGAGGAGGGTTTTCTAAGTGGGCATGAATAAGTAATATGACCATCTTTTGAGCAATAATTACATGTTTTGACATTCATTTCATGTAATGTGGGTTTTACAAAGAAATTTTTATAGTTCTTCTTTTTGTTAAAGTGATCATATCCAATACCTTCTTTATTAAAGGATGCTCTTTGAGTGCTAAGCAGTCTATCTAAATTTTCTTGTCCCTTAGTAAACTTGAGAATTGTTCTGTGATACGAATCACACTTGGTCAATAGTTCCGTATTTTTGGTTTCTAGGTTTTTAACTTTTTCATGAAGGTCGTCATTCAATTTTTCAAGGCCTACATTTTTCTGGCTTAGTTCTCGTACCCCTTTTTTTAGGTCTTTGTACTTAGATAGATATTTTTGTTCTAGTTTAGCAAAGCTAATTAAGGCATCAATTAATTCATCTTTAGAATATTCGTATAGTGCTGATATATCTACCTCATCAGTACTTTCGTATCCAGATTGTTCGTCATCTTGTTCCTCCTTAGCCATAAGGCAAGTATTGATAGTGTGTTCTTCATCGCTTTCGCTATCGTTTGTTTCGCTATCGCTCCAGGCTGCGATCATTGCTCTTTTATTCTCGTTCTTCTTGAGCCTCCTTTTCTCTCCCATTTTTTGGATTAGTGGACAGTCTTTCAGTAGATGTCCTGGCATACCACAACCATAACAAGAACTAATGTTAGTACTATCTTTACGGAAAAACTTACCTTTGGTGGATTTTTCATTCTTTTTTAACGTAGATCCTTTCGGGTTGAATCGCCGTTGGTTGAACTTTTTCTTCAACCCCATCTTGTTAAGTCCTCGTACAATAAGTGAGAATGCTTCATCATCGTTGTTATCTAGATCTTCATCCTCTGATGAGCAATCTTCCTTTATGGCTTTGAGAGCAATTCTTTTCTTGGAGTTTTCTCCATCTTCCTCCTTGAGATGTATCTCATGAGTCAGGAGTTTTCCAAGGAGGTCGTCCAGTTCTAGTCTCTTGAGGTCTTGAGCTTCCTCAATTGCAGTGACCTTCGGTCCCCATTTATTTTTTAGAAGACATCGAAAGATCTTTCTCACCATTTCTTCATTTGAGTAGCTCTTACCAAGCGATTTTAGGTTATTAGTGATGTCAGTGAATCGAGTGAACATATCCTTGATTGATTCATCATCCTGCATTTTGAACAATTCATATTGATGAACAAACATGTTCATTTTTGTCTCACGTACTTGGCTTGTTTCTTCATATGTGACAATCAGCTTGTTCTAGATCTGTTTAGCTGTATCACAGGCAAAAATTCTATTATACTCGTTAGCATCTAAACCACAATAAAGAATATACTTAGCTCTAGAATTCTTTGTAAGTTTTTCCTAGTCAGCACTCGTATACTGATCTTTAGGTTTATCAATCATTTCACCCTTGTCGTTTTTGACCTTCGGAACAGTGTAAGGGCCATTGCTCACAATTTTCCACAATTCCATGTCAGTTGATTCGATAAAAATTTGCATCGTATTTTTCCAATAAGAAAAATTTGTTCCTTTAAATAGGGGAGGTCTAAAAGTAGAGCGTCCTTCAATATTAATATCTCCTGATAAGGCCATGATCGTCATCCACTTGATTGTTAAGTCAAAAGAAGTGTGGGACTGGCTCTGATACCAATTGAAGACTTAGATCGCCTTAGAGGGGGGTGAATAGGGTGATTGCAAAAATAAAATTAAATCTGAATTCAAAATGCAGAATTTAATTGGAGACAATGCACAAGGATATTTTAATGAGGTTGGACCTCAATCGGGCTTAATCCCTGCCTAGAGTTATCTAACTCTAGGATTCAACGCTCTACTTTTCTTATTAAGATGAATTTTCACACTTTTTTTTAGAGCACCACACTCTAAAGATCCCAACTACTTAAATCAACCACTGATTTAAGTTTGGGAGGAGTTGTGATCTCACACCAACTCCTTCGTTCACTCCTTAATAAGAATTCCTCAAGATCTCTCAAAACTTTTGATTACAATTCAAGACTCAAAGGATTTTGCAAATGTATAGCTCAGTGTAGTATGATTGCAACTTACTTGTGGGATTACTTCCATTCTTCTCTTCTTCCTTCAGCCCCTATTTATAGGATTGAGTAGCCATATGCTGATTTGTCCAAGAAGGAAGTTATCTCCATAGTATAATTTGATTTGATCTTGTAATCTTCTCCAATAAGGAAGTATTTGCTCACAATCTCCTCGCTTGCCTTTTGAACATGTGAAACTCTTTGAAACTTGACAACAAAATATATTATATTTGCAATAAAATAAAATCATGCAATATAATCTTTATGAGATCAAATTTAAAATTCAAATTGGATATTGCAAGAATATTAATAATATTGCTAGAATATTCAAATAAGGGCAATATCATTTTGCATGGCTAGAATCAAGGATATTCAATCAAATGAATTCCTTTTAATTAATATTTTCCACATTTGCCTAGCACAATGATATCTTGCCTTTAAACATTTTTGCATACAATCATTCTAATCAAATAAATTAGATATGTACACAATATTTGATAATATTCAATAAAATAATTATGATATGCATTTAATCTTTCACATTTTCTCCATAATTTTCTTTATGATTCTGCTAATATATATTGCTTCTTTTTTCATGTGTTATGTCTTTTGAATGCAACAACTTAATCTCTAATTTTATGTTTAATCAAAATCTTTGTGATTACTAAGTAAGTCAACAGAGCTGTTTGGGTCTAAAATGTTAATCTCAAAAAACTAACTCTATTAGCTTTTTGAAATAGTTTTTTGAGAATTAGTTCTTTGCTTTACAATTCACCAGAAACAACTAAGTTCACCTAATAATTTTTCATCAAACAACTAATTCAAATAGTTGACTTAAACAACCATCAGCTAACAACTGATATAAACAACTAATGACTAAGGGATATTTGCCAAATAGTACCTTTAAATCTAAATTCCTAACCGTTGGGATAAACACGTAAGAAAGATATTTATACGAAAAAATCTTTGGTATCCAGGAAGGTGAATTGGTATCGATCTGCATGCTGGCATCGCATCAACAAATTGGTTGCAGTCCCAAAGTGTGCGCTGTTATATCTCGGTAGTCTAAAAATCTTGTTGACTAGTACGTTGCATTTCCAAGATAGCCTAATTATTGCTACATTTGATTATGCAATTGATGAAATAGTAGATAATTTATAGCTCTACACTATCTAATAGTATTTGTTGAGCATTATCATGAAAATAATTGTTGAGAAAGAGGAGCAAATGAGCGATAGAAACGTGATTCATGTCATCGAACAAATGGAGCCTCTACATTTTAGACATGAAATATACATTCTCTAGAAATTATTTTCTGATCTGGAGACACCATACTCTAAGTCAGTTGATTATCTGTATTTTGGACAACAAACTTTTGCCTTTATTTAATGCTGGGGGCCTAAAGTTTGATGAACTGTTCATGGTTTCGTCCTTCATCAACCTCTAAAAAGAGGAATGCGTTCAAAAAACTAGACCCACAATTAACAAGCAATGGGAGAGAAAACAGGGCAGAAAACATGACAACCCCAAAATTTTAATTTATGACACCTTTTAAAAAAATCGTGCCTTCTTGGCAATGTCCTGAACCAACCAGGGTAATGTGACAGAACGTAGGAATAAGAAATGAGGCCATGTCAAGATAATTGAATAAGATATATTTTTTAGTATTTTTGCATTATTTATTTTAGAAATTTGCTAAGTTAAAATCTACAGCTCTGACTGAGCAGTAGTTGAGGCAATATAATTTGTGTCCCCTTACATGCTATTTTCAGCCATCTCATTACCTGATTGAGATTTGGATGTTGCTTTAAATCATTGACAATGATTAAGAGTGGTAAAAATTAAGTCGAAGATGATAGGGTAGAAAAAATAAACATCGAAAATTTGAAGGGTGCTAAATGCAAAATCTCTCAATTCATGCAATGTTGGGCAAAATGAACTAAAGATCGGTAGACTAATTTGTTCGCATGAAAAACTTTACTTGTACTGTCTACACTTAATTAATCAAATAGTCATTTTTGGATATTTTTCAAAGTTTTGTTTGTCTGAATAAAGCAAAATGCCTTAACTTCTTTAGATTGTTTTCACTTTTTTTTTGTGAAGTAATAAGGAATTACTAAGTGATTTTTGAATTTAGATTTTATCAGATTCAGTCTTTCTAAAATATTAATTTAAGGGTAAGATTATTACATAGGACATACCTTAGTGTTGTATATGTTGATCTTGGAATAGAAGCTTTTTTTTTAAAAAATTTTAAAAAAAGGGGTTAAGTGTCGGCCGTCCTTATTAGGCGCTTACACTAGGAGTTCCCAGCAGGACAAGCGGCCCAAGGGCAAGGGGGGCATAAAATACAGGCCTTAAAGCTTGGTTGATTGCGCAAGTACTCTATCCCACACAAGGGATCTTATTGACCATGAAAATTGATCCCTTGACCACTTATATGAAAAACAACCTTGGTGCCATCTGAGCTATGAGCTGTTTGGCGACCTCACAATATATGTAAGTTTGGATAGATTAGCCTAATTTATCCCTTTTTATAAAGAAATTAAATAGGCTATACCCGACCTGATCCAACCCAGCCCATTGACCACCTGTATTAACTTCTAACATATACTAACTCATTGTTTATAAGCAGTCAGAAATTTAGACACAACACAATGCTCCAAAACCGCAGACTTAAATTGATTTCCTGCCTCGTTGGAACTTCAGGACACACCTTGTGGCTCCACCCCACATATTAAAATTTTCTAACGGTGCTGCAAACAGTGAAAGCTGGGTATGCATGCAACGTAGACAGCAACTCAAAGCAGCATAATAATGCAATAGAATATAGTCATATACCACCAAAAGAGAAGGATATTTGTCAAAGATACAAACTAAATTTGCACAAAAAATTAAATTGGAACTTGGAATCTGCTGAATGCCAGCCATTTTTCATCACTATGCTTATGCCCTTCCGGGCAGTTCAAGGGTCAACGACAAACTGGCCATGCAGTTCAGTGAAAAAGCTTCAAAAAAAAAAAAAAAAGAAGAAAAGAACAGAAATGTTTTGTCGGAATGGAGGAGGAGGGAGTTGAGGATAAGGATAAACTAGTGTTGATAATATATAGGTGTCCCTGTAATCTACCCGATCGCCTTCAGAGCCGTAGAAGTCTTTTGTAGACTATGTAAATCGGTATCTATTGTATTATAGTTTGCATGGTATATCTTGCAGTTGCAAATTTCTTGGATACACTCATACGCACAAGGCTAAACTCGTGTCAATGTGGGTTTGGTTTGTATATATTTTAGATAGTGTTTGGCCAAACTTTTACAAAAACATTTCTACTTATTAAAATTTTTTTTTCCAAAAACTGTTTTTACATAAATTCATAAGTGTTTGACCAAGCTTATAACACAAGTATTTTTTAGAAATTTAAACTGTTTGGTCTTGCTTTTGTGAAAACGGTTTGCATTTTATTATGCATAATCTCATCTTCCTTTTCATTTTCCCCTTTGTGGCTTATCTATGGCAACAACTGACGAAGATTATTATTGACAAATCCTTCTACTCCTTGCTGGCTGACGCCATTGTAACACATCTAAATTCTAATTTCATACTTCAATTTGTAGAAAACTATGATATCATGAGCACCCTCGAGAAAAAAAAGAGAGATATATACTGAACATAAGAAATAAAGAAGAGAGGAGAGAGAAACTGACAAGTAGATTATAATTTACTAGAAATACCAAATAAAAGTGGGTCAATCATTACTCTTTTAATTCTTTTCGTACTTGCTTGCTTAGTTACTTGTCGCATATGAAGCATAGATCGAGCGTGATTCTATATCAATTTTTTCACTTCTCTTTTTGTTTTTTGTTGGGGGAGGGTGAGTGCTACAAGCAGGTTTATGTCAAATTTGGGTAAAAGAAATTTACAACACTAGCATCTCCTATTCTATAATTAGATTCATGCTAGAATAGTGTTGCTGTCAGGCATAGACTGAATTTGCAATGAGTAATTTCAATTGAGAAGGGTTGGAAGCTTTAAGGAGAGAGAGAAGCTCAAATAGAGATTGGGGGCGAAGAAGAAAGGAGACAGAAATTCTAAGAAAGCAAATTCGACGGGCCATTATGTAGGAGGAAGGAAGGAATTAATTGCATTCATAAGGCCTTAATAGTCAAAGACATAAATAAACACTTATGTACTACGCCCATTAGTGAGGAACAGAAACAAAAGCACTAATTTGGCACTTCTGTTTTTGGAGGCTATTCTCCCTAAAATCACTTTTCAAAAGCTGTTTTTCACTTTTGGAAAAATGGGTGTGTGACCCAATTTCTGTGTTAGAATATGCAGTTTTAAAATCAAGGCCAAACGCCCACTTAATTAGTTGAAACTTGAATCGGGTACACATCACCAGAGTAATTTCAGAGCCGGCATAATGAGTTAGTTGAGGTCAATTTTGAAAGTTCAGTTAGACTAATCAAATTACTTTATAGGAAGGGTGAATAGGGTGATTAGTAAAACTTAAAGTAATTATAAAAATTAAATACGGAAATAAAAGTGGGACAAAACATGATGATATTTTTACAATATTAGCCATTTCAAACAGGGTTAGTCATCACTGCCTAAGAGTCTTTTTTCCTTATGATTTGAGCCGATCCACTTTTTATTCACTTAAGAAGTTACATGCTCCAGTCCCCGGCTCAACAACTACTCCCTCGCATACTTTTAAGGTCAATTACTTGATCGTGAGAACCTCTGTCTCGATCTACCAGTCATCTAAGTACCTTAAGTTGAGTCACTTACTAAGTACTGTCAACTCAATACGTACCTATCTAAATAAGTTCTCCCCGAACTTATTTGTTACAAGATTCCCGACACTTAAAGAAATTATCTTTGGAAGATGAGGAACAAGTAATGATTAAATCAATATGCAAGTTCTAGCTCAAGGTAGTGTCTCAGTATACTTCTCTTAAATGCTTTGGGTCTTAATCATCTTTGCTTAGACTTGTATTTTTAGGCAAACTCTTTCAACTAGCCGTTATGTCCAAATCTTCTAAACAAAGAAATTGTAATCCATTAGATGTAGGCTAGCTTTTCAAAGCCTTGATATCCTTTTAGAAAGCCATCACTTTGTTCTCAAATGAGAATGATTTGATCTGCATCCAAAAATCATGCATAACAAAGACATCTTGCATAGATATCACCACATGCAATGATTACATTAATTATCCCTTAATTATAATGAGAAAGATGATCAAATTCTAACTGTCAAAAGCAAAGGAATAATCTTTGAGAATATTATCATGTGCCTTAGATGATATTTTCCTTCATTAGTAGATTACGCAATATCATAATATCGGTCAAGAAAATCCTCACTAAAAATTATCCATATCAATAAATATCCCAAGAAATTTTATGAGATTTTATCAGTCTTACTTCAATATCCAATATTAATATGAGTTGTGTGCTATGCCTAATTCGAGTTCAATGTTGCCATGGGTTCCTAGCCTTTGCATTTATGATGGTCATAACGCCTATTATTTACTGCATGCTTGTGGATTGTGTATATTAGTTTCCCTCTAGTGGTGACCATAGACTCCTATCTTAGCCTCAAGTTGCTCCGCGCTTGTTTTCACTTCTACTATCTCTCTTAGCAATAGTACAAAGACCAATATAATACAATGTTTTCACTGCCATTTCTTATGCCCAATCTGGAAATCTACCTTTGTCATGTAGAAGTGGCGGTAACCTTGATAGCCTGCCAAGTATCTCATCCTACCTCGCCTACTTTGACATGCTTCGATTTAGAGTTGGAAGTCATGGTGGTCTTGATATGCCCTCAGTTGAACCAGAATTTGGGTCTTGAACGTCCAATAAATGACCCTTTAAGGAACCTTTCTTAGGGTATTCCTCATCCCATACCCCTAAGCCATACAATGTTTAATGCCTCATGCCTGAATTGCCCCTCTCCTGCTCTATCTATACAAAAGAACTAATTACTTGTTCCTAACTTGGTAAAATCTAGGGTGAACCTTTGACTCTACTGCTATGAGTGCTATCTCACTACCTCGAATGGGAGTAAGAATTTTACTATTGATGAGATTTTGGTCGATCGAAGGGGTTGTTTGGTCATTTTGTTAAACGATTTTGTCTGCCATTTTAGATGCGTTTAGAGACATGTTATAAATTTGCATGCAAGTGAAACATTTCACAACATGGGTTGCTATTGTGGGTGATAGTTAGAACTATTAAAAATTGATCCGACCAGAACCCGCCTGAAAATTTTGGGTTTTGAACACGATTTTCTCGACCCGAACCTGAAATAAACCGAACCCGAAAAACCCGCAAATTAGCGGGTCAAACCCGACCCGAACCCGAACATGCCCGCTTGACCCGAACATTATATCCTTAGTTCTTTATTTTTCTCTAATTCATCTCTTTTAACAATAATGGTTAGTCTTTTTTATTGAGTATTTTGAAAAGACATTATATAACTATTGCATCTATTTACAAATTAAACAATAATAACCTTATTTTTTCTTCTCCATTCTCTGAAAATAAAACCGTACACAACTTTTAAATGGGAAAACGTTAAAAATAGGTATAAAATTACATGGAATAACTATCTAATCGTTTTTAAAAAGTTAATTTAAAAGAACACAAGCATTAAAAATGCGAAAGCCATACCATTATATAGTTAGTTAAACAAATTTGTCTAATTTTTTTAAAATTAATTAATTTGTAATAATTTAAATTTTTGATGTTATAACTGCAAAATAATATCTTGTACTTCTTTTATTTAATTTTATTTAGTTTTCGTTTTGACTAGTCTTGAACTATGATACTAACGGTAGAAAAACAACTAGTCGTATTCGTATTGAGGTCGGTCCATTAATAAAGTTTTACCTGATTGGACATTGGTAGGTTAGTTAATAAAAATATTAAATCATTAAATAGGTTATTAGCGGTGAAACTGCTACAACCCATTAAAATGTTCTGGACGGGCTACCCAATAAATGGTTGACCCACTATTAACCTTCTTTCAATATACGGGTCGATCTACCCAAAATCAAGTGGAGCTTAATTCTTTACGTGCCCATACAAGATGTTCATATATTATAATAAAATGTTTGAATATTTTAATATTCTTTTAAGAAATTATAATTATTATGCATTTTCATTAAATAATGACAATTTTGAGTCATAAATATGCAGAATTTTTGATTTAAAAAAAAGAAAAATAACTCACAGAAAAGGCGCACAAAACCCGTCAAACCGAAATACACCCGATCCGTATTTTACCCGAACCTGAATACATCCGACCCGTATTTAATCGGCCCGTCCGAATTGACAGGTCTAGTGATAGTAAAATGAGGGTTTTTTTTTAAAAAAAAAAAATTCTTAGTATCGTTCGTAAAGCAATACTTTTTAAGGGCACAATTGGAAATTCAATATAACCTATATTCTTTGCCTTCTAAGAGGTTCATTTTTTTTAATGGTGGAGTTCGATCTTGCCTAGTTCCTCTCCATCTGCTGCCCCATTTCAATGTATGTGTCACCTGTTGATTTTATCAAATTCAATTTTACACTTTGTCCCCATTCGAAAAAAGTAGTTGTTTAGATAATAGATAGTTGTTGTGTAGTAGATAATTATTTTAGTAGCAAATAACAGTTCTAAGTTAGTTGTAAGTTAATTGCTATTTAGATAAACTATTGAAGAAAATATCTTCAATAAATTTGGTCGTTGCGCCAGTTGATTAAGTAAAGGGCCTGTTCTTTTCGTGGGTAAATAAGGTGAGTAGAAGGGTGAACTAGGTTGAAGTAGGTTGAGGTGGGTTGATATAGGTTGAAGTTAGTATTTTTTTTTGAGGTGGGTTGAAATAGATTGAAGTAGGTTGAAGTGGGTTGATGTTAGTTGAAGTGGGTTGATGTTGGTATATTTTTTATATGGTGGGTTGAAGTGGGTTAAAATAATAAAAATGTAACTAATGTGTGATAATTTATGAAGTTATCGAAAATTTGTGAAATTTTTGTTTATTTTTTTATTTTTATTTTTATTTTTTATTTTTTTATTTTTTTATTTTTTATTTTTTATTTTTTATTTTTATTTTTAATTTTTAATTTTTAATTTTTAATTTTTAATTTTTAATTTTTGAATTTTTGAATTTTTGAATTTTTATTTTTGAATTTTTATTTTTTATTATTTTATTATTTTATCTTTTTATTTTTTTATTTTTTATTTTTTATTTTGTATTTTTATTTTGTATTTTGTATTTTTTCATTTTTCATTTTTTATTTTTCATTTTTTCATTTTTTATTTTTTATTTTTTGTTTTTTTATTTTTTATTTTCATTTTTATTTTTTATTTTTTATTTTTTACTTTTTATTTTTTATTTTTTTATTTTTATTTTTTATTTTTTATTTGTAGTTTTTATTTTTATTTTTTAATTTTTATTTCTTATTTTTATTTCTTATTTCTTATTTCTTATTTTTTATTTTTTAATTTCTTGGTTGTTATTTTTATTTTTTATTTTTTATTTTTTCTTTTTTTAATTTATTATTTTGTAATTTATTATTTTTTTAATTTTTAATTTTTAATTTTTAATTTTTTATTCAAAAAATTAAAATTAAAATTAAAAAATAAAAAATAAAAAGCAAAAAATAAAACAAACAATGTAAAAAATAAAAAATAGAAAATAAAAAATAGAAAATAATAGATAATAAATAATAAATAAAAAATAAAAAAGAAAAAAGAAAAAGAAAAAAGAAAAATAAAAAAATAAAAAAATAAAAAATAAAAAGTAAAAAAATAAAAAATAAAAAATAAAAAATAAAAAATTAAAATTAAAATTAAAATTAAATTAAAAAATAAAAAATAAAAAATAAAAAAGAATGAACAAAAATTTCGCAAAATTTCGATAACTTCATAAATTATCACACATTAGTTTCATTCTCATTATTTTAACCCACTTCAATCCACCACATACAAAATATACCAACTTCAATGCACTTCAACCTACATCAACCCACTTCAATCTAATTCAATCTATTTCAACCCACCTAAAAAAAATACCAACTTTAGCTTACCTCAACCTACCTCAATCGACTTCAACCGACTTCACCCTTTTCCCCACGCAATGTACTCACGAAAACAACAGGCCCTAAATCCCATATGATACTTGACAAATTATTAAAATTATGAAGGGGGTGTGTTGAAGTTGGTTGAAGTGGGTTGAAGTATGTTGAGGTAGGTTGAAGTGGGTTGAAGTTGGTATTTTTTTTTTCAAGTGGGTTGAAATAGGTTGAAGTAGGTTGAAGTGGGTTGAAATTGGTAAATGTGGATTGACCCACAAAAAAACAGGCCCAAAGTGGCATAAAAGTATATAATTTTCTAAATATAAAATTAATAAAGGATACTTGTACACCCAAAATTGTGAAATGCTAATTTTGAATGCCAAAAGCTAATTTTATTAGCTTTCAATAAATGCTGCTTAAGATGTTAAACGCTAATTGAAATACTTGTTCAAATGCTAGATTATCGAACACTAATATTTGATTAATTAGTGATTTGACTTGGTCAAAATGCTAATATTGCTTCAAATGTAGTTGTCAAGTATAATATTGTTAAAAGTTTCTCCATGCCATGATAACTTTCATATGAATGCAATAGCATACTGCAAGCAACTCAAATTCAATACATGATTATAAACATGTACCTTGGATAATCTCTATCTGAGATTTAATTTCCATTCGATTTAGCTAGACCCAACTCTTTTTAATGTATTTTAATTTTTTAGATAAATAGTAAGGATTACCATTAAACCAAGCAAGCATTTACAAGGCAAAATCTTTGGGCAAACCTAAAGTTAACAAGAAGCCAAATTACAATCTGTCTGGCCAACTCCTAAAGACTTGCTTCCTATTTACAAGTTGTATATTCAGGTCCCTTCTAATCTATTCTGCAATGACCTCTACAAGTCTCTGATGTCCCTAACAACAATTCTAGGATTTCTCTATTTTCAAACATTGCAAATAGCTATAAGGAGGAAGACCACATCCTCCTTGCCCTTGAGAATCTGTCTTGACTCAGTCAAGTGTTCCAACTTACTGTCCAATGCTGTTCACAATTCAATGTTGCCAAATGACTGAGGATCTCTTTAGCAAACTGGCACTGATGGAATTGGCGGTCAATTATTTCTACACTATCACACAACACACATCTATTATTAACATGCTTCAGCCACTGCCTCAATTTGTCCCTTGCGAGTATTTTTCTTTTCATGATTAACCACAAACAGAATGCTTGTTTGGGAATATTGAACCTGTGCCACACACACATATCCATACCAAGAAACCTCAAGTTTTCATATTTGAATAGCTTTCGATTATTCAATACCAACCAGTGGTTTAGCTCACAATGCATCTAGACATCTCTGAGTCTTCTTTGTTTCAGTATTTTCTTGAAATACTAAGTAGTACTAAAGGAACAAGGAATGATCAAAGATCTTGCCCTTTTAAAAAGACCCCATGTATCCACTTCAATCATGAGATTAATGGGTGTCTTTCATAAGATGTGTTCCATACTCTTTTTTATTGCCCAAATCATAGTTAATTGATACTGCAGTTACCTTATTGTCATTTCTGATGTCTTGCAGAAAACTGATTCTTTGTAAGGAGTGTATACTACCATACTTCCGTTTGGTTCCTAATGGTGTTAACTGTTGTGTGACCTTTAGCTTGAAGCTAATTGTGCTGGTTGTAGAAAAAATGTTGAAATTCCTTAGAGCATCTGGTAAGGATTTAATCTAAATCAGTGAACAAATCAGCATTGATACACAGCTTCAACTACCGCCTACTTGATTGAATGGATTCAGAAAACCAGCCGGCTTAATTAAAAAAGAAAGGGAGGTGAGACAAAGGAGGAAAAAGAAAAGTGAAGAAAAGGGTAAGAGACTGCTTGTATGATAGTATGAATGCTTTCTTACTGATGCTCCGAGGTTAATGGAGCAGGATACTAGTAAAGTAATAATGCATTTGCTAGCGTTATTTATGGGCTATGTTAACAAGTATTATTAAGTGGGTGGATATAACTTGGGGGGGGGGGGGGGGGGGGGGGAGGGGGTTTGGAAATGCTGTTTGTCATTACTCTCTAGCTTAAGTTCTGTTGCCGAAGAATGTTTTTGCTTAGAAACAGGAAAGCACATGTGCACATGAACGAGAGAGCAAATGAGCACATCTTATTGATGATTACCAAGGAGGGAAATGGGGATCAGTGAGAAACTAATGCAATTCAGATAGTGTTAAGTCATATTGATTTGCATATTTCACCTTTAGAATCCGCTAACACATGCCACCTTTACATATCCTTCAAATCTCAATCCACCCCATCATCTTCTGCATTATACCATATCAGAGTCACTCCCGTTAGAAGTTTCAGTTGCATCATCGTTAGTCGCACCACACAGCTAATGACAACACTAACTCCAGCAAGATGCAACAACTTCAACAGCCCCATTAGGCAGCTATTTGATTCATTAACATCCCTACCGTCCAATTTCTATTTGACCTTAATCAATTATTCAATTCGATTTCACCTCAAATTCCATGATCTCATGAATGTATCACCAGTAGCTGTACAAGGATCTATCCCAAGGGAGCTGGAGGATTGCATTTTCGGCCACAAAAGTCAGCAATTTTCGTAGTGTATCTATAATGGATCAATAGGTACACACAAGGCAAGGTGCCACTTGAGAATATGAGCTCTCCTATCTTCCTGATTCTTCCTGCTCTCCCATTATAAATTACAGCCAAACAAATCCTTTTAGCTGGAATCTTCCATTTTTCATTATTTAAGTAAATTTATTCATGGACTTAGGTGTTGTGATATGTTCGTCTACTAAACATCAACATGCTTTGCATTATAGTATCTTGATATGAATTCCTTGGGTTCTATTTTCAGGTACTTGTACAGAAGCTTATCAACTGGAGATCGTCCTACTTGTGATCAACCTCAGAATACATGAAAAACTGACACAAAGAGCTGGTCTTGTATGCATTATGCGCTGTCTTGCAGATAAGGAGGATACAGTCTAACACATCACAAGATCACACTTGTAATTTGCAAGAGAAAACACAAACTATATTGTGGATTGTACACTACAATGTTTGAGTTAGTACTCCTTTGGCCGTTATAACTTACATATGCTAGAGATTTTGTGTAGAAGCGAGTGTCTTGCTTTCTTTTTGGGACAATTAGTGAACGGTATGATCTAAGTTACGACAATCGGTGTACATGTTGTCATTGTGCTTGTCATTTTGGCAATTACCTATGCTCGGCTCTAAAGATTTTGTGTACAAAGTAATTCAAGTTCACTAACTCAGAGAGGACTGCCCTAAAATCCCCCTCTTCCCCCCAAAAAAAAATGAAAAGAAAAAGATGTTGAGCAGTAATTGATGAACTATAGCAAACAGCAATAAGCAATGGTTCCCTAACTGGGGACGTAAACAACTTGCCATTGGTGCAGGCATACACAAACAGAAGATATAAATTGAATATATGAATGAATCAGAACTAACTCAATTTTTATAGAATTGAACTCGTTTACAGATCATTCACTCCTATGATATATATCACTATGAAACCTAGAAATATACTACCTGGAATGAATTATGGCTGAGGCCACCTTTACAAAAGCTATCAAAGAATCAAGGGTATATCAAGTCAGCCCGATTATTAACTGATCCAGAATTAACCACCTATCATGACTGATCATGCAACAAGGAGATTGCACCACTGGGCTACTACAGATTATGGTGACAGTGATGAACTTCTGTCAATCGAGTTTGACTAGAGCAAAAGAGAGCTGACCCCCTGGACCACGCCTGAAGGACCAAACCTGCAAGATGTCGCCATGTTCTACCCCATTTTTCTTCACGAGGTCATTCCAACCGCCCAGCAATGCGTACGAAGAACCAGTCTCCCAATCCTTGAACCTCATCCTTCTTTCTTTCGGTCCGGGATCTATGACCATGACCTCGAAACCAACCACCTTTCCTCTCCCGTCCCTCTTAACAGACTCGACCACCTCATCCCGGGTCAACTCTAGCACGCATTGCCTCAGTGGAATAGTCAGCCTTCCATGATTCTTATTCACATCAGTTGCAAACAGTTTCTTTTGGAACACCAGCTTGGGGTCTGAGCCACCCAATTCAAGCACCCTTTGCCTGAATTTTGCTGGCAGTTCTGGTGGGACTTGGGCTTGAACCGGGGGCAGACAATCAGCGGCAAAATTGATGGGGGACTGACGTGGGATGCCTACTGTTGTTGGAGCCCTCTTCACAGGGCTCCTCATCTCGATGGGCTCATTTAAATCAATAGGCATAGGCATAGCTCTCTTTTCAGAGATTGGACTTTTGATCGGTTTTGGGTCCAGGTCAAGAGGTTTTGGGTTCGGGTTCAGATTAGGATTTTGATTGAAGGCAGACGTAGAGATTGAGAGAGGAAGAAGACAAGAGGACAGGTTCTTCTCTTTCAAGAGCCACTTGGGCAGCCAATGCTAGAAAATCGAAAGGAGACATCGAATTGTACTGGTTCAAATCCCCGGAATCATGCACACTCAAAATCCCACCATTCATATTATTCATCACCATCGATCTTCAACTATGATTGACAGCACAAAAGGGAAAAGGGTTTCAAGCACAGAACACAAGTGAAATAAAGTGAAGAATCGATCAAAAGCAATGACAGAATGGAATAGAAATTGGAGGTTTTGATCGAGGGGTTATTTATATCTGCATGAATTGGGAAACTTGTGGGAAATCTTAGCAGTCATAACTTTATTTTGGGAATCACATGAACATGTAAACTCCAATTAAGACACGGATTAGGAAAGGGGAAGTATTTTGTATTTGCCCAAAAAGGAAAGGGAAAATATTACCGTTGGTTTTACGCGGGAACTGGAAAGCTCAGGAAGGTCATACGTGGGAGTAGAGATTGAGGTTTGAGGGGACTACAAATACTGAATGTATTGAGGAAACTTGGGCAATAATTGTGATTAAAAAAATAATAATAACTTGGAAAACAATTATCCTCACACATTAATCAAGACTGTTGGATGTGACGAAGTGGACTAATTTGGAAATCCTGTGTTGATCTAAACCCTAAGCAATTAAGACAGGAAAAGGAAAGCACTAAAAATGAAATAAACTCCCAAAAGATATTTGTTTTTCTTAAAATTTGGCACAACTATGTACACTTGTTAATAAGTTTTGGAGCGGTGGGGAATCCTTTATATTGTCAACAAGATTAGATTTTATATTTTAGATATGTTTTAAATTAAGCGAGATTGTCTCATTACAAAAGTTTCTAAAATATATTGTTAGACATTATAAAAACTTAATAAAAAAAGTGCTAGTCTACCGGAGATAATATATGAAATTGCTTCATTAAAAAGTGGATAAATAAGTCTCAATTGATAATGTTACATGATATGCATCACTTGACACTACTTTATAAAGTAAGTTAATAGTAATAAATTTTATGCGAGATCGGCAGTTGAATATTAAATCAATATGTAAACTATTTTTTTTTCTACTGTGAATACTAGTTAGTCTTTTATGTGGACTTTTATTCATACTTGTATTATCATTTGTTTTTGGTTAGATAATCCGTATCTATATTTATCATATCTTAACTATTGTACATAGGATATACTTATTGGTGTTAGGAAAAAAACAAAGTTTTAATATTTATAAACCCCAAGGGCAAGGTGTATCGTTGAGTACTTGGGGTGTCGTCTGCAGAGAGTTGTGTTTCCAACTACCAGGGCTAACTAAAGCGTCTCGAGCTAGGCAAAATCGAAGGGGATAGAAAATAGAACTAAACTACTAAAGCAAAAACAAAAGGACTATGATTAGACCTAAGATAAACTAAATGATCTAGTCGGCCCTCACATTTCCAAGTTACGCTAGTATTCAGAGATGGTCGGTTGCATCATTAAAACCACCCAAACCCTCTCTCAAGGGTCATGAGCTAGTCTAATTATTCTAACCTTCTATTTTCATGGGATTAGTTCAATTAAACTACAAGGTTGACAACCCTTGACCTAACTAGCGACCGAGACTATTTTCATATTCGAATCCCAACTATTCTTTCTACTCACACTAGACAATCGACCTCACCTCTCAGCATAAGTTAATTGCTCCAAAACATGGATGAAAGTACTTTCAAGCATTTCATCGAACATTTGGTGAGCGTGAAAGAAAACTTTAAATTCTAGGCATAAGCAAGTTAGGTCAAGGCCTAAACATGAATCAATTGGCCATCTCAAGAACAAATCACAACCAACGATGAAACCTTTAATTCACAAACAAACATTGAAATCAAAGCAAAACGATGATCTATTGAACTAGCAAATATAAATTAAAAAGCATAAAAATAAAGAGAAAAGGAGAAGAAAAACTTATTCTTCAATTACGAATGCAAAATCTTCTACAATGTATACAAGCGCTAACCTAATCTAATCTTCCCCTAAAGGGGTTTGTGGAGGTTAGGATAAACCCTAATTGGTCCTCTCAAGAACCCAGCAAAAAGGCCCCCCTCAAAAAGAAAGAAAAAGTCCCTTTATAAAGGCTGAAACCGCTTAAATTGCGACGGTAGGTAGGATGTACGGTCGTGCTTCTAGGATGCACAGTCGTGCACCAACCCGTGCGTAGCTTCTGGTCCTGCAGCACAGTTGTGCACTCCTGCAGTACGACCGTACACTTCCTGTAGCTTTCACTTGTACTCCTGGGGCTTTGTTGGACCTCTATGCATCCTTTAAATCGCTCCTAAGGTCTTCCTTTCTATCAAAACCCGAGAATTTCTCCTGAAAGTAAGACAAAACACATTGTAAGTACAATTGAATCAAAGGAAGTGAATTTGACCCTTTTTCATCTAAACCTAACATGAAAACACTGAGAAAAATGGGTCAAATAAGGGCTAAAATGGGATCAAAATAAGGTGTAACAAATACCCCTACACCTACCTTTTTGCTCTCCTCAAGCAAAACAAAAATAAAAACTAACCTAAGAACCTAACTCACTTTTGTAGGAATCACGGCTGTATTTAGCGTATGCAACAAGCCCTTTAAACCCTTTGGTTTCTCTAAGTGGACGAGTAAGGTCTCATAAGGGTTTGTAGGAGATATACCCACAAAATCTTAAAAAGAAAAAGAAAAAGGAAAAGAGAAATAGAAATTGAAAAACAGTTTGGATTTACAAACAAAGCGCAAATATATACAAGGGAGAACTTTGTACATATTCTAACTGGCCAAATCACCCATACAACAAAGACATTAGCTTGTATATAAACATAGTATACATATCAAGACTCTCTATCCACATACATAACATCAAAGCACCAACTTTTCACCCAATTGTACATCAAAACCTGAAATTTATCCTAGTGTTTGGTGTATAAGTGTATCATCATCCTATAACTTAAGCTTACCAAAATCAAACTCGTTCCCATCTGACTGACACATGCTACATTATTAACTTATTAAGAAGGGAAGCAAGCTTTCCCAATAGTAGTATTACCTCAAAGGGTAACACCCAATAGCACGTGCCTCAAAGGGCAACGGCCAGTGGCGTATTTCTCAAAGGGATACTTATCATTCCAAACTTTTTTTTTCTTTTTCTTTTTTTTCTCATTTTTTTTGAATGCAGACAAAAATTAAAGTAACCGTGTCGAAAACAGGTGGGAGAGTCAATCATGGAAGACTAAGGTCCTAAGATAATGATGAAGTGTACATAAGGACTGGATTATATAACTATAACAAAATGTTGGGGTTAGAATTGGGACTAAGAGTGACATACTTGGGACAAAGATCTATCATGAACAACTTACTTAGGTACAAGCTAATGGTTAAGGTACAAGGGATCAAAGTCAGTCAAAATAGTACAAGACCCCAAAAGCCAAAAAGAAAAACTATGCAAGGAAAAGGAAAAATTGAAAAATTAGCACAAAAAATGAAAAATTTGCACAAAAATAAGAATAAAAGGGTAAATGACCCCACCCCCACACCTAAATCTCATAATGTCCTCATTGGAGCTGAGAGTCATCACCAACCACAAAACAAACAAAAACAAAGAAAACAAAATCACACACAAGATACACAAAACAAAACAAACACACACAAGAACACTAATCCTGCACACATATACACCAGCTAGCACACTCTCCCAAAAATACTCGCCAAATCAAAAACAAGATCATACATATATACAAAACTAACTAGCAAAAATAAAGATATACCAATCTATCAACACCACCAATCACAAAACACAAATGTGCACAAAAATACAAAAATGGTGATCATAGCCATTAATGGCTCAACAACATCCCAAATTTCACCTCAAGGTGATCACTAACAAAAACACAATCCTAATATCCACAACTAACCAAAAAAAAAAGAAAAAGAAAGAAAATAAAAAGAAGGGAGAAGAGTTAGAACGAGTATACCAGGTCGGGTGCTGTGTGCATCTAAACTAGGCCTCGCTAAGAGGGTGCTCTTGCATGGTGTATCATTGAGTACTTGGGGTGTCGTCTGCAGGGAGTTGTGTTTCCAACTACCAAGGCTAGCTAAAGCGTCTAGAGTTAGGCAGGATCGAAAGGGGTAAAGGGTAAACTAAACTACGATAACAAACATAGAAAAAGCGACTTGGAGTTGTAATTTGACCAATGGATGAGCCAACTAATTGAGACAAGTTCTAACCTACCCAAACTACATTAAGAATGAGAGATGGTCGATTGTACCATCGAAGTCCACCCAAGCCCTCTCTCAAGGGTCATAAGCTAGTCTAATTAGCCTAACCACCTATTTTAATGGGGTTAGCTCAATTAGGCCATAAAATTAGCAACCCTCAGACCTAACTCGAATCGGATATTATTTTCATATCCCGAACTCGGCTATTCCTTCTCTACACTAACTAAGTGACCTCACCTCTCAGTATAAGTCAATCTCCCAAAAATATGAATGAAAGCTCTCTCAAGCATTTCATCGAACACTTGGCGGGCGCGAGAGAAAACTCTAAGTTCTAGGCATAGATTGGGTATGGTTAGGCCAAATACAAGATTAATTAGGCATCAAGAGGCTAATCACAATCCAAGCCAACACAATCTACCAACTAAACATCACAAACACATGAAAACCTCAACTAACAAACAAGAACATGAACATGAACAAGAGAACAAAGAGAATGAAATAAAACGAATCTAAACAACTAAATAACATAAACCAATAATGAAAACTAAACATATAAACTAAACAAAACAAATACAAGAATTAAACTAGCAAATATAAACAAGAACAACATATGAAATAAATGAAGAAAGAGAGAGAAACTTAGTCTTGAATTGATAGAAGGAACTTGAAATCCAAAGGTTGAATCTAAGATTACAATCTTTAATCCTAAACTAATCCTCCTATTGAGGTTTTATTTGCTAAAACCTAACCTAAACTACTTTAGAAATCGCCAGAGAAAAGTCCTAAGTGAACCCCGTGCGACCTCCTGGAAAACTGGCCGAAAAGTCCTTTTATCGCGAAAGCTAGACCCGACCCATGGCTGTGCCAGGACGCACGGCCGGCCGTGTGCAACCACGCACGGTCAGACGCACGGCCGTGCGCCTAGCCGTGCTGGCCGTGCGTGGCTTCGGCCACTAGTGCACGGCCATGCCTTCCTGCGGGTTGGCCGTGCACTGTTCTTCTCTGCTTCCTTTTGCTCCCGGGGCTTGTCAGAGCTCTATTCCACCTCGAAATGCATCCCAAATGCCTCATTCCTTATTGAAATTGGTGAGTTTCTCGTCTGTTTGGCAAAACTCCCAAAAAACAAGCAAACCAATCAAATAAGTGCATTATGAACTAAAAGAGGTAAATGTGATCCTTTCTCCTTAAGATTCGACATGAAAACCATGAAAAAAGTGGGTCAAATAAGGGGTAAAATGAGGTCAAATATCGGTGCATCAATTGGAAAGAAGTCAGCAATAAGACAAGAGAACAAAGCAAAATTCATAAAAAAAATGGAGTGCTTATATAATTGAATGTCACCGATTGACTAGTATATATTAAAATGGAAGTTCCTAAAGCGAAGCTACCTTATAACTTCATTCTAACATTGATCCCAACTTCTTTCTTTCAAGATAGTTAGTGAACCTCAAGATAGAAATTACGTCAATCATTATATCTATTGTCATTGTGCACTTGCCTATGCTTAGACCTTGGAGATTTTTCAAGACCCTATCTCAGTCGGATCCACACTAGCCTATAATTACTGCCTATGATGTTGATAGCTTCTTGACGTTGAGAGGGGGCAAGTTGAGCCTAGGGAAGCTTTTGACTCGTCTGCATTTCTTTACCGAGTGAAGAGAAGGTGGAGATGAAAACAGATTTGCATGAAGGGCACAAGTTGAGGGTGGTAAGATTAGGAACCTAATGGCTATTTGCACGTATGATAGACATAGACACGGACATAGACTCATGATCAAGGGAAATTGCTTGTAAATTCTTGAGTTCTTGGACTTCCTTTTGCAACTTCCTCTTCTCTTCTTTTAGGCTTTCAAATAACCTCCTCAGCTGCTTACATTCTGCCTCTGTATGCTTCAGCTTTATCCTTTAATTAACACATCAATTCATCATGTCACAAAACTTACTATCTAGCTAGTTCTATCAAACATAAATTGGGAACATGTTGATCACTTAATTAATTGACTTCATTTCTAATGTTGGGGAATATACTTACGGGGGAGTTAGTATTACAAATCTCGATTTAAATTCTACTCACATTGATCTTTTTATCTCATTTCATATTATAAGAGTATCAAATTGTTATTGCGATCAATATCAATATTTCCCACTGCAATTGTTATTTTATATGACTAGGATATAAGTTCAAACTTAGAAAGACCAACAATGGGAACATAAGTATTTATGTCATCTTTAAAAATTGAAAGAAAACAACTCTCTCCAAACCTTAGCGCCACCCTTAGCGTGGGATTGTGAGAGCCTTCTGCCCTCGTGGATTTTGGTGCTGGGATTCGCCTTTTTGTAGAGGCTTAATCATTGTCACTCCAGTTGACTCCAACCCTCCCCTGGTGAGTCTGTGTCTTTTTTATGGTATGAACTTTGAGAACACCGCGAACACACCATGGTGGATGAATTGACAATTGAATGGGAGAAACTCAAATTGACCAAGGAGGAAGAAGCAGCTGTTGAATATGAGGAGGAGATTCACGAAGAACGAAAGGCAGAGGTTGCTCTTAGTCTATTGGGAAAATTCCTTGTCAAGGCGATGAAAACTGTTATGCAAACAATCTGGAAACCCTTAATGGGCATGGTAGTGAAAGAATTTGAAGAGAATTTATTCCTCTTTCAATTCTTCTTACAAAAAGATAAGGACTTTACCCTTAATGAGGGGCCTTGGGCCTTTGATGGCCACCCACTCATCACGAAGGAATTAACGGGATTGGAGTAGCTCTCGGAAATAGGTTTTGACAAGGCGAGCTTTTAGGTGAAGGCTCATCATCAGACGAAGGCCTTTCCTAAATTCCTGGGAGACAAGGTGGGAACTTTTGTGAAGTGTGATGAGGATGAGATGTTAGGGATGGATAAAGCCCTATGCTTTAGGGCTGAAGTTGCCGTATTCAAACCGTTACGGAGAGGGGTCATGGTGAAGGTGGATAGAAAGGCCATATGGATCAAATTTAAATAGCTAAAATTGTCAGACTTCTGTTATGGACGTGGGGTTTTGGATCATACATTGAAGGCACGTGAGGTGCTTGACCCTGAGACCCCGGCAAGTGAACTACAATATGGGGCATGGCTTAGAGCCTCCCCACTAAAATCCCATCGAAGAAATGCCAAGTCTGAGCTGGCCGAGGAACGACATCTGTTTACAGCTTTCAGTAATCGCTGAACAAACCATACCTCTCGTGAAAAGCTTTCATTTGATGCACCGCTCAACCTATGCAAAGGATACTGGCGATGCTAACTTAGGAAGGGAGAATATTGCCCATATGGTGATAGATGAAAGGGAAGAAGTGATGGCCTCAGGGGATGTTTTCAAACGCAAACTTAGAGCTACGAGTAAAGTGGCTAGGCATGACAAGGTTATGGTGGTAGAAGTAGGCACGGGAAAGATCGATACTTATGTTGAGCATGCAGAGGTTGCTATGCAACCCCGCCAGGATCAATGTTTGTCCTATGCTTAAACTGCCGGGGGCTAGGCGAGACTCAGGCAGTTAAGGACCTTTATGCCTTGATACGAAGGTTCTCACCCCAAGGGGTCTTCTTGTTAGAGACCAAGAGGAGTAAAAAGGATATGGAGACAATACTGACGGATTTGGGGGATTTCTATGGCGTGTTCGTGGACGAAAGAGGTCAAGCTGGGGGATTGGCATTACTTTGGGACAAAAGAATGAAACTTACGGTGATGTCCTATTCTTTACATTATATTGATTCTGCTGTAAAGCGGCATAACTAAGACCCACCGTGGTGATTCACGAGGATATATAGGTGGGCCGAAAACCAACAAAAACATCACACTGGTGAGCTGATAGAGGATTTGAAGACACATATGGATCTCCCGTGGCTTTTAGGAGGGGATTTGAATGAATCTTTTATCATAGGGAAAAGCGAGGAGGACCTCTAAGGGCCTAAGCGCATATCGATGAATTTTGAAATGCCTTCCTGGACAAAGATTTACATGATCTAGGATTTTCAGGGTACGACATTACATGGTGCAACAATCGGGAGGGGCATGGCATTGTTGAGGAACGTTTGGATCGGTTCTGTGCTTCCATGGAGTGCGTTGTTTAGTACCTGGAGGCCCAAGTCAACACATCTACTCGGACATATCAGATCACCTACCGATCTTGCTATGATGTCAGCCACAGATACGGGAGCCAGGCAGAAGACAAACCCATTTCCAGTTTGAGAATATGTTGGCGTCTGACCCCGGGCATCAATGACATTGTAACTTCAGCTTGGAGGGCTGCTTCTGGCCTAGATTTGGTGGGCAACTTGCTGCTGAAAATTGAGAAGTGCTTGGTAGAATTATAATGTTAGAATGAGGAACATTTTGGCAATGTAAATTTGGAGATTCGCAAGCTGGAGGCCCAGCTTGCCCAAGCTCGTGAAGTAAATCAAAAGAAAGAAATTCTTGGCGACATTCGTGAGTGGACGAAGTGCGAAGAAATACTATGGTGGCAATGGGCTCAGTCCAACTACCTAAAATACGGTGACTCCAACACGTGATGGTTTCACTCCCGAGCCACAATGAAGAGGGCTAGAAATTTTATTGATTTTCTTACTGACGAGGATGGGGCACGGTGAAATGAGATAAAGGAGATTGAGATGATCATAGTGAATTATTTTTCGGACCTTTTTGTGGCCTTGAATAACCACGATATGGATGAAATATTGAGGCTGTGACCCCTTGTGTCACTCCCGAAATGAATAACAAACTTTGTATGAGCTATATGAGGGAGGAGATTGAAAAAGCCCTAAGGCAAATGCACCCACACAAAGCGCCAGGACCAGACGGCATGAACCCTTCTTTTATCAACACTTCTGGGAATTCATTGGTGATGATGTTGTTGCAGCTGTACTGGTGATCCTAAATGGTCATGTGATACCTCTGAGCTTTAATCATACGTACATTGCCTTGATCCCCAAGAAACCGAATCCAACAAGCATCTCGAAATTTAGGCCCATTAGTCTTTGCAATGTGGCCTATAAGCTTATCACGAAGGTTATTGCAAATAGTTAATGCCTATCTTGCCCTGTATTATTTCGGAGACTCAAAGAGCCTCCATGTAGGGTCGACTCATAATGGACAATATCCTCATTGCCTTTGAAATTTTTCATGCTATGCACCTAGATACAAGTCGGCAAGGGACCATGGCGATCAAGCTACACATATGATCGAATGGAGTAGCCGTTTCTGGCCAAGGTCATGCTTATAATGGGTTTTGATCAAAATTGGGTGGAGCTTGTCATGAGATGTGTCCAATCAGTCTCGTTCTCCTTCCTTATCAATGGAGTACCTCGAGGCCATATTATACCAAGCCGTGGGATTCGGCAAGGGGACCCCTTGTCCCCGTACCTTTTCCTATTTTGTGCCGAGGGCCTAATGGGCCTCCTTAGGCAGGCAAATACATGAGGAGAAATTCAAGGCTACAGAGTGTGCCCAAATGCCCCTATAATATCACACTTGTGCTTTGCTGATGACACTTTAGTATTCTATGCTGATGATCCTTCCCAAGCAAACATGGTCAAAGCTATTCTTCGGTGCTACGAGAAGGCTTCGGGCCAGTGAGTGAACTATAGCAAGACCGATTTCTTTATTTAGCAAATGTGTGGGAGAGGATAGAAGAAGAGATATTACATTAGCCTTGGTCATCCATGAGGTCTTATCCTATGATAAATATTTGGGTCTCCCGACTTTTGTGGGCCAGTCAAATAAGAAACCGTTCCTTTTCATTGTGGATCGGATTAAGAAACGCTTAGCAGAGTTTATGGAAAAACTAGTACCCTAGGCTGGAGGAGAAGTGCTAATCAAAGTTGTAACTCAAGCAATCCCTTCCTACGCTGTGAGTGTATTTAGTTTTTCTAAGGAACTTTGCAACATCATTCAAGCGACGATTAATCGGTTCTAGTGGGGACAAAAACTGAAAGATTGTAAAACTTCACTGAATGGTAAGCGTGAAGCTGTGTCGAAGGAAAGATGAAGGGGGGATTGGATTTAGAGACATGGAAGCTTTTAATAAGGCTTTACTAGCAAAGCAACTCTGGCGTTTGATTACCAAGCCCTCTTCGCTTGTTAGGTAGGTTCTGAGGGCAAAACACTACCCACATGGGAGGGTGCTTGATGCTATAATGGGTCCTCGACCTAGCTACATATGGAGGAGCATATGGGAGCAAAACATGTCATCTTGGCCGGAACTCATTGGTTAATTGGTAAAGGCAATTTAGTTGATATATAGGGAACTAGGTGGCCCCCGAGACCGAGAACTTAACTGTGATAACAACGAAATCGAAAAACCCACGTGTCATGAAGGTCAGGGACTTAATTGACTATGTTAACACCTCATGGTGTGAGGCACTGATTAGGGAAGTCATCATACCATATGACGTGGAGTGAATCCTTAGTCTCCCCTTATGTGATCAATGACCAAATGATAAACTGGCGTAGCACTATACTTTGAATAGGCTATTCTCTGTGACATCAGCATACCACTTGATCGTAAAAGAAAGAAGCACGAATGATGGTGAACCATCCTAGCCAGACGCACAACTCTGTAAGTCCATTTGGACCCTAACAGTACCGCCACACATCAAGCTATTCATTTGGAGACTCTGTAAAGGTATTCTTCCTTCAAAGGGGAACATTTCTACAAGAATCCCGAGTTTTAACATGCAATGCCCAATATGTGGGCATCCCGAAGAAATGGACGTGCATGCTCTCTTTGAGTCCTTTAGCAGAAGGCATATGGGAAGGTAGTGAATTTTCACCTGGGCTATGGAGCTCGAAATTTAGAACCCCAGCGGATTGTTTTGGGGCTTCCAAGATGTGGCTCACTAATGATGAAATGAGGGAGTTTGCCCTGGTTTTGTGGGAGATTTGGAATACCCAGAATCCATTCATCTTCAAAACACCCGACAGAAACCTTAATGTGTTGAGCAAGAGGGCCATTTCATTCGTGCGTAGTTATCGAGAATCACTTGAGCACGAGGTAGGAGTAACTAAGCCGTTACCTTCACTATGGACGCCCCCGATAGCAGGGAGTTTCAAGCTCAACTTCGATGGTGGTTGTGTCGAGGAACGAGGATGGGGCTAGGGCTTTGTGATTCATAACTCCAATGGAGATGTGATCCTGGCTGGAGTACAACAAGGCCCGGGGTTTGCTAGACTAAAATTGGAGAAAGCAAGCGCCGGTGTTTTCAGCCTCAAAAGTGCCATTGCAGCAGGTCTTAAAAACCTAGTGATTGATCACGTGCCTTTAATCCAGAAGCTTAGAGACAAATAAGTACCAAATAATATGATAGGGTTCTTTATTCAAGAGATCCTTGGTCTTGTTTCTTTAGTAGATTTCTATGCATAGTCTTTTATTAAACAAAGGGGAAATAAGGTTGCCCATGATCTTGTACATTGGCAACCATTTTGCTCGTCAAGTAGGATTTGGGAACGAAATACGTCGGACAGCTTTAACGCTAGAGCATTGGAGGATTTGTATGATTATTACAATGGCCATTTAATATAATTCCCCCTGTTTCTTTGATTAAAAAAAGACAAGAATGTCATCAGTATATATTACATGGCTAAATTGAACCCCTTTTACACCCATGATGAAATGCAAACTGCTTATCTTTTGTAGCTAACTTATTCTATACCTAGGACTGGTAGCAAGGGTGATATTGGTCCCCTTGCCGTAAGCCGTGAAGACTCCCATTGTAATTCAATGAGAAAATAACAGTAGACATATACCCTTAAGTCCAGTTCATAAACTCCATATACATACCCAGTTCCTTCATTACTTCTGTAATGCAGTCTAAATTTAATGTATCATGTGCATTCCTAACGTTTATCATTAATACAATGAGGTGAAACATGCTTGCTTTTATAGAAGTTTGCCAAATCCAATCATATCAACATATTTTGAGAATTAGCCTACACTTTACAAAAGTAGTTTAGCTGTCTATGAGGATACTTGGAAAAATCTTTAAGCCTCATGCAATGTAATTTTGACACCACTTTATATATGTTACACCTATTTTTACCCCATTTTATCCCTTATTTGACCCATTTTTCTCGGTGTTTTCATGTCAAGTTTAGATGAAAAAGGGTTAAATTTACTTCCTTTAATTCAATTGTGCTTATAATGTATTTTGTCTTACTTTCAGAAGAAATACTCGGGTTTTGATAGAAAGGAAGACCTCAGGAGCGATTTGAAGGATGCATAGAGGTCCAACGAAGCCCCAGGAGCACAAGTGAGAGCTACAGGAAGCGCATGGTCGTGCTACAGGAGTGCACAACCGTGCTGCAGGACCAGAAGCTAAGCACCGGCTAGTGCACGGTCGTGCGTCCTAGAAGCACGACCGTGCGTCCTACCTGCCGTCGCGATTTAAGCGGTTTCCAGCCTTTATAAAGGTGCTTTTTCTGTCTTTTTGAGGGGGACCTTTTTGCTGGGTTCTTGAGAGGACTAATTAGGGTTTATCCTAGCCTCCACAAACCCCTTTAGGGGGAGATTAGATTAGGTTAGTCCTTATATACGTTGTAGAAGATTTTGGATTCACAATTGAAGACTAAGTTCTTCTTCTCCTTTTCTCTTTAATTTCATGCTTTTTAATTTATATTCACTAGTTCAATAGATTATTGTTTTGCTTTGATTTCAATGTTTGTTTGTGAATTAAAGGTTTCATCGTTGGTTGTGATTTGTTCTTGAGACGGCCAATTGATTCCTGTTTAGGCCTTGACCTAACTTGTTTATGCCTAGAATTTAGAGTTTTCCTTCACGCCCACCAAATGTTCTATGAAATGCTTGAAAGAGCTTTCATGCATGTTTTGGGGCAATTGACTTATGCTGAAAGGTGAGGTCGATTGTCTAGTGTGAGTAGAAAGAATAGTTGGGATTCGATCATGAAAATAGTCTCGGTCGCTAGTTAGGTCAAGGGTTGTCAATCTTATAGTTTAATTGAACTAATCCCATGAAAATAGGAGGTTAGAACAATTAGATTAGCTCATGACCCTTGAGAGAGGGCTTGGGTGGTTTTAATGATGCAACTGATAATCTCTGAATACTAGCGTAACTTGGGAAGATAAGGGCTTGACTTGATCACTTGGTTTATCTTAGGTCTAATCATAGTCCTTTTGTTTTGACTTTAGTAGTTTAGTTCTATTTTCTATCTCCTTCGATTTTGCCTAGCTCGAGACGCTTTAGTTAGCCCTGATAGTTGGAAACACAACTCTCTGCAGATGACACCCAAAGTACTCAACGATACACCTTGCACTTGGAGTTTATAAATATTAAAACTTTGTTTTTCTTCCATCAAGTTTTTGGCGCTGTTGTCGGGAAAGTTAGCGTTTTTCAATATTGGGGTTTACTTGAGCATTCGAGGCTGCCTTTTGAAAATTCAAAAAAATTAAAAAAATCAAAGAAAAATTTTCAAAAAAAATTTCAAGATGGCTGTTTTTCATTTACCTCAGTTTGAGCATGAACCTTTTTGGCAATATTTGTCTCAGTTGAATGATTATCGTGCTCAATACGTGCATTTCACGAATGAGAAATGGAAAATATGCGATGTTGTGCTCGAGAGAATAACACCTGAGACTCGAGCCATCCTTGAGTCCATGTGTTATGGTGGTTTGTATTCCTTAGATGTTGATGACATGTGGAATTCGTTTGAGTCTCTAGCTTGGCATTAATGGCAATCTAATGACGCTAGGGACCAATATCGTCACTATTCTTCTTACCCTCATGTGTTGTACACTTTTTGCTAATCTTTTGACCATGATGTGAATTCTTGTCCCTATTATGATGTTTCCGATAAATGCTATGCTAGACTTGATGCCATGATAGGGGAAATGAATGAGTAACATGAACGCTTTGCTAGTAGGATGCTGGAGTGGAGTTCATTGCATGAGACCGACCCTAGTCTACCTTCCCCTAGACTCGAGGCTCGTCTCTATGATGATTGTGAGTCTTCCCTTCCCCTAGGGTCTAATGTTGTTGATGATGCACCTTTGACCGACCTAGGAGAAGTGTTTGACCCTCCCTTAACCCTATTGATGTTTGTTGCTCCATCCTTTTCTAGCACACCTATGGGCACTAGTGTCAGTGCTTTGACCTTACATGCTTCTCCCCTCCCTTTAGCTCAGTGCACGAGGTTAGAGATGGGCGAGATTTCTCGGGGTGATGCTAGTTCTGTAGAGAATGTTTTACTTTCTTAGTCAGGAGGACTTACATTGGCTGAGCCGTATCTTGAGGAGGCTCCTTTCGAGGAGTTGTGTGATGACAGTCTGGTAGTCGGTGCCATACTTAGTGTTGATCATGTCAACCCAATTTGCATCGAGCCACTTGACTTGACCCCTATTTCATCCCCCTTACTTTCCACCACGTCCTCCCGCTTGCATGCACTTCATGAGTTCCTAGGCTATATTAGAGGGTATAACCCGTCCTTGGATCCTTATTGTGCATACCTTGAGGACTTGCCTAGAAAAGTCATATGGAACACTTCCTTTGATTATGCTTTTGACTTTTCTATGGCATTTGATAAGTATAAGAGGGCACCGATTTTCTTTGCTATGCTTTTCTTTGTGTTCTCTTACTTACATCATTTGGAGATGCATACACAGGCACACGATAAGCTTCTGAGAGTTTTGACTGCATCCGAGCTGACGACTCGCATCTTGAGAGACAAAGAGTGGCTGATACTCCTTAAGCCGTTGTGGAGTAGTTCAGGTACACTCAGTACCCGACCTAGTATAATCGTTCTCACTCTTCCCCCCTCTTTCTTTTTATTTTTTTATTTTCTCTCTTTTTTTTTTTTGTTTAGTTGTGGATATTAGAATTGTGTTTTTGTTGGTGATAATCTTGAGTGAAATTTGTGAAGTTGTTGAGCCATTGATGGCTATGATCACCATTTTTGTGTTTTTGTGGATATCTGTATTTTATGATTGGTGGTGTTGATGGATTGATATATATTTATTTTTGGTGGTGTTCGTTTTGCATATATGTGTGATCTTATTGTTAATTGGGTGAGATTGTATTTTTGGTGGAGTGTGGTAGCTTATGTATATATGTGTCGGTTTAGTGTTCTTGTGTAATATTGTTTTCTTTGTTTCTGTGTGTTTTGTGGTTGGTGACGACTCTCAGATCCCAATAAGGACACTGTGAGATTTAGGTGTGGGGGTGGGGTCATCTACCTTTTATTCTTGTATCTTCTATGTAAATTTTTCAATTTTTCTCTTTTTTGTATAATTTTGCTTTTCTTTTTGGGCTTTAGGGGAGTTTTATACTATTTTGATCAGCCTTGATCTCCAATACTTTGACTATTAGCTCGTATATAAATATAATATGTATGATAGATATTCGTCATAAGTTTGTCATTTTAGGCCCCAAATCTAACCCCAATAGTCCATTGTAACTTTGCAATCTAGTCTTGATTATTGTATTATCATTACCTTATATTCTTAGTCTTCCATGATCGGCTCTCCCACTTGTCTACTGCACAGTTCCCTTTGTATATGCTTGCACCCCCTTTTCCAAAGACAAAAGCAAAAACAAACAAACTCATGTGCTACTGGGTGTATCCCTTTGAGGCGTAGCAAGAGTTTGGAATGAAAAAAAAGGAAGAAAGAAAAAAAGGGGGGCCGAAGAAAAGAGTTTGGAATGACAAGTGCCCTTTTGAGGCATACGCTACTGGGTGCTACCTTTTGAGACAATACTGCTACTGGAAAAGCTAGTTTTCCATGTTAGCAATTCAATAAGGTAGCTTGTGTTAATTAAGTGAGATTGAGTTTGATTTTGGTACGCCAAAGTCTTAGGGTGATGTTACACTTGTACACCAGGCACCAAGATGGATTCAATGTTTTCATGCATCGTGGGGTGAAAAGCTGATGTCTGGATGCCATTCTTTAGGATGATGCGTCCTGAAATGCATATAATGCTTGTGTACAGACTGATATTTGAGTTACTAGGGGGTTTTGGTTGATCCAATTGTGTACAGTTTACCCCCATATATATATTGTGTTTTGTCATTTTTATTTTTCGATTTTTGTTTCTCTTTTCTTCGTTTTTCCTTTTTGAGATTTTGTGGGTATATCTTTTGCAAACCCTCACGAGACCTTACTCGTCCACTCGGGGAGACCAAGGGGTTTAAACAGCTTGTTGCATACGCTAAATGCAACCGTGATTCGTACGAAAGTGAGTTAGTTGTTTAGTTTAGTTTTTATTTTCGTTTTGCTCGAGGACGAGCAAATGGTAGGTGTGGGGGTATTTGATGCACCGATATTTGACCTCATTTTACCCCCTATTTGACCCACTTTTCTCATTGTTTTAATATCGAATGTTAAGGAGAAAGGGTCAAATTTGCCTCTTTCAGTTCATAATGCACTTATTTGGTTGGTTTGCTTGTTTTCTAGGAGTTTTGCTAAAAAGACGAGAAACTCACCAATTTCAATAAGGAATGAGGCATTTAGGATGCATTTCGAGGTGGAATAGAGGTCCGACAAGCCCGGGAGCAAAAGGAAGCAGAGAAGAACAGTGCACGGCCAACCTGTACGAAGGCACGGCCGTGCACCGGTGACGGAAGCCACGCACGGCCAGCACGGCCAGGCATACGGCCGTGCATCTGACCGTGCGTCCTGATGCGGCCGTGCGTCGGGTCCAGCTTTCGCGATAAAACGCCTTTTCGGCCAGTTTTCCAGGAGGTCGCACGGAGTTCGCTTAGGGCTTCTCTCTGGTGATTATTAGAGTAGTTTAGGTTAGGTTTTAGCAAACAAAACCTCAATAGGAGGATTAGTTTAGGATTGAAGATTGTAATCTTGGATTCAACCTTTGGATTTCAAGTTCCTTCTATCAATTCAAGACTAAGTTTTCTCTCTCTTTCTCCATTTATTTCGTATGTTGTTCTTGTTTATATTTTGCTAGTTTAACTCTTGTATTTGTTTTGTTTAGTTTATATGTTTAGTTTTCATTGTTGATTTATGTTATTTAGTTGTTTAGATTCGTTTTATTTCATTCTCTTTGTTCTCTTGTTCATGTTTATGTTCTTGTTTGTCAGTTTAGGTTTTCATGTGTTTGTGATGTTTAGTTGGTAGATTGTGTTGGCTTGGATTATGATTAGCCGCTTGATGGCTAATTAATCTTGTATTTGGCCTAACCATACCCAATCTATGCCTAGAACTTGGAGTTTTCTCTCGCGCCCGCTAAGTATTCGATGAAATGCTTGAGAGAGTTTTTATTCATATTTTTGGGAGATTGACTTATGCTGAGAGGTGAGGTCGATTAGCTAGTGTAGGAGAGTAAACAGCCGAGTTCGGGACATGAAAATAGTATCCGATTCGAGCTAGGTCTGAGGGCTGCTAATTTTATGGTCTAATTAGGCTAACCCCATGAAAATAGGTGGTTAGGCTAATTAGACTAGCTCATGACCCTTGAGAGAGGGCTTGGGTGGTCTTCGATGAGGCAGTCGACCATCTCTCATTCATAATGTAGTTTGGGTAGGTTAGAACTCGTCTCAATTAGTTGGCTCGTCCATTGGTCAAATCACAACTCCAAGTCGCTTTTTCTATATTTGTTAGCGTAGTTTAGTTTACCCTTTACCCCCTTCGATCTTGCCTAGCTCAAGACGCTTTAGCTAGCCCTGGTAGTTGAAAACACAACTCCCTGTGGACAACACCCCAAGTATTCAATGATACACCTTGCACTTGGGGTTTATAAATATTAAAACGTTGTTTTTTCCCTAACAATATAGAGCATTGCAGGGTGAAATTAGCTAAAAATTAGCTAGAGATATCTTGCTGTTGGAAAGATGTGCAAATCAAAGCTTTCATCTCATCAGGTTAATAATAGATGTACCCTACTCTAAAATACTCTAGTTAGCCTTGTAGGTTCTTGGTTTGGCAGCCAAATGACTATGAAAATATGTCATCAATTGGTGTTCAACTTTTTTAGGATCATATAAGACCCTCCTTGCAGTATTTTGAATTGAGACATTTCTGCTTCTATGGGCCTTCAATTTAATTGTAGAACTACAAAATTTTGAGTTCTTGACTCCTTTAAGCTCAAGTATCCAATTTCCCTTGCATCTCTAAGTATAGTGCTCCCTGATAGCCTTCGTTAATTCTTAAGAACTAGTTTTTCCTCCTCATGGACGTACATCAAAGTCATTAAGGTCCTTATAAATTCCTTTTTGTATGTCACCAAGCTTACCTTTAACCTTCTGAACTCCGATTTCGAGTTGAGAAAAATTCTATTTATAAAACTATTCAACAAAACTTTCATTGACATGGGAGCGATCGTGCCTAGAAAATACCCTACCTTCAGCTGTTGCTTATTAAACCAGGTATAGACATACCACTGACCTTTTATATCTCGTAACTGACATATATCAAGACACTGTAAAAATTTCTCCATGTCATGAAAATCAAACTCAGCACCACCAATTCCCTTATCAGTAGCATCATTGACATAATAAATATCAATCAATAATCTAGCAAAGTTCATCTTTCTTTCCTCTGTGACAGCCTCATTAGCCATCCTTATCTCACCTGGCATGCTTTTCACCTTACTTAATCCTCCTCTATCCCAAAATTTTTGATGAAGACTTGGCATTTATGCCAATGTGGGCACTAAGGTCACATTAATCCCAATATCAAAACAGTAACTATTTCTCCTTTGGCCCTCCTCTCTATCCAACATTGAGAAGAATTGGACAATGTAAGAATCGCTCTCTCTTCAAATCACCTTATCAATCCCATTTGTGCCCTAAATCCACTTCAAGAAACCCTCTATGACAATCAATGGGGGATTTGTTCCTAGTATACCTCAATCTACTGAGAATCTTCAATACTCCATGTTAGACAAAATAAGACTGACCTGAATACGGAAATAACTGTCGGGAGTAGTCCACGTAGATCTGAATATGAAGGGGCTACTAGAGTTGCCTTAGGAATGCCCACATCCTAAACCCGAAAGCCCAGCGTCGATGGTACGACAGCCATTAGGGGGAGCAAAGAGAGTGTGTGAGATTTAAGTGTTATGCGTGTGTACTTGTGGCTTACCCCCAAAGCCCCCTTTTATAGGTTATGCGGGCAGCTAGGGTTGTTGCCCTAGGCAACACTAAGTGGCCGTCGGGTCTAACTAAATAGGCCCAGTTAACAGCTCCCACTCGGCCACGAAGGTCGCAAACACATGCTCTTCAAGAATCACAACTCCTCACGCTTCATACTGGGAATGGGACGTGCGACCGAAACATAACAAGTAGTGCTATATTAAGTTACCATCTGACTAACATAATACTTTAACGAAATACGATACCCAAGTCACCCTAAACATCACCAATGGCATTTATAATCCCTTATGCCATGATGTATCATATGATTATATATTCAATATAATCGCCCGGACTGACATTGGTGATGACGGATAGACTTTTCCTTAAACACTTATGATATTGCATCTTAGCTTAATTGCTTTCCTACCATGTTCTCACTGAACCATATACATCATGGTTCTTGAGAAAACACATTAAGGTAGAAACATCAAGCCTTGACTTCGTACCATAGCTTTAAGTCAAATGGTCATCGTCTACAGGGTCACACAGTGACAAGAGATAGGGATGTCAATTATCACTTCGTATATGGTCGTCTTTTAAGCATGCACAGTATGAGATGTATGTCATGACATAGCTCCTATTTACTTGGGACCATCACTCTATATGCCATGCGAACTGCCAGTCTAGATTTTTACCTAAAAAATCTAATCTAAGCCACTATATTAACATACTAAATGCTAATCTTGACACTCAAGATTCGGCTTTTAAGGCTTCAATATGAAATCATGTCTCATATTTGACTCCCTCGAGTCTCATCTTAGACTTACTCTGGTGACTATTTCTTATTCATACACCTTCAGTATGAGTAATCAATATTGCACCCTTAGTGCCAATATTATTCTGTCTCATCCTGTTCACTACTCAAGCGTCAGGGCGATTGCCTGTGTGACTAGGCAAATCAGAAGCTTGTGATATTTCAACATGTCTAACAAATAAATCACAAAGCATTTAGAAAAAGAATCTTCAATCTTTATTTGATAAATGCTCATTACAAGAAGAACGTATCTGTCATACATGACAATATTCTATCCAAAAACTAAACTCTACGAAGCCCTAGACTCATTGAATGTGCTTTCAAAGCATCTCTAGGAATCGGCTTAGTTAATGGATCAACGATCATCTCGTTAGTGGGTATATACTTGATGGCAACCTCCTTTGTCTTTATGGCATCTCGCACAAAGTGATAACGCCTCTCAATGTGCTTGGTGTTCCGATAGAACTTCGGATCTTTAGCAAACTGGATGGTGGCTGTGTTGTCATATAACATCTCTACAGGATTATCAACTCTAGGAGTGAGGTTGAGATCCTGGAGAAAACTCTTAAGCCACATTGCCTCCTGCATGGCTAGCCATACTCTGCCTCCATGGTCGACAGAGCTATGCAATCTTGCCTCTTACTACACCATGATATGGCTCCCCCCTAGGGTGAACACATATCCTGAGGTTGACCTGGACTCATCCGGGTCACCACCTCAATCGGCATCTGAATATCTTCTCAACTTAAGATCCCCGCCTTGATAGCATAGGACCAAATCGATTGTACCATGAAGGTAGTACATGATTCTCTTGACGGCTTGCCAATGAGCTTGTCCTGGGTTGCTTTGGTAACGACTTACCAAACCAACCGCAAAGCAAATATCTGGCTGTGTACATAACATGGCGTACATTAAGCTTCCTACAGCACTAGCGTAGGGGACATTGCTCATGGCCTCCTTTTCTTTGTCTGTTTTTGGGCATTGGCTGAGGCTCAAGGTTAAACCCTTCTCAACTAGAGTGTCTACGGGTTTGGAAGAATGCACGCGGAATCGTTCTAAGACTTTCTTGATATATACCTCCTGGCTCATAACTAAAAGTTTCTTAGGATGATTCCTTATTATTTCCATGCCTAGGACATATCTGGCTTCACCCATGTCCTTCATCTCAAAGACAGAGGGCAACCACTTCTTAGTGGTTTCAATCACCTCTAAATTGTTCCCAGCTAGTAGTATGTCGTCAATATGTAGGGTAAGAAACATAATTCCCCCGATTGATCTTTTAACATACACATAGTGGTCCTCCGAAACCATGGATAAGCCAAACGAGGTTATAGTTTCATGGAATCTTAAGTACCAAGATCTAGAAGACTGCTTATGACCATATATGGACCTTTTAAGACAACACACCTTGTCCTCTTGTCCCTTTGACACAAAACCAATGGGTTGATCCATATAGATCTCTTCCTCAAGGCTACCATTAAGGAAAGCGGTCTTTATGTCCATTTGACACAACTCTAAGTCCAAATGGGTGACCAGGGCTAGGAGTAGACGAATAGAGGTAAATCTCACCACAGGAAAAAATGTCTCTTCATAGTCTGTACCCTCAATTTGTGTAAACCCTTTCGCCACTAAACGGGCTTTAAAATTATCAATCGAACCATCTGCCCAACGTTTTATCTTGAAAACCCACTTATTTCCAATAGACTTACGCTAGGGTGGAAGATCAACAAGTTCCCAAACCTTTTTTCTTGCCATCGAGTCCATCTCATCTCTCATGGCATCTATCCATTCTTTGTGGTTTGGTGAGTCAATTGCCTCTTGATAAGAGGTAGGCTCCTTGATTTCCAAGAGAGTGCGTAGGAATATTTCCTCTTCGATTTGGAAATATTATCGAGGAATTCTTCCACGCTCACTCCTTCGGATCCTAGGGCCTTTATTGTTTGTCTGCCTGGGTGAGGCATCCCTTCCCCTTTCTCTAAGAGGTGTGGGACCCTGAGTTGTGGAGAGTTGCTCCCACTATCCCTCTGAGCCGTGGGATCCCGAACAAGTGGACTAACTGCATGTTCGGGGACTGGAGATTGAGGACGGACCTCACTCGCAGGTTGACTTTCCTTATGTATAGGAGATCGAGGACGAATCTCACTCTCCTGGGCTGACAAGTCTCCCCATCCCCTTCGGGGAGGAAAGGTATACCATATTTGGTGACTTTGTTAGAATCCAAATTCTTCCCCTCACCGAATGATGGTTAGATGTTTTGTTGTAACTCGAATAGTTTGACATCCTTCTTGACTTCACCAATGGTCGGGAACTCATCCTTGAGAAAATCGACATTGCGGGAATCTGTTTCTGTCATGTCAACATTTGGGTCTTCCTCGTACATCACATATCCTTTAGATTGTACGGGATACCTAATGAACACTATTTTGGTGGCTCTTGGACCAAGTTTTCCATGTTTGTGGATTAGGTTATGCACATAGCCTGTCGAACCACATGGGTGTAAATGGTCCAAGGATGGCTTCTTACCAAACCATAACTCATATGGTGTAGCAAATACACTTTTGCTCGACACACGGTTAAGAATGTAGGCTGCCTTAAGCAACGCATCCCCCAAAAAACTGATTGGGAGATTAGCATGTGCCATTATTGACCTGACTATGTCAAGCAATGTACGATTCCTGCGTTCTGCAACACCGTTTCGTTGTGGAGTGCGTGGAATCGTTAGCTGTCTTTGTATACCTTTTTCCTCATAGAACTCCTTGAACGTATCAGAGAGGTATTTACGACCTCGATCAGTTCGAAAGATCTTAACCATACGTTCTAATTGAGTCTGTACTTCTGCTACGAAAAATTTGAACACATCGAGTGCCTCATAGCGATGAGATAGTGGGTACATGTTAGGCGATAATTTGTCGCATTTTACATGCCTTTTTCGCCTAATCTTAGCTCATATAATAACGTAATTTTTAGAGTTTTTCTTGTTTTATTCAGTATTCTTTGAGATTTTTACTTGTTTTGTTTATTCTTGTAGGTAATAAGTTAAATCAAGCAAACGTCGCGAAAAGGAGCGAAGATGGGACAAAACGAAGAAAAAACAGCGAAAACCGGCGAAAAACCGACAAACGGGACGAACCGGGGGCCAAACCACCGTGCCAGAGGAATGGCACGGTGGGGTCGTGCCATGTGGCATGGCCGTGCCACCCTGGCATGGTGTGACCGTGCCCCGGGGGGTGTCGTCGAGTTCTCGCGATTTTCTATTTAAGCGTCGTTCGGGCGTTTGTTTTGGGGGGTCGTTTGGGGGTTCTTCCTTCTACTTTTTTAGGTTAGTTTAGTTTAGGTTTTTAGCCAATAAAAACCCCATTGAGGGGACTAGATTAAGATTTAGTTGTATTGATTTGGGATTGACGCTTAGGGATTTCCACTTCACTCATTCAATTCAAGCATAAGTCTTCTTCTCCCTCTCTTATTATTTCAATTTTGTTATTGTTTGTTCTTGCTTAATATTATTAGTTTAGATTGTATTAGTTTAAGTGTTTAGTTTTGATTGTTAATTCATATTTTATTTGGTTATTAGATTTCATTCTCTTTCCTTCAGTTCATGTTTATTATGTTCTTTGTTAATTTAGGTTTAGGTTTAGGTTTTTGTATTTTCTTAATGATTAGTTGTTAGAATTTGTGTTGGCTTGGATTGTGATTAGCCTGTTGATAGCTAATTAGTCTTGTATTTGGCCTAACCATACCCAATCTATGCCTAGAACCTAGAGGTTTTTCTCACGCCCGCCAAGTGTTCGATGAAATGCTTGAGAGAGCTTTCATTCATATTTTTGGGCGATTGATTTATGCTAAGAGGTGAGGTCAATTAGCTAGTGTGGGAGAGGGAATAGCCAAGTTCGAGACATGAAAATAGTATTCGAATTGAGTTAGGTCCGGGGTTGCTAGTTTTGTAGTCTAATTGGGCTAACCCCATGAAAATAGGTAGTTAGGCTAATTAGATTAGCTCATGACCCTTGAGAGAGGGCTTGGGTGGTCTTTGATGGTGCAACCGATCATCTCTAGTTCGTGATGTAGTTTGGGTAGGTTAGGACTCGTCTTGATTAGTTGGTTCGTCCATTGGTCAAATCACAACTCCAAGTTGTTTTTTCTATGTTTGTTAGCGTACTTTAGTTTTCCCTCCTTCGCCTTTGATCTCGCCTAGATTGATATGCTCTAGTGAACTCTGATAGTTGGAAACACAATTCCCTACGGACGACACCCCAAGTACTCAACGATACACCTTGCACTTGGGGTTTATAAATATTAAAACGTTTTCTTGCAACAAGTTTTTGGCGCCATTGCTGGGGAATTGGTATTTTCAATATCGAAGCCCACTTGAGTATTCGAGACTAGGCTTTTATTTTTTTTAAAAAAAAAGTCTAAAAAAAAAATTTCAATGGCAATTTTCCATTTTCCCCAATGTGAGCAAGAATTATTTTACCATTATTGGGATCGTTTTCATGCTTATCTTGCTCAATGTGCTTCTTGTGGATGTTTATATGGGAAATGGGAAATATTGCATGTTGTTGATGAGGGTATAAATTGTGAGACCCGTGCTCTTTTTGAATATTGGGATTTTTATGCTAGAAATATCGAAGAAGCATGGGATTTTCTTAATTGGTTGGCTCAGGATACTTATGAATTTGATATTAGTTATGCTAATTCTTACAACCCAGTCCCTTGCATCCCTGATTATGCCCCTCCTTTGTGTGAAACTTGCCATTGCTCTGATCATAGCAGCACTTCTTGTCCTTATTATATTTCTGATGATAGCCTTGCTAGAATTAGTAGTATGATAGAGACAATGAAAAAGCAACAAGCTGAGTTTGAAAATAAAATGCGGGAGTTTGCCCTATCACATAAGACTGACCTTTGGTTTAGTTATCCTAAACGTGATGTTTGTTTGTGTGATGATGGTGCGTCTTTTACTCCCCTAGAATCCGGACTAGAGGTAGTACTTGACCCTTCCCTAACTGCTCCATCCCTTGTTGCTCCACCCTTACCCAGTACCCTTAGGGACAACACTACATTTAACATGACCTTGCCTGATCCACCTCTCCCTTTAGCTCCGTCGACGGAGTTCGAGGTGGGTGAGACCTTTACTGTTAACGCGAGTGTTGATGAGGATGATGTTTGTTATGATTCAGATAATGATCTTATTGAGGTGCATGATTCTGATGCGGCTCCTGTAGGGAGGTCTTATGGGGATGTTGTGGTTACTATGCCAGCTAGTCCTGATCTTGTTGAGAATGTATCCCCTGACCACCTTGATACACTCCATGTTTCCCCTTTAGGTTCACCACACTCCCCTTCCCCTGAGTGCCATAATTTATCACTCGTTGCATGTCATGATATGCTTGAGGGAAATGAGATAGACTGTATGGACTTCCTAGGTACCTTCAGAGGGTATGACCCCTCCCTTGATCCTTATAGCTTGTACCTAGGGAGCATGCCTGCGAAAATCATGTTAACCACTGCATTTGATTTCTTCACTGATTTTTCAAAGGCATTCGATAAATTTAGAAGAGCACTAACTATTATTTCTGTATTCCTGTTTAAGTGCTCTTACTTACACCCATTTGAGTTGCACGCTCAGATGTTTGATAAGTTCCTATGAGCTTTGACAGCATCTGAATAAGTACCTTGGGTCATGAGATGAGGAGGAGTGGCTGATGCTCCTTCGACCTCCCACAGCACCATCCTAGGGAGGCATAGTTCGGGTACAATCAGTACCTGACCTGGTATACTCGTTCCAACTCTTCTCCCTTCTTTTTATTTTCTTTCTTTTTCTTTTTGTTTAGTTGTGGATACTAAGATTGTGTTTTTGTTGGTGATCATCTTGAGTTGACATTTGGGATCTTGTTGAGTCAATGATGGCTATGATCATCGTTTTTGTGTTTTTGTGGATATTTGTGTGTTGTGATTGGTGGTGTTGATGGCTTAGTATGTCCTTGTTTTTGGTGATTAACTTTGTATATATGTGTGGTCTTGTTTTTTATTTTAGTGAGTGTTTTTGGTAGAGTATACTAGCCTGTGTCTATATTGTGCAGGTTTAGTGTTGTTGTGTGTGTTTATTGTGTCTTGTTTTTGATATTGTTTTCTTTATTTTTGTGTGTTTTTGTGGTTGCTGATGACTCTCCGCTCCCAATGAGGACATTGTGAGATTTAGGTGTGGGGGTAGTGTCGTCATCTCCCCTTTTATTCTTATTTGTGAAAATTTTTCATTTTTGTGTAGATTTTTCACTTTTTTCTCTTTTTTGTATAATTTTTCTTTTCTTTTGGGGTTTAGGGGAGTTTTGTACTATTTTGATCAGCCTTGATCTCTGGTACCTTGACTATTAGCTCGTATATAAGTATAATGTGCATGATAGATATTCATCCCCAATCTGTCGTTTTAGGCCTCAGTTCTAACCCCAGCAGTCCATTGTGACTTTGTAATCCAATCCTGACTATTATATTATCATTACCTTATATTCTTAGTCTTCCGTGATCGGCTCTCCTACTTGCCTACTGCACAGTTCCCTTTGTATGTGCTTGCACCCCCTTTTCCAAAAATAAAATCAACAACAAACAGATTCAAGCACTACTAGGTGTATCCCTTTGAGGCGTGGCAAGAGTTTGTAATGAAAAAAATATAATGGAAAAAAAAGAAAAAAAAGTGGGGAAGAAAAGAGTTTGGAATGATAAGTACCTCCTTTGAGGCATGCGCTACTGGGTGTTACCCTTTGAGGCAATACTGCTATTGGGGAAGCTTGCTTTCCATACTAGCCATTCAAAAAGGTAGCTTGTGTCAGTCGCATGGAATTGAGTTTCATTTTGGTAGGCCAAGTCTTAAGGTGATGATACACTTGCACACAGGCACCAGGATAGATTCAATAGTTTCATACGTCGTGGGGTGAAAAACTGATGTCTGGATGCCATTCTTTGGGATGATGTATCCTAAAATGCAGATAATGCTTGTGTACAGACTAATACTTGAGTCACTATGGGGTTTTGGTTGATCCAAACGTGTACAGTTTACCCTGATGTATATATTATGTTTTGTCATTTTCATTTTTCGTTTTTTGTTTCTCTTTTCTTTGTTTTTCTTTTTGAGATTTTGTGGGTATATCTTCTGCAAACCCTCACGAGATCTTACTCGTCCGCTTGGGGTAACCAAGGGGTTCAAAGGGCTTGTTGCATACGCTAAATACAATCGCGATTCCTGCGAAAGTGAGTTAGGTTTCTATGTTAGCTTTTTTTTTTGTTTTGCTCAAGGACGAGCAAAAGATAGGTGTGGGGGTATTTGTTAGGCGATAATTTGTCGTATTTTACATGCCTTTTTCGCCTAATCTTAGCTCGTATAATAACGTAATCTTTAGAGTTTTTCTTGTTTTATTCAGTATTCTTTGAGATTTTTACTTGTTTTGTTTATTCTTGTAGGTAATAAGTTAGATCAAGCAAACGTCGTGAAAAGGAGCGAAGATGGGACAAAACGAAGAAAAAACAGCAAAAACCGGCAAAAAACCGACAAACGGGACGAACCAGGGGCCGAACCACCGTGCCAGAGGAATGGCACGGTGGGGCCATGCCACCCTGGCACGGTCTGACCGTGCCACATGGCACCGGCGTGCCCCGGGGAGTGTCGTCGAGTTCTTGCAATTTTCTATTTAAGCGTCGTTCGGGCGTTTGTTTTGGGGGGTCGTTTGGGGGTTCTTCCTTCTACTTTTCTAGGTTAGTTTAGTTTAGGTTTTTAGCCAATAAAAACCCCGTTGAGGGGACTAGATTAAGATTTAGTTGTATTGATTTGGGATTGACGCTTAGGGATTTCCACTTCACTCATTCAATTCAAGCATAAGTCTTCTTCTCCCTCTCTTATTATTTCAATTTTGTTATTGTTTGTTCTTGCTTAATCTTATTAGTTTAGATTGTATTAGTTTAAGTGTTTAGTTTTGATTTTTAATTCATATTTTATTTGGTTATTAGATTTCATTCTCTTTCCTTCAGTTCATGTTTATTATGTTCTTTGTTAGTTTAGGTTTAGGTTTAGGTTTTTGTATTTTGTTAATGATTAGTTGTTAGAATTTGTGTTGGCTTGGATTGTGATTAGCCTGTTGATGGCTAATTAGTCTTGTATTTGGCCTAACCATACCCAATCTATGCCTAGAACCTAGAGGTTTTCTTCACGCCCGCTAAGTGTTCGATGAAATGTTTGAGAGAGCTTTCATCCATATTTTTGGGCGATTGACTTATGCTGAGAGGTGAGGTCAATTAGCTAGTGTGGGAGAGGGAATAGCCAAGTTCGAGACATGAAAATAGTATTCAAATTGAGTTAGGTCCGGGGTTGCTAGTTTTGTAGTCTAATTGGGCTAACCCTATGAAAATAGGTAGTTAGGCTAATTAGATTAGCTCATGACCCTTGAGAGAGGGCTTGGGTGGTCTTTGATGGTGCAACCGATCATCTCTAGTTCGTGATGTAGTTTGGGTAGGTTAGGACTCGTCTTGATTAGTTGGTTCGTCCATTGGTCGAATCACAACTCCAAGTTGTTTTTTCTATGTTTGTTAGCGTACTTTAGTTTTCCCTCCTTCGCCTTTGATCTCGCCTAGATTGATATGCTCTAGTGAACTCTGATAGTTGGAAACACAATTCCCTACGGACGACACCCCAAGTACTCAACGATACACCTTGCACTTGGGGTTTATAAATATTAAAATTTTTTCTTGCAACAGTACACATACTCATATCGTGAATAATCGTTTATGAGAGTAATGAAATGGATAGCCTTATGTTGTGCTTTAACATTCGTGGGTCCGTATATATCTTAGTAGATTAATTCTAAGAGACTAGATGCTCTCGAGGCCTTACCAAAAGGCTTCATTGTTGCCTTTCCAGCTAAACATGACTCACACCTACGCAACTTAACCCTAGTGAGTCGGGCTAGAATACCTTCTTTAGCTAGCCTATTTATCCTATCTTGGCCCACATGACCAAGTCTAGCATGCCACTTAACAGATTCAGAATTAGAGTCAAGGTATGAAATATAAGCAGAGGATATATTATTATACTTGTCATCCAAATCCAAAACAATGAAATCTATTTTCAAAGTTGCTTGGCCAAACAAATTACCATTATGGAACAAATCTAAATCGTCTGGACAAAAATCAAAAGTAAAACCTAATCTTACTAAAGAAACATAAGAAACTAAGGAGCATCGCACCCCAGGTGCATAGAGGGTGTCATGAAGAAGCAGATTATTTCCTCCCCGGAGTTTGAGCTGGTATGTTCTTACTCCAAGGACATCTTCTTCGCTGCTATTCCCCAGTACGACAGTCCGTGAATCCATCGGGTAGCGATGGAACTCCATGAATCTAGCCTTATCCTGAACTATGTGCTTTGTTGCCCTGTGTCTACAATCCATTAAGGAAGAGAGTTAACAATGAATGCATGGGAACAAACATATAATTTAGGAGTTTTGGTGGAAGAAGGTACCTTGGCTGGCTTAGGACAATCCCGAGTGAAATGACCCTTCTTTCCACAGTTATAACACTTCACACGTGCTATATCCTTAGCTCCGTTGCCCTTGGCCTTATGCTTCTTGGCAGTACCACCATTGGAGTGAGAGTTCTGAGGAGGACGGGGGCCCTTCTTAGGTTTCTTACCACAGTAAGGTTTCCTGCGCTTGGGGCCCGATCCTTGGCAACGAATGCCACACTAGGAGGCGCATATAATTTTAAACACTCTTGCTCCATTTTGAAGTGTTTGGAGATTGCGTCGAGGTCTTAGTGTGCTCACTGTGTGCCATGAATACTTTAAAACTCTTCCAATATTCATTATTATTGGGAAAAGCCCTAATCACATTCAGGACTTGTTCTTCCTCAGAAACCTCTTGCCCTGCAGCCTTAAGGTCTCGAACCATAGTACTCATAGTTCGAAGGTGTTCGGAGATACTACGACTGGAGTCAATACTATACTATATCCATTGCAGCTACAAGGTACGCAACCTTGTAGCAGATGCCTGCCCGAACCTAACCTTAAGCTGTGTCCACATTTCCTTAGCAGTGTGGAAGCATTCAAACTCACCCAGGAGATTGTCCCGCATGCAAAACAATATAGTGTAGCGTGTAAAATGACTGCGTTTGAACTATGCTTGGTATGCATTTAGGTTTTCTTTGTACAGCTCAGTTGCAGTAATATCCCTACCTTATTCAACTTTTTCAGCTGGAAGAGCCATGGAGAAGGTCAATAGGTCCAACATGTCATCATTATTTAAATAGAACTAGACTTTCAAATGCCAGACATCGTAGTTCGAAGCATCCAGTTTGTCATCAGATTGCATAAAATCTATCATGTTTCTAGCTGCCATATCTGAAAGTATATACTTATTTGTTAGACATGTTGTTTTAATAATTAAATTATCAAGAAGTCCCCATCATTCATAGTATACGTTCGAAAATTTCGCTAAACTCATAATCATCACATGCAGTAACGAATTTTAGAGCTTCTTTAATGTAATTATTCACTTCATAGAATTTCCTTAAAGGTTTTGTTAAACTAATTAAAATTTTAATTCAGTGACTATTGCGAAGATATTCACTTTTAATCTAGTAAATCTGCATCTACATGATTTTTATGAAACTAATTCATAAGAGGTGTTCTCAATAAAGAACTCGTATAACACAAACATATATTTAACTCTACTATTATTACAAAAATGGCAGCATAGAACATAAGCTTATATTATATACAACTAATTCATATAACAATTTGTTAAAATAAATTTGACATATAACACATAGTTATATGAAATACCTCTAAATTTTATATTATCATTACATAAACAATAATACGAAATAATCAACAATAATGATATAAACATATGAAATAAACTCATAATTATTTTCAACGTATAAGACTAACTTATACAGTTTATGAAAATAATTATGGACTAGCTCAGAGCACGAATCATGTTAAAAGGCCAAAATTAACCTTGCCCAAAAATAAATGGACTCATAAAATTGGGCATGAGATTCGAACTAAAAAAAAATGAAAAAGAGGCCCAAAAAATGGCCCAACCTGAGGGGCCTTTTATAAGTGGGTACCACTCATTTACCCACCCCCTAACTAACCGTTAATAACTTACTCTCTCTTTCTTCCTTATGTCCTCAGTTTCTCTCACCTCTAACTCTCTCTGCCCTTGACTTCCCGAAATGAAGTCTCGCCCTCTCTCTCCAAGGTCTTCTCTGCCCAGAAAGCTCTCCCCCTTTCTCAGCTTGCTTTGTCGGCATCGATACCCTTCTCCTTCTGGGTAGCCATGGATACCGAGAAGAAACCCTTTTCACCAGATGATGAAACCCTTTTCACCAAATGATGAAACCCCCTTTTAACTCTTGATTTCCCTTCCCCGATCAAAACACGCGACATCATCGTATAGACCGGCCAAAACCGAGTCTAACAGCACGTCCCACTCGTCTATCGCGCCACTAAGGTGGTGGCGCGTGGGGTCACGTGCCTTCAAATGATGGTTTTGTTTGGCTTCTTTTTGTCAGTGTTATGTGGATCGGAGGTTATGGCAATGATTGGAGGAAAGAAGAAGCCAAGGCGACCTCTGTCGGTGATGCGTGACATACACGCGCCACCCCTTCGAGAGGTTTCTAATGGTATGGCTAGGTTCCCTTATTTTCGTTTTCTACCCCTTCTTCCTCCTTTTTCTTTGGTTTTGGTTTGCGTTTTAGGCGAGGTCAAGTTTCAGGCAGAGGGAGTTTAGGGTTAGGGTTTTGGATCTCAGTGATTAGGGTTCAGTCGAGTGGGGTTGGCTCTTTTTCAAAAAAAAAATGTCTTTCATAATTTAGCACTCAATTCAAGTACGATTGTTAGCATAACGCACACACATCCACAATCATACTAACTAGGCATAAGACATGAAATCATAAGACATGTTCCTCGAAATCATGTTACGTCTAATGTTATGATTGTTATGATTTAGCATAAGACATGTTCTTGAAATCTAAACAATCATGTTTGTAGAATAGTAGCATGTTTAAGCATGAATTTGAATCATGAGTTGTTAATCATACTTGTAGACACAGATTTCATGGATTTCAATGAATTAGATTCATAGAAAAACTCAATTACTTCTAGTAATATAAGGAATCATGCTTTCTAATTGCATAAATAATGATGGTTAATAAACTAATCATGTTACTCGCACAATAATCTTGGCAGAATTAACACATAATCTCATAATTTGTATGAATTTACAAGCAATCTGAAAAAAAAACATGATGTAGTTTGTATTCTGGGCATGTGTTCTTCGGTTATTAGGACTAAAATTTCAATCTTTTAGTCAATTTGAGATATCAGAATCACAGAAGCATGTCATGAATTGCATAATTACGAAAATTAAACAACTAATCGTACAGCCATATTTAAAGAATCAAGCATGCTTATCATTCAAATCATTCAACGCATTAGACGGGACTAAATCCGATCAGTTTGGCTCTGATACCACTGTTAGACAAAATAGGACTGACCTGGATACGGAAATAACTGTCGAGAGTAGTCCACATAGATCTGAGTATGAAGCAGCTACTAGAGTCGCCTTAGGAATGCCCACGTCCTAAACCCAAAAGCCCAGCGTCGATGATACGGCAGCCGTGAGGGAGAGCAAAGAGAGTGTGTGAGATTTGAGTGTTATGCATGTGTACTTGTGGCTGACCCCCAAAGCCCACTTTTATAGGCTAGGGGGCAGCTAGGGTTGTTGCCCTAGGTAACACTAAGTAGCCGTCAAGCCTAACTAAATAGGCCCGGTCAACACTCCACTTCCACTTAGATGTCATCATCACCAATCCTCTACATCAGTCTCTGGTTAGAATCAATTGGTTTAACAAATTCCAAGCTGGTACCAGCATAAGGCATATTAGACTATTAGAGATATCAAACTCAGAATTTCTATGCATATCAAGTTGCCTTACTTTATCAGCCCAAGATTGGGTCTGAGGTGTGCAATATTCTCTCCATTCAAATTGACATTACTAACTCCACTAGATGAAATTTGATTAGGGCCCAAGGTAATGTTCTATTAGCATTAGAATATCACTTTGAATCGAAACTATCGACAGCTACGCTGAGAAAATAGGAAAAAATTGAGTACATACTTTAAATGCTATGAAAATTTCATGGATAAAAGAGAGCAAAAAAAGACCAAAAGAAGATCAAATCAAGAACTATCTAATTTTTCTACTTCATGCTTGATTTCTTTTGGGTTAGCTAAATAATTATTCCTTACTAATCTCTACATGCTTGATTTCTTCCCTGTCTTCTTAAACAGTTATAGAAGTCCTTTTACCAAGAAACACGTGTTGCAGCCCAACATAGACAATTATGTCTTAAGGCTCAGGAAAATTTTCCCAATCCACATTGAGGTGATCAAGTTCATAGCTAGGGTCGGGTTGTATATCCAAGTGGAGATAGGCAAACACTAGAATTCCATCCCCAACAACCAAGAGTTCTCAGACATATTGCTCATTAATCCCCCAAGGCATAATATGCTGGTGAAGTGAATGTGTACTATTAGATGAACTATTCTACCAGCTGTAAGTTAGAATTCTAATGTTCCTATCTGCAAATTGAACATGTATAATAGTTGCATATTACTGATCTTTGGTATAATCAATGTTGCTCCTCTCAGTAATGAGTAGCCTGAGATATTTGAGCTATGGTTAAACCCCCTGCCTCAGCATGGACCTTGATGAGCTTATTATCCTATGAGACCCTTTGTTTATTTTTCTATTCATTTTTTTTAGTAAGTGCTTAGTTTTCTCTTTGTAAATCCCTAGGTAACTTTACTATCTTTACTATTTATTACAAATATTCACATAGGAATTATAATTTTGAAAAATTCAATCGAGCTGTCAATGAGTCTTATTCGCATACGAGGAATACAAAAAATGACTGGTTGCACTGTGTATGGAATGTATTCCCAGGGTTGATAGTAACCTAACTGTATTTCAAAATGATATTATGTTCTTTGTTTTTTCATTTTTTTTTTGGGATCTTGGATCCTCCATTTTATATGGAGTCTAGCTACTGTTGGCTCAATATAAGGTAGAGCACTTCCATCACAGATTTTCTCCATTTACCAAGCTCAAATCTGAGTGCTTGCTAAAGGTGAACAAGTGTCAAACCACTTGAACCAATCTGTATTGGTTTATGCATAGTATTTCTAATGAATGGAATCTTTGGGATACTCTAGTCTTAATGAGTTGTACGTATAGGTGCAATTATATTTGTAACTAGGTTATGATTGTTTATTCTCATAATTGAAGTCATAGAACTTTCTTGCTTAATTGACACCATTTTTCTGCATTTTACCTGGAGGATAGTGTCAGGGTCATTTTTGGGGAATTTTTCGAAAACTATATATATATTTTGGGTTATAGAAGTCTAAAATATCAGTCAGAAGTACGCCTTCTGGGTGTCAAAGCAAGATAAGATTTGATAATCTTACTATCACCCAACATGTATATATTGTTTCATCCTTTTTTTTTTTTTTGGTTCATTACAACTGATGTCACAAGTTCTACCTTTTTCTGATCCTAGGGAGAACTTGCTTGTTCCTTTTAGGAAGTCTCAACTTTAATCAGCACATCGAAATCAAATTTGTCTCCAAGATTGGAGTGACACGCATTTTCTGTGGCCTAGACAACAATATGAGGGAAACTAGTACGATACCAAAAAATTCACTAAACAAGGAGTTTCAAATCCTTCAATAATCAATTTAGGTCTCTTTCATAGATTTCCTAAAGGTAAAATAAGCTGCTATATTTGGTATTGACTCAAATAAAATTATTGAAACCTTGTTGAGAATGACTTGTTTAACTATTCTTGAACTCTTTTGGAATTGGAAAATTCTTAAGGAAATACACTATGCCTCCATTTCCCTTATTCCAAAAGTCTACAGTCCTTGCCATGCAAGCAACCAATTGTAGATTTATCAGCTTGGGTACAATTATTTGCAGAATCATCTATAAGATTGAAATTAATTGGTTAAGACCCCTATTTGACTGCCTAATACATGATGATATCTTGTTAAACATAAGACAATGCATAAGTTTAAGTATAGCAAAGGGATTAGACAGGGAGACCCGCTTTCCTTATTTGTTTATTCTATATGTGTGTGTATATATACACATACACACACACACACATATATACATACGCACAAACATATGCATATATATGATTTAGGTATATAAAAGCCCTAATAGGTATTACGTTATAGCCCAATAAAAGCCCAAGACAGATATTGACCAGATCAAGGAAACTCGAAGGTTGAGTAGTCTAGGCCCGAATACAAGCTTAATAAAACCTAAGTCCATCGAATGCTTTGAAAAATAGCTCATGTATATGGCTTGGTAGGGAAAGAAATATCTACTCAAGATCTTCTAAATCTACCAGGGATTAGTAAATTATCTTGAGGTCAAAATATATCAAAAAAAGATGTAGAATCATAGTTAATTTCCTCTAAAAGAACTATCATAAAATTCTATATAAACAAGTCATGACTAAAATCAAAGGCAGACCAATAGACTTTGGAAGCTCTGCAAGAGGAGAAGCCCCCTTCTTTGATAGTTGTTTTGCAGGTGAGTCTTCGATAGTGGCACATGTTCTTCAAGGTTCCCAGAAGAATCACCAAAATTTGTACTATGCTGAAACATTTGGCACTGTCTATGGGGACCTAGAATGGAGATGTCGTCCAAGGAAGGTGGTGAGGGAAAAGGCATTGCTTTTGCTAAAAGTTAAGATCCCAAGAATTAGGATCCCAATACCCAACCTCTAGGAAAGAAGACTTTGTCGTAGAGGATTCCCCAAACCAAGAGGATACAACTTCCTTTGGAGAATATCTATGTCCAAGCACACATAAGTCTAGAGCAAATAGATAATGCTCCAAAGACTATGGAGGAATTAATCAAGTTAAAGGTGGAGAAAGTTGTATCACATATGATGAAGAAATTAGATGAGTCCTTGGCTTATTAATGGGAAACAAGAATGGCTGCCCTAAAGGGATATCTGTTAAAGATAGGATACGGACAACCAAAACTCAAATGAAGCTTTTCCCTAATGATTTAGAGAAAAGGGATCCCAAGAACATACCTCCAAGGTAATGTCCCAGCATCGTTTCGAGTTATGGGTTCCACAGGCTACACCACATACCCAAGGGGATGATCATGGATGTACGTTATACCTACAATATAATCATGGGAAGAGCAATCCTAAACTCTCTAAGAGCAGCACACTCTACCTACGCCCTGAAGATGTAATACTTGGTAGATATACTTTATAAGAAGGATTATGAGAGATTAGAGGAGTGCATGCCACGCTCCAAGATTTAGACTATGAAGTGGGAGAGAACTCAAAGACCAACAAAAGACAAGCTCAGAAACAGGTAGAGGTTAATGTAATCCTAATATGTGAACTTGACAATAGGGACGGTAAAAACCCTATGCCAGAGCATAAAGGTCAACTACAGAAGATCCTTGGCCCAATATTTGTCCAAAACAGTACAAAATTGGTGCAGACGAGGAAGCAACCTCTTAGAAAGCACTGAAATCCTTACTCAAGCAGCATGCAGATGTGTTTTCTTATGCAACACAAGAGATCTAGAGATAGATTTGAGATTATGGCTCATTAGCCGGCCACAAATCCTTAAGCAAAGCCTATGAAGTAGAAAATGAGACACTCTGCTCTTGAGAGAATGTGAAAAATCCAAAGAGATGCAAAGTCCCATTAAGAAACTCTGAAAATTAAACCAGCCATTATTATTGTCATGGGGAATTTGGGAGAACATGAAAAAACACTCAAATAAGGTAGATTTAAGCTTCAATTGAGCATATGCTGAAGTAACGGATTTAGAATTTCAAAATAAGAGATTTGAAATCCGATTAGAGGAAATTTTTTTTCAAAAGGGATAAAATTTCATTAGAAAAATCTTGACTAAGTTTCTCTAGGAAAGAAGACCAGATCAAAGAACAACACATAAAATTAACACTAAGAAAACCCTTAAGTCATGATAACTCACAGTTCAAGGTGAAGAATTCTGAAAGAGTTGAAGAGGCTAGGCTTGGTTATACTTTGAGACATGATTGGATTTTAGGGAAAAGTTTTAATATATATAAACCCCAAGTATAAGGTGTATCATTGAGTACTCGGAGTGTCGTCTGCAGGGAGTTGTATTTTCAATTACCAAAGTCCACTCGAGTGTATCAAGCTAGGCAAATCAAATATGAAGAGAAATAGAACTACACTACTAAAACAAAGAAGATTTCAATTATAATTAAACCTAAGGTAGATTAACTAATCAAGTTAAACCCTTATCTACCCAAGTTAAGCTAATATTCAAGGATGATCGGTTGTAACAATAAAGTCCACCCAAGCCCTCTCTCAAGGGTCAATAGGCTAGTCTAATTGTTCTAACCACCTGTTTTCATGGGGTTAGTTCAATTAGGCTATAAGATTAACAACCCTCGACCTAGGTAGCGGCTGAGACTATTTTCATGCCCGAATCCTAGCTATTATCTCTACCCCCATTAGACAATTAACCTTACCTTTCAGCATAAGTTAATCGCCCTAAAATACGGATGAAATCTCTTTCAAGTATTTCATTGAACACGTGGTGGGCGTGAGAGAAAAACCTAAATTCTGGCATAAACAAGATGGGTAAAGGCCTAACAACAATCCATTGGCCATCAAGAGGCTAATTACAGTCAAATCTCACAAACTTAATCGAAACTAGGCATATATAAGCAAATCAAAGCTAGAGTTAACAAACTAGAAAACAAAACAACAAACATGAAATTAAAGGGGAAGAGAAGAAAGAAACTTAGCCATCTATTGCAAAATCCAAATCTTGTACAATATATACAGTAATCTACTCTAAATTATTCACCCCCTAATGGGGTTTAGTGGCTAAACCTCAACTGAGAACTCCCAAAAAATGGCCAAAGGAGAGCTGGGAGGCCCCGAACAAAAACACTCGAAGGGGCCTTAAATTGAAAAAATCGAGCAAGCAAACGGCAGCGGGGTGGCACGGCCATGCCGTGCCAATTTTCTGGCACGGTGGCCGAGCCACCCCGTCGTCCCTTCTTCCCTTTTTTTGCTTTTCTTGTCTATCTTCGCTCCTTTTCGCGACGTTTGCTCGATTGAAGTTATTACCTACAAACACAAATAAAATAAGTAAAAATTCTAAATATTATATTATTATACGAGCTAAAATTAGGCAGAAGAGGCACGTAAAATATGATAAATTATCGCCTAACAAATACCCCCACACCTATCGTTTGCTCCTCCTTGAGCAAAACAAATGAAAAACTAACCTAAGAATATAACTCACTTTCGTAGGAATCACGGTTGCATTTAGCGTATGCAACAAGTCCTTTAAACCTCTTGGTTCTCCCAAGTAGACAAATAAGATCTCGTGATGGTTAGCAGAAGATATACCCACAAAATCTTGAAAAAGAAAAATAAGTGGAAACGGAGAAAGGAAAACGAAGAAAACAAAACAGATATACAAACAAGGCACAAATATCTATACAAGGGGAAAAACTGTACATATGCTAACCAACCAAATTACCAATGCAACAAATATATTAGCCTGTATATAAACAGTGTGTACATATCAAGACTCCCTATCCACATTCATGATATCAAAGCACCAACTTTTCACCCTACTATACATCAAAACTTGGAATCCATCCTAGTGCTTGGTGTATAAGTGTATCATCATCCTAGGACTTAAGCTTACCAAAATCAAACTCGTTCCCACCTGACTGACAAATGCTACATTATTGACTTATTAACAAGGAAAGCAAGCTTTTTCAGTAGCAATATTGCCTTAAAGGATAACATCCAGTAGCACATGCCTTAAAGCGCAACACTCAGTAGCGCATGCCTCAAAGGAATACTTGTCATTCTAAATTTTTTTTTCTTTTTCTTTTTTCCCATTTTTAAATTTTTTTTTTTTTGAATGTGATGCGAAAAAAAGGAAACAAAAGTGACTGTGTACAAAGATAAGTGGGAGAGCCAATCATGGAAGACTAAAGCCATAAGATAACGATGAAGTGTACATAAGGACTGGATTACACAGCTATAACACACTATTGGGGTTAGAATTGTGACCAAGAATGACACACTTAGGACAAAGATCTATCATGAACAACTTACTTATGTACAAGCTAATAACTAAGGTACAAGGGATCAAAGTCAGTCAAAATAGTATAGGATTTCCCAAAAACATATCAGAAACAATTTTTTAAATATTTTTTCAAAAATTTTTCCTCTCTTTTCCTTTTTCAAAAGATTGAAGTGTAGCTTCTCCTCCCCCACACCCAGATCTCACAATGTCCTCATTGGGAGCCAAGAAGCTACCATATCAAGAAAATACATATGTAACCAAAAAAAAAAACCAAAATACCCAAAAACCACAACTATGTACAAAGGCACACAAACGGTGATCATAACCATCAACTGGCTCAATAAATTCCCAAGTACCACCTCAAAATGATCACAACAAAAGTACAACCTAATATCCATAACTATGCAACCTAATATCCACAACTAAACAAAAGAAAAGAAAGAAAATAAAAAGAAAGGAGAAGAGTTAGAGCAATTACACCAGGTTGGGTACTGATTGTACCTAAACTAAGCCTCACTAAAATGGTGCGATGGGAGGCTCGAGGAGCATCAGCTACTCCTCATCTCTCAAGATCCAAGCTACTATTCCGTAGGAGCTTGTAGGAGCTTATAGAACACCTGAGCATGTAACTCGAATGGATGTAAGTAAGAGCACAAAAATATGAATCCAAAAATGATAGTGAGTACTCTCTTAAACTTATTAAATGCCTTGGAAAAATCGGTAAAATAGTCAAAGGAAATAATCAACACGATTTTTCCAGACAAATGCTCTAGGTACAGATTGTAAGAATTAAGGGAGGGGTTATACCCTCTAAAGGTACCTAGAGTATCAAAACAGTCGACCTTATTCCCTTCAAGTAGAACATGAGAATCAATAAGTGGCCTGTCGTAATATTCTAGGGAATGGGAGGGTAGTGAACATGAGGGAGAAGCATGAAAAATATCGAGGGGATCGAGGGACAAATGGTCATCATGATCAGGACTAGGTAAAACTGTAAACACACCATCCACACCAGGTCTCCCAACAAGAGTCTCATTAGGATCGTGCTCCTCAATAGCTATATTATCTAACCCATAAAAGGAATCATCCTCATTAACACTGACATCAATACTAAATATCTCAACCACTTCAAACCCCATCGATTGAGTCAAGGGATAAGGTATATCAGGGAAGGTCGTGATAGATGCAGTACTGTCCCTAGGGGTTTTAGGTGAGGATGGAGCAATAGGGGGCAAAGTAGTCGAGGGAGGGTTAAATACTTCCTCTAGTCCGGACTCTAGATTAGGAAAAGACTCACTATCATCACAAAAGTTGACATCAGGCTCAGGGGAATGAAACCTAGGGTCAGTCTCCCGTGATAGGTCATGCTTCCGCATAAAGTTAGTAAGCTTAAGTTGTTGCTCATTCATTGTCTCAATCATGTTGGAAAGTCTAGCAAAACCATCAGCAGAAATATAATAAGGATAAGAATTACTGTCATGATTAGAACGATTACAATGCTCGCACATAGGAGGAGCATAGTTAGGGATGCAAGGGGAGGGGATGCAAGAATTAACATGACTAGTCTCAAATTCATAAGTATCCCGAGCCAACCACTCAAGCAAATCCCAAGATTCATCAACATCATGGGCACGAAAATCCTAATGCTCTAGATGAGCATGGGTTCATAATTAACACCATTATCAATTATACTCAAAATTCTCCACTTATCCAAACAGTAGCCACAATGAGTAAGAAAAGAATGTAATCTATCAAAGTATCTCCAAAACCGTTCATGCTCATGCTAAGGAAAGTGGAAAACTGGCATTTTTCAATTTTTTTTTTTCAAATAAAGGCCTAGTCTTAAATACTCAAGTAAGCTCCAATATTGAAAAATGCCAACTCCCCAGCAATGGCGCCAAAAACTTGTTAAGGAAAAGTTTTAATATTTATAAACCCCAAGTGTAAGATTTATCGTTGAGTACTTACAGTGTCGTCTGTAAAGAGTTGTGTTTTCAATTACCAAAGTCCACTCAAGCATCTCAAGCTAGGCAAATCAAATATGAAGAGAAATAGAACTACACTACTAAAACAAAGAAGATTTCAATTGTAATTAAACTTAAGGTAGAATAACTAATCGAGTTAAACCCTCATCTACCTAAGTTAAGATAATATTCAAGAATGATCGATTGTATTAATAAAGTCCACCCAAGCCCTCTCTCAAGGGTCAATAGGCTAGTCCAATTGTTCTAACCACCTATTTTCATAGGGTTAGTTTAATTAGGCTACAAGATTAAAAATCGTCGACCTAGTTAGCAACTGAGACTATTTTCATGTCCAAATCCCAGCTATTCTTTCTACCCGCATTAGACAACTAACCTTACCTTTCAGCATAAGTTAATCGCCCCAAAATACGGATGAAGGCTCTTTTGAGTATTTCATCGAACATGTGGTGGGCGTGAGAGAAAAACATTAATTCTAGCATAAACAAGATGGGTAAAGGCCTAACAACAATCCATTGGCTATCAAGAGGCTAATTACAATCAAAACTCACAAACTTAGTCGAAACTAAGCATCTATAAGCAAATCAAAGCTAGAGTTAACATACTAGAAAACAAAACAAGAAACATGAAATTAAAGAGGAAGAGAAGAAAGAAACTTAGCCAAAATCCAAATCTTATACAATGTATACAGTAATCTACTCTAAATTATTCACCCCCTAATGTGGTTTAGTGGCTAAACCTCAACTAAGAACTCCCAAAAAATAGCCAAAGGAGAGTCGGGAGGTCCCGAACAAAAACGCCCGAAGGGGCCTTAAATAGAAAAAATCGAGTGAGCGAGCTGCAGTGGGGTGACACGGCCACCCCATGGTGGGATGGCACGACCGTGCCAAGTTTTTGGCATGGTGGCTGGGCCAACCCGTCGTTACTTCTTGCCTTTTTTTGCTTTTCTTGTCCATCTTTGCTCCTTTTCATGACGTTTGCTTGATTGAAGTTATTACCCATAAAAGCAAACAAAATAATTAAAAATCTTAAAGATTATATTATTATACGAGCTAAAATTAGGTAAAAGAAGCATGTAAAATACAACAAATTATCACCTAACAAATACCCCCATACCTATCTTTTGTTTGTCTTCGAGCAAAATAGATGAAAAACTAACCTAAAAACCTAACTCACTTTCGTAGAAATTACGGTTACATTTAGTGTATGCAGAAAGCCCTTTAAACCTCTTGGTTCTCCCAAGTAGATGAGTGAGATCTCATGAGGATTTGCAGAAGATATGCCAACAAAATCTTGAAAAAGGAAAATAAGTGGAAAAGGAGAAGGGAAAACAAATAAAAACAAAGCAGATATATAGACAAGGCACAAATATCTATACAAGGAAAAAAAAACTGTACACATGCTAACCAACCAAATCACCAATGCAATGAATGCATTAGCATGTATATAAACAGAATGTACATATCAAGACTCTCTATCCACATACATGACATCAAAGTATCAACTTTTCGCCCTACTGTACATCAAAACCTGGAATCTATCCTAGTGTTTGGTGTATAAGTGTATCATTATCCTAGGATTTAAGCTTACCAAAATCAAACTCGTTCTCACCTGACTGACACATACTTTATTATTGACTTATTAACAAGAGAAGCAAGCTTTCCCACTAGCAGTATTATCTCAAAGGGTAACACCCAGTAGTACATACTTCAAAGGGTAATGCCCAATGGCGCATGCCTTAAAGGGATATTTGTCATTCCAAATTATATATTTTTTTTCTTTTTTTCTCTCTTTTTTTCTTTTTTTTTGAATGTGAAATGAATAAATAGGAAACAAAAGTGGCTTTGTACAAAGATAAATGAGGGAGTCAATCATGGGAGACTAAAACCACAAGATAATGATGGAGTGTACACAAGGACTGGATTACACAGCTATAACAGACTGTTGGACTTAGAATTGGGACCAAAGATAACACACTTAGGATAAAGATCTATCATGAACAACTTACTTATGTACAAGCTAATAGCTAAGGTATAAGGGTTCAAAGTCAGTCAAAATAGTATAGGATTCCCCAAAAACAAGTCAGAAATAATTTTTTAAATATTTTTTCAAAAATATTTCCTCTCTTTTCCTTTTTCAAAAGATTAAAGTGTAGCTTCTCCTCCCCCACATCCAGATCTCACAATGTCCTCATTGGGAGCCGAGAAGCTACCACATCAACAAAATACATATGTACAACCAAAGAAAAAAACAAAAACAAACCAAAATACACAAAAACCACAACTATGTGTAAAGGCACACAAATGGCGATCATAGCCATCAACGGGATAAACAAATTCTCAAGTATCACCTCATCACAATAGAAGTACAACCTAATATCCATAACTACGCAACCTAATATCCACAACTAAACAAAAGAAAATAAAGAAAATAAAAAGAAAGGAGAAGAGTTAGAGTGATTGTACCAGGTTGGGTACTGATTGTACTCAAACTAAGCCTCACTAAAATGGCGTGATGGGAGGCTCGAGGAGCATCAGCTATGCCTCATCTCTTAAGATCCAAGCTACCACGCCGTTAAAGCTTGCAGGAGCTTATCAAACACCTGAGTATGTAACTCAGATAGATGTAAGTAAGAGCATAAAAATATGAATCCAAAAATGATAGTGAATACTCTCCTAAACTTATTAAATGCCTTGGAAAAATAAGTAGAACAGTAAAAGAAAATAATCAACATGATTTTTCGGACAAATGCTCTAGGTACAGATTGTAAGGATCAAGGGAGGGGTTATACCCTCTAAAGGTACCTAGAGTCTCAAAACAGTTAACCTTATTCCCTTCAAGCAGAACATGAGAATCAATAAGTGGCCATTCGTAACATTCATGGGAGTGGGAGGGTAGTGAACATGAGGGAGAAGCATGAAAAATGTCGAGGGGATCGAGGGACAAATGGTCATCATGATCAGGACTAGGTAAAACTGTAAGCACACCATCCACACCAGGTCTCCCAACAAGTGTCTCATTAGAATCATGCTCCTCAATAACTATATTGTCTTACCCATAAAAGGAATCATCGTCATCAACACTGACATCAATACTAAATATCTCACCCACCCCAAACCCCGAGACTGAGTTAAAGGGTAAAGTATATCAGGGAAGGTCGTAATAGATGCAGTGTTGTCCCTAAGGGTGTTAGGTGAGGATGGAGCAATAGGGGCAAAGTAGTCGAGGGAGGGTCAAATACTTCCTCTAATCCAGATTCTAGATTAGGAAGAGACTCACCATCACCACAAAAGTAGACATCAGGTTCAGGGGAACGAAACCTAGGGTCAGTCTTATGTGATAGGTCATGCTCCATATAAAGTTAGTAAGTTTAAATTGTTGCTCATTCATTGTCTCAATGATCTGGAAAGTCTAGCAAAACCATCAGCAGAAATATAATAAGGATAAGAATTACTGTCATGATTAGAACGATTATAATGCTCGCACACATGAGGGGCATAGTTAGCGATGCAAGGGGAGGGGGTGCAAGAATCAACACGACTAGTCTCAAATTCATAAGTATCCTGAGCTAACTACTCAAGCAAATCCCAAGCTTCATCAACATCATGGGCACAAAAATCCCAATGCCCCAGATGAGCATGGGTCTCACAATTCAGACCCTCATTGACTATACTCAAAATTTTCCACTTATCCAAACAGTAGTCACAATGAGCAAGAAAAGAATATAATATGTCAAAGTATCTCCAAAACAGTTCATGCTCACACTGAGGAAAGTAAAAAACTGGCATTTTTCATTTTTTTTTCAAATAAAGGCCTAGTCTTGAATACTCAAGTAAGCTCCAATATTGAAAAACACCATTCCCCAGTAATGGCGTCAAAAACTTGTTAGGGAAAAGTTTTAATATTATAAACTCCAAATGCAAGGTATATCGTTGAGTACTTAGGGTGTCGTTCGCAGAGAGTTGTGTTTTCAATTACCAAAGTCCACTCGAGCGTATCAAGCTAGGCAAATCAAATATGAAGAGAAATAGAACTACACTACTAAAACAAAGAAGATTTCAATTGTAATTAAACCTAAGATAGACTAACTAATTGAATTAAACTCTCATCTACCCAAGTTAAGCTAATATTCAAAGATGATCAGTTATATCAATAAACTCCACCTAAGCCCTCTCTCAAGAGTCAATACGCCAGTCTAATTGTTCTAACCACCTATTTTTATGGGGTTAGTTCAATTAGGCTACAAGATGAACAACCCTCGACCTAACTAGCGATCGAGACTATTTTCATATCCGAATCCTAGCTATTCTCTCTACCCGCACTAGACAATTAACCTCACCTTTCAGCATAAATTAATCGCCCCAAAATACGGATGAAATCTTTTTCAAGTATTTCATCGAACACATAGTGGGCGTGAGAGAAAAACCTAAATTCTAGCATAAACAAGATGGGTAAAGGCCTAACAACAAACCATTGGCCATCAAGAGGCTAATTACAACCAAAACTCACAAACTTAATCGAAAGTAAGCTAAATTAAAGCTAGAGTTAACAAACTAGAAAACAAAATGAGAAACATGAAATTAAAGACGAAGAGAAGAAAGAAACTTAGTCATCAATTGCAAAATCCAAATCTTATACAATGTATATGTACAGTAATCTACTCCAAATTATTCACCCCCTAATGGGATTTAGTGGCTAAACATCAACTAAGAACTCCCAAAAAATGGCCAAAGGAGAGTCGAGAGGTCCCCAACAAAAATGCCCTAAGGGCCCTTAAATATAAAAAATTGGGCGAGCAAGCGGCAACAGGGTGGCACAGCCACCCGGTGCTGGGGTGACACCATTGTGCCACATGGCACAGCCACACCGTGCCAATTTTCTTGCATGGCGGTCGGGCCACCCTGTCGTCCCTTTTTGCCTTTTTTTCTTTTCTTGCCATCTTCGCTTCTTTTCACGACGTTTGCTCGATTGAAAGTTATTAACTACAAAAACAAATAAAATAAGTAAAAATCTTAAAAATTATATTATTATACAAGCTAAAACTAGGTAGAAGAGGCACGTGAAATGTGGCAAATTATCGCCTAACATTGGATCACATTCCAACATTCCTCAAGAGGCAAATGATTGGGGTAGATAAAAGTTCAAAGAGGCGTTGGGCATCACCCAATAAAAGCCCATGAAAGGGATTGACCGGATTAGTTAAGCCACTAGAATTGAGCAGCCTGGGCCTAAATATGAGCTCTGTAAAACCTAAGTCCACCAGAAGCTTTGGAAAATAATTCCTGCATATGTGGCTTCGTAGGGGGGGAAAAAAAGATCTAGCCAAGATCTCCTAAATATACCAGGAAACGGTAAAGATCTTTGAATTTAAATAAAACTAGGAAACAATTTATATCTAGGAATATATAGATCCTAATTAGATTCCTCTAAGAGAACTGTCCTACAACACTATATAAAAAAGTCATGACCAAAATCAAATGTAGGTCAATAAGACTTTCATAAGTTATATTTTGCTTACTACCATCTCCTAAAAATTCTCTCCTATCATGAGCATAAGTGCTCTTGAAATCCCCCCCCTTAGGGTTGTTTTGCATGTGACCCTTAGAGGGTGGTACAAATTCCTCAAGATTCCCAGAAGAATAACTGAAACTATATAGTCCGCTATAACTAGAAGAATAACTGGTAGGACTACGTAAAGTCGGTTAAAAAAAAAGCTTTTAGATTTGTTGTCAATATAAGGCCATGTAGTGTTAGTACGTGTATAATGTGTAAGAGTTCCTATTAGTGTGGATTTAGCTCTTGAAAGTTGAAAGCATGTCCTACCTGAGATTTGGTGGCCTTGCATGCATGTACAATTTGTCTATGATTTTCATGATACAAGAAGGAGAATTTATAATATTAAAAAAAACTACATGGAGAGATCTTGTGATCATGAGACCAAGTTTATGATAGCCATAAAAAAAAATACCTATGTATACTCCTCTCATTATTTTATTTTTTAATTTAATTTAAATAAGTTTGGACCACTCACTGGACCTTCTATCTTAAGAGTATTCCAATGGGCTAATAGGTTTGGAGGGAAAGGAGAAGTTGCACGACCTACAGCTCACACCAACCCCCCATTACACCAAAAAATCAGGCAAATGAAGTTCCCGCTGAATTGAACCTGAGTGAGGAGGATGGTCAAAGTGCAGTCATGCCAACAAAGCCAATCCCCCATCAGCCTCCCATTGTTCTGTTTGTTCCTTACTAGGATAGTTTTCAATTAAATATGGGGTATTGAAAATTAGACATGATTGATGAATGATAACCCTTGGTTAAAGTATGGCAAATCATCAACAACTTGTTCTACAGGGAAAACTCACTGCGAAGTTGTTGCGATCATGATTCATGAAGATATTACTAAGGAGGAATCAATCATCATGTATAACAGAGCTTGGCCTAGTTAAAATAAACCAAAAACATAAGAATTTGTTGGAGCTTAGTATTCTTTGTCTTACATTTTTTGTTCTCTTTCTCCTTTAGTTAGCACAACTGAGTTTGTTATAACAAACTCTCAACAGAGTTTGTTTGGCAAGAAAAGCAGTTTTTGGACTTTATCTGGTATAAATATTGGTTCTCTCTCACTGAGATAAACCAATTTTGAATGAAATGTAATAAATCAAGGCAATGGCCTCTCTCTTTTCCTCTTTCTCTCTCTCTCTCTTAAATTCCATTTCTTGCATTTTCGCATCCAAATCACAACATGGTATCAGAGCATTTGTTTGAGATCTTGAATCACAAACCCTAGTTTTTCTTTCACACTCGATCGATTGGCTTATTTCACCAATTGATCCAGCTTCTCATTGTTTAATATTTTCTTTTTCAAGCTCGATTCGGTTGATTCGTACCTTCAATCAATCAAGCTGTTTGTTCAACCCTTTCGAGGGTAAATATAAATGCCGCAAGTATACAACTATCGTCGTAGTACTTGAGAGTCGTCTCCATAGGGACGAGGATGAGATTAAGGTCACCAGAAAAACTATTAAAATAACATAAAATTAATCAAGCTGCATTCTTAAAATAATGATAATTAAAAAGAAAAAGGTGAAAGTAAACTGCAAGGTTAAGAAAAAAAATCAGCAACCAAATGCTACTAGAATTACCAAACAAAGACAAAGGAAAGCTAGAAGGAGCTACTTTAAGTCAGAAGCACTATTTTGATAAAACTACAGCAAAACATAGTGGAGGAACCACTAGGAAATACAAGAAGAAGTAAAATCCAGGAATTGTAATTGAAAACAGAAAACAGAGGAATGAAAAACAGAGGAATGAATAGCAACAGAAGACTTGACCAAGAACAAGGGACATGAAATTGCGATTAATCGAAATTAAATGCTAAAATTAGCACTACAACATACTCAAAACCATGAATTTACACTTCCAAATTGATGAAATCAAACATCAACTGCATGAATCTGAAAATCAAAGAGAATGAAAACTTAAACCTCAGCCCTCCAATTACTCTAAAGCTATTAGACCCTAAAACCTAGCTGACCCTCTAATTGCACCGCTACCTCGCTTTATATCGCTTCCAAGGTCGATTCCCCTCTTCACCTTGGCTATTGATTTCTCCCCCGATGTCAACAGTCGATTTTCATGGTGGTATGCTATGGGGGTGTGGTGGTGCGTGGTTTTCGGTGGAGAGGGAGGAGGTTAGCGAAAGAAGGGGGCTCTTGGTTCTCATTTGCAGGTCGAGAAAGAGGAGAGAGAAAATAAGGGGGCTTTTGGGTTTTTCTTGAGGAGAGAGAAGGGAGCTGAGAGGAGATAGAAAATAAAGGGGGGAATTCACACGAGTCTGGGTTTTTTTTTAAATTTAATTTTCCTTTTTTTCTTTGGGTTTGTGGATAAACTGGTTTGGGCTTGAATTAGTTCGGCCCAAGTCTTCATTTCAACATTTCTTCATCTTTTTCTGCATTTTTTCCGAATTATTCAATACCTGTAAAACAAAATTAAATCAAATAAAAATATAAAAATAACAATTATTGCGAGCATAAATCGGGTAAAAAGGTACCACAAAAATATCGTATTTTTGGACAAACAAATACCCCTACACCAAGATTTTCCTCGTCCTCGAGTAAAACAACTAAACTAACTAAAAAGAATAAGAAGAAAGAAAATCCTAACTCACTATCGTAGGAATTACGATTGCATTTAGCATATGTAATAAGCCCTTTAAACCCCTAGGTTACCCCTAGTGGACGAGTAAGGTCTCATGAGGATTTGCAGAAGATGTACCCATAAAATCTTCGAAAAAGAAAAGAAAAAAAAAATTTCCAAAGAAGAATGGAAAGTGTATAACACAACAAATTTCTCACTTAAGTAACTGGATATTAAATTATACATGAACATAGTAAAAACTCATGAGACTCTTTAATCTTAAAGTAGAGTATATTCTCTGTTTCGTTCACCCTGCATCTCACAATAATGCAATCTACATGCCTTAGTGCTATGTGCAAAAGTGTATTGACTCTTGAATATTAGACTATTAACATTGAATCCAATCCCCCCCTACTTACTTAAAAGACTCTATCTTTTCTCCTTTTTTTTTCCTTTCTTTTTTTTTTTGTGTGGAAAAAACTAACCAAACTCCTTGTGCTCCTTAGCCCGAGTAGTCCGTGTAGCGAGCTTCCACCGGGTTCTCCCCCAACCTATTCTAGACAGTTTAGGGCCCGAGCAATAAAGTACCCCTTGGGCTTTAGCTCGAGCTCCCGGAGGAACCCTTAGCATATATTCAAACTAATTAAAGATTTTAAATATAGATAGTGGCTTGAAAATTGGTACCGTAGTGAAATTTTCATTCTTTTCTCCCTTTTCTTTCTTCTCTCTTATTTTTTTAGCTAAAATTAGAAATCAAATTAAGCAAGCAGGGAGTTCTCAGACCATATTTTAATAGCCTAATACTAAGAGTCATTGATTTAGTGTGCAAGGTTCATATAGACATGTCATTATAAGTAGATATTAGTACAAAAGACATTAGGCCACACCATAGAGTAAAAAGTCTTAACTCATGCATGCTACCCATGTACAACCAATATATAAGTTGCTAAAGATCAAAATAGTCACCATCATATGCTTTCCAAAAAAAAGAAAAATATATTATTTTTTTTTGAAAATTTCTGCAAAGGCCCTCACCCCCACACCTAAACATTGCAATGTCCTTATTGGGAGTAAAAGAAAATGCAAAAACTAAAGGAATAAGGAAAATGAAAGGAGAAGCATATTTACTGAAGAAAAAAAACTCAAAAATAGAGAAAGAGGACAAGACTCAAAAATCAAAAATAAAATAACAAAAATAAAATCATATACACAAGAGAAAAGTCAAAACATAAAACATGAAATATATATACCTAAGAAAATAAAATAAAAAGAGAAAGAAAGAGGAAAGATTATACCAGGTTAGGTGCAGAATACACCTAAACTATGCCTCCTTAAATCATAGAGGTCCTTGGAGCATCAGCCTCTCCATATCATCTCAAGCCGCTAACTCAAATCAAAACCCATAAAAACACGTAGCAACTTATCAAACTTACTGGAACAACTTTCAAATAGAAGCAAATAGTCAGCATTGTAAAGTATGTTCCATATCAAACATATGATCAAGTTAGCACAAGTAAAGACCTGTTTTAGCTTGTCAAAATTTTGGGCCCAAACATCAAAAAGACATACATACTCATAATCAGCCAGCAAAGCGGTCATCAACTTACAAATTTTATTATCATGAAAGAGCTGTCTAAGCAAATTAGTGGGACCTAAATCCTCAAGTCTAGTAATCTCAGTATGCTCAAGAGTCTGGTCTAAATCAAAATCTTCAGCCATAAAGGTCTCAAACTCTAAAAATTCAGATTTGGAGGACTCGGGTAAAGTAGAATCCACTAATTCACAAGTAAACGGGACAGACACAACCCTATCCACTTCAAAGGACTCAACAAAAGACTCCCCTAAATGTTCCTCCTCAACATGGTCCTCTAGGTCACTAAATGCATCATGCTTCTTGCAATTAGCATCACCCTGAAGTCTTTCACTTTCCTCAAACTTGCAAGACGAGGTCAAAGGAGTAGGTGGGTCGGGAAAAACCAGGACATCGTTAGTGATGTCCCTAGGTGTGCTAAGTTTAGAAGGGGAAACATCTAGGGATATAGGGATGTCATTCTCTTCCCTAAGATCGGCAAAAGGTGTATCAACATGTATATTGGGCCTTTGAGGAAGAGAAGACTCAAAATCATCAACTGGACTAACATTAGGCATAGGAAAACCTAGAGTTGGGTCAGTCACAGGTAAATCATTATAACATTCCCTATACTGAATAGCAGAAAATTCCCCTATCATGTCTTTAATACAATGTTCTACTGCACCTATACCAGTAGATAATAGACAAGAATGCATTTTATGACTAGAAGATTGACAATAATCGCATAAAATAGGAGGCGCATAAACTTGTTGAAAACAAGGGTCTCTAAATTGATCCTAATGGTAAGGTTCAGAATGATAAGCACAAAGATCTGAAGAAGAGTGAACAAGAGCTTCTTCAGCTTGGTCAAACTCCCAAGTGTCTCGAGCCAAGTATTCAAAGAAATCCCAAACCTCGTCTGGAGTTTTAGACAACAAGTCTCGAAAACCGCCAAGACACATGGACTCAACATGACCTCTAAATTCAGCATTTAGACCCACACAAATAACCTCACAAATTTTCCATTTTTTAAAATTTTGATTCAATTGAGTGCGGTAATCATTGAGTCTCGAAAAGTATCTCCAGAAAGGCTCATGCTCAAGCTGAGGGAAATTGAAAACTGACATTTTTTTTTTTTTCAACTTTCAAAATTTTTAGTTTGTTTTTCAATTAAAAAAAAAGACACCAAGACCACAAATGAAAAGTAATTAACTAACCAAAGCAAAGAAATAAACCAAATAAGACAACAAAAATAAACCAAAATAAAACTAAATTACCAAAGCAAAATGAACCCCAAAAAGAACTACAAAAAGTGGCCTAATTTCAAAACCTCCATTCCTGGCAACGACGCCAAAAACTTATTCAACCCTTTCGAGGGTAAATATAAATGCCGCAAGTATATGACTATCGTCGTAGTACTTGAGAGTCGTTTCCACAGGGACGAGGATAAGATTAAGGTCACTAGAAAAACTATTAAAGTAACATAAAATTAATCAAGCTGCATTCTTAAAATAATGATAATTAAAAAGAAAAAGGTGAAAGCAAACTACAAGGTTAAGAAAAATAATAAGCAACTAAATGCTACAAGAGTCACCGAATAAAGACAAAGGAAAGCTAGAAGGGGCTACTCTAAGTCAAAAGCACTACTTTATAAAACTGCACCAAAACATAATGGAGGAACCACTAGGAAATACAAGAAGAAGTAAAATCCAAGAATTATAATTGAAAACCAACAAACAGAGGAATGAAAAACAGAGAAATGAATAGCAATAGAAGACTCGACCAAGAACAAGGGACATGAAATTGTGATTAATCGAAATCAAATGCTAAAATTAGTACTACAGCATATTCAAAACCATGAATTTACACTTCCAAATTGATGAAATCAAACATGAACTGCAAGAAACTGAAAATCAAAGAGAATGAAAACTTAAACCTAAGCCCTCCAATTACTCTAAAGTTATTGGACCCTAAAACCTAGCTGACCCTCTAATTGCATCGCTGCCTCGCTTTATATCGCTCCCAAGGTCGATTCCCCTCTTCACCTTGGCTATTGATTTCTCCCCTGATGTCAACGGTCGATTTTCATGGTGGTGTGCTATGGGGCTGTGGTGGTGCGTGGTTTTTGGTGGAGAGGGAGGAGGTTAGCGAAAGAAGGGGGATCTTGGTTCTCATTTGCAGGTCGAGAAAGAGAAGAGAGAAAATAAGCAGGGCTTTTGGGTTTTTTTTTAGGAGAGAGAAAATAAAGGGGGGAATTCACATGGGTCTGCATTTTTTTAAAATTTTAATTTTCCTTTTTTTTTCTTTTGGTTTTATGGATAAAATGGTTTGGACTTGAATTAGTTCGGCCCAATTCTTCATTTCGACATTTCTTCATCTTTTTTCACATTTTTTTTTGAATTATTCAATACCTGCAAAACAAAATAAAATCAAACAAAAATACGAAAATAACAATTATTAGGAGCATAAATCGGATATAAAGATATTATAAAAATATCATATTTTTGGCACAAACACCTTTCATTTTTTGATTCAGGATCTTTGATTTTGTCTATTTGATTCATTTTCTATGAGATCATACGCGATAGCAGCAACTGGCAGCAACTGAGTCCAAATCGAGCCTATAGATCCACTATTTTTGCATCCTTTAGATCATCCAGGCCAAAGCCTAGTGACTAAAGTGTTTAATGGTGATAATTTTGAAAATTGGAGGCGTTTGGTTACTATTGCACTTTCAACAAAGCAAAAATTACCGTTCATTGATGGTTTGTATAAGAAACCAGCTGCAAATTCACCTCTATTTCCATATTGGCAACGGTGCGATGACATGGTGCTTTCATGGCTTCTGAATTCTCTACATAAAAATATCAGAGACAGTGTTTTGTTATATGAAAAGGCTAGTGATATGTGGAATGAGTTGAGTGAATGGTATGTACAGTCAAACAAGGCCAGATTATTTCAAGCTCAAAAGGAGATCTCATGCATTTCGCAGGGTGATCTTGATATAGCTAGTCATTTTAATAAGGCTAAAAAGGCATGGGATGAGCTGCTGTTGTTGGAGCCACACCAAGGTGCACTTGTGGCAAGTGCGAATGTCAGGTGAATTCAAGGTTGCATGATCACGATTAGGAACAGAAGCTTATACAGTTCCTGATGGGATTTAATGAGAGCTATACTCCTATTGGAGGCAATATCCTAATAATGAAGCCATTGCCTTCCTTGAGCCAGTTATACTCACTGCTGGTACAAGAAGAAATGCAAAGGCAAGTGAAATCAAGTGGATATTTCCAGATAGAGAGTGCATCTTTTTCTGCTGGAACAAATCTTTACCGTAACATCAGTCAAAGTACAACAAGGAACCTTTCAGCTAAGAAGCAAGATGGAAATAGATCCAAACCTTTCTGTGATCATTGTAAAAGAGTGGGACACACAATTAAGAAGTGCTATAAGATACATGGATATCCAAGCCAAGGCAAGCAAGGAGGTAGAACCAGGACCTTAAAAGGAGCAAACAATGCATGGGGAGAGCAGGAGAATCAAGATCAAGCACCATCCTCTCCAGTTTCACCAGGACTAAGTTCACAGGAATCCCAACAACTATTGCAGTTTTTTGTACACCTAACAGTAAGTACTGAGCCAAAGCAGGGTGTGTTAGAAGCCATAGCCTCACTAGCTTATATGACAGGTATTATACACTCTCTGAGTGCAGTTTATTCTTTCTGTGCCTTACATCAAGGGGCCTGGATTCTAGACAGTAGAGCTAGTGAACACATGAGCTCAAATCAGAGACCATTAGATGGCTTGACCTTACTTAGGTGTCCTGTACTGGTAAATTTGCCTAATGGGACTCAGATTAAGGTCACACACAAAGGAAACTTACAAATGGCAGAGGACTTAATATTACAGGATGTCTTATTAGTGCCAAATTTCAAGTTTAATATGCTTTCCATTAAGAAATTGTGTGAGCACCTGAAATGCACAGTGGAGTTCACAGAAACTTTGTGCTTGTTACAGGCCCCTTTTCTGAGGAGGCCATTGGCAATTGGTAAGGACTATGAGGGGCTGTATATCCTGGACAAAGAGGTGATACAAGGTGTAGACCTTCTGAGTACAAAAAGACAGTCAACAACTCATACTAAATCTGGAAATACATGCAACAAATTGAGCAGTATTTGTAGCAATGTTACTTGTTCTATTAGTTCTGTTAGTTTTGATAGTTGGCACAAAAGACTTGGACATATGTCTTGCAATAAGATGAAAACTATTTCTAATCTTGATATATTGCAGCATAATGCAAATCACTTTATCTATGAAGTTTGCCCTAAGGCAAAACAGCACAGGTTACCCTTTCCCACAAGGAAGTCTGTTTCTCATTCTGCTTTTGAGTTGATTAATAATTGACACATAGGGACCTTATCACACAAAGACTCACATAGGGCATAGATACTTCCTGACCATAGTAGATGACTACACAAGAGCCACTTGGACTCATCTCATAATCACCAAAGATGAGGCCATGTCTTTGATCTAGTCATTTGTTGTTATGGCTAAAACACAATTTAGAGCAGTAGTGAAGACCATTAGGTCTGATAATGCTCTAGAACTATGTAAAAGTAATGAGATATTGGAGTTTTTTGCTAGCTCTGGAATTGCTCATCAGACAAATTATGTTCAAACACCACAACAAAATGGTGTTGCGGAGAGAAAACACAAGCATTTGTTGGAAGTGTCTTAAGCCTTGTTATTTCAATCCTTTTGGGTAGTCAAGTATTGGGGAGAATGTGTCCAGACAACAACATACTTGATCAATAGAATGCCTACCAAGTTATTGCAGGGAAAGACACCTTTTGAACTCCTTTATGGAGTTTCACCAATGTATGAACACTTGAGAGTTTCTAAACAAGGCAGGGACAAATTTCAACCTCGAGCCAAACCATGTGTTTTCATGGGATACCCTTTTGGTCAGAAGGGTTACAAGGTCATGGATTTAGAAAATAATTAACAAGTTTTATGTCTCAAGAGATGTGGTCTTTCATGAAAAGGTCTTTCCCTTTGCCACACCTCACCAAGACAAGCCTTTATTTCAGCCAACTCCTCTTTTCTACCCTAAGGAAGAACATTCTGTAGAAGGTTCTAAGCAAATCTCAGTCCCTTCAAGATATTCTGATGGAATACCTAATCACAGTCCTTCTGTGCTACCCAAAAGATCAAATAGGTCACACAAAGTTCCTGAATATTTGTATGACTATGTGTGTTGCAGTCTCAAGGACTTAGCACAGACTTTCTGTTTTTCAACTATTACAAACTTCTGCCTTTAATCAAATCAGTTTTAGTAGGTGTTAGCTTGTCAATCATAACACACAATAGCTGAACCAAGGAGTTACTTGGAGGCCTCTACTCATCCAGGCTGAAAATTGGCTATGGACAAGGAAATCCAAGCTTTACTCAAGAATGGCACTTGGGACATTGTCTCATTGCCTTCAAGGAAGAAACTAATTGGCTGCAAATGGGTCTATAAGGCCAAGCATAGGGCAGATGGGAGTCTAGAAAGGCTCAAGGCTAGATTGGTAGTGAGGGGTTTCACACAAAAGGAAGGGATATACTATGTGGAGACATTCTCACCTGTTGTCAAGATGACAATAATAAGAGTCTTGCTGTCAGTAGCTGTTAAAAGAGGATAGAAGGTCCACCAACTTGATGTGAATAATGCCTTTCTTTATGGAGATTTACATAAAGAAATTTATATGAAGATGCCACAAGGATTTCATAGTGATATTCCTAATGCAGTTTGTAAGTTGAAAAAAATCTCTTTATGGCTTGAAACAAGCCTCTAGACAATGGTATGCAAAGCTGACAAAGGTATTGTACTCGTGCGGCTACAAGCACTTTGCCAATGACTATTCTCTATTTTACAAGAAGACAAGTTCCTTTGCTATGTTTCTAGGTGTATATGTGGATGACATACTCTTGACAGGTGATAATGAGGCTGAGATTTTGGCCCTCAAATCTTTTCTTGATGCCACTTTCAAGATTAAAGATTTAGGGGAAGCACATTATTTCCTTGGCATGGAGATTCTGTCGACAAAAGAGGGTCTGGTGCTCACACAAAGAAAGCTTGCCACTCAAGTACTTAAGGAATTTTTGGATGACAATGCCACTTTAGTAATTTTCCCTCTTGATTGCAATCAGAAACTTTCAATTAATCAGGGAGATTTGATGAAAAATCTTGGTCTTTATAGAAGAATTTGTGGGTAAGCTGAACTTCTTAACACACACCAGACCAGACTTGGCTTTTTCTATGTAGCATCTCAGCCAGTTTGTGCAACAACCTAGACAACCTCATTATCAAGTAGCCCTGCATGTTTTTAGATATCTCAAGGGACATCCTGATTTAGGCATTTTGCGTGGCAATAATACTCGGTTCACTCTTGAGGCCTTCTGTGATTCAGACTGGCTGCTTGCTCTCATAGCAGACGCTCAGTGAGTGGTTTTGTCATTTTTCTTGGCCAAAGTCTGATTTCTTGGAAATCCAAGAAGCAAGGTACGGTACCCTTATCCTCTGCTGAAGCAGAGTACAGAAGCGTTCAAAGGCTGGTGGCTGAGCTTGCATGGCTTAACAGGCTACTTCACAAATTAGGAGTTAAAGACATCACTCCAATTCCTATCTTGTGTGACAGTCAGGCCACAATTTACATCGCTAAGAACCCTGTGTTCCATGAGCGTACTAAACACATCGAACTTGATTGTCACTTTGTTCAGGAGAAACTGCTTGCTGGTCTAATATCTCTCAGCTATGTCTTCACTTATCACCAACTCGCTGATGTCCTGACAAAGTCCCTTTCTGGCACAGCTCATCATCAGATTGTCCACAAATTGGGAGTTCAGAGAACTACCAATTTGAGGGGGGTGTTGGAGCTTAGTACTCTTTGTCTTACATTTTTTGTTCTCTTTCTCCTTCAGTAAGCACAGCTGAGTTTGTTATAACAAACTCTCAACAGAGTTTGTCCGGCGGGAAAAGCAGTTTTTGGACTTTGCCTTGTATAAATATTGGTTTTCTCTCATCGAGATACACCAATTTTGAATAAAATATAATAAATCAAGGCAATGGCTTCTCTCTTTTCCTCTTTCTCTCTCTCTTAAATTCCAGTTCTTGCATTTCCACATCCAAATCACAACAGAATGAAGCTCAAGGTAGCCTGAATAGAATAAAATTACTATGATACAACAGAGCTTGGCCTAGTAAATATCACTCCACCTGCGAGCAATAATAAAAATTCCTATTTGAGCACAATTTGCTGTAGAAGCAAATAATAATTGAGATTTAGCTATTAGAAAAGTATAGACAAGGTCAACAACGCACAAGGTTAACGTAAGAAACTCAAAACGGGAAAAATCACGAGCTACAATAACAAATTCCACTATAATGGTGAGAATACAAAACGATCCATCTATAGGGGCAACTTCCTCATTTGAGATCCATTAGAAGATCTACATACTCATGCTCAATGAGATTTAACAAAGAGAGGCAAATAGATTAATTATATGAATAGATTGTAATGTCTTAAAACTCTTATACAAGAAATTGTAACCTTACATTAAAATGGTAGAATAGAAACAGAGACACCCCTAAGGGACTCTAGTGCCAAGGGGCCCATTATTTAGCCACACCATCAATATCCGCAAGTGCCCGAATGGTACTCTAAATGCTTACACCAAATTAGGTTGAATAACTTGGTATTCATAGATAAGTTCGATAGGCGTCAAGGTGAAACTCTTGACACAAACCTATGCCTTGGCCGCCTAGCAACAATTTTCAAAAAAGGAAACAATTTATTTCGGAAGCCATTCTATGAAGACACAACGAAGAGACAGAGAAATGATAATTTTTTTAGAAACCAAACGTAATATATTATTACAGTAGCATCATTGAGTCAAACATAGAGTTACAGATAAATGTTAATATGCGAGATACGGATGAAAGCCGTGCCCATATGCAAATACATCAAGGTACCATTGGGTAGGTTGCGTCCAAAATACCCATAGTAAAGCATTCCAAATTATGGTTGAGGATGACAAACTACTCTCTATCTGCGATTTCTCGGCGCAAGTTCTTTTCAAGCTTGATGGCTACTTCGTCAAGGTCCAAAGCAGTTTGAATTCCCTCAGGAGGTTGGCAATAAATCATCGTTGATTGAGACTGGTCTTGGTGGAGTTTAGCCAAAACAGCAGCCATAAGGCAAGTTGCCCTTTTTGCATAATTGAGATTAATAGTCCAATTCCATTCAAACATGGTTCAAAGTTCCACAATCACTTCCCGAAGATGGGGAGGAGCTCGAAGGGGACCCTGTTGAAGATGTTGGACTAATGTCCATTCAAGATCAATCTCCATATTGTCCACTTGATAAGACCAAGCCCTGATAAGTGCTTCCTTGAGGGTTTGGAAAAGTGCTGAGAGGACGCATTGTGTGGACACACGATGAGTGATCCCAAGAAACCATTTGAAATCAGCATCTCGTATAACCGCTCCCTCAATGTAGAAGGAGCCATCGAAGGCCTTACACACATCCACATTGAGTTTATATGCAGGTGCCAATGGCGGCTTCTATGAGATAATACAGTGTTCTTGCTTGAACAAAGTGTCCTGAAATTGGCAATAGAAGATAATATCCGATTCAATCTTTTTCCAAAAAATTCTAGTATGAGAACATACCTGGCGAAAAACACATGCACTCCTATAACACCAGAGATACCAACAAATGAGAGTAAACATGAGAGCCCATCGCTTATGAATCTTCGAAGATAAATTAAGATGCAACCACCCAACCCAATGGGATTGGAAGAAACTGTCATAAAGAGCCGGATCCTTGATAGGTAAGAAATGTGTCCATGTAGCAGCAACTAAAGAGCAATCTCTAAAAAGATGGAGGTGATCTTCAGAAGAGTGCAGACAGATGACACAATGAGGGTCAAAAGATGGGATGTATTTCATCAGTTTGGCTGCTAGAGGGAGACTTTCATGTCCCATACGCCACATATGGAATTTCATTTTAGATGGAAGTCTAAGCTTCCAAATTTTTTTCCACAATATATTCTTGGGCATTAATGGTGGTTTGAGACGTCGATAGCAAGAAGGAACAGTGAAGGAACAGGAAGACATAAGTAACCATTTCGTAGTACCTCCAGTCGCCGGGTAAGAAGAAATTGGGCATTCCTGAATTTGAGCCAAAATGACAGGGGGAATACAAGTTCTGAGGGAGTGAAGATTCCAGTGGCCATTCCGAATAAAATTACTAGTTCTGGCCACGGCACACCAACCTAGGGGTCCCGAATTAGGTGGGTTGCAATTAGTCCGGTAGGTAACCATTTATCATACCGAAAGCAAGTATCCCGACCATTACCAATTCTGACACAGGAATTGGCAAACAACAATTGCTTTTGGGAGAGCAAAGACTTCCAAAAGGCATAATAATAGGGTTTGGGTTTTGCAAATTCTAAAGGTGTATTGTACAAATATGTCTCATGCATCAGCTTAATCCAGAGTGCAGGATCCTGTGATTGATATCGCCGGAGGAGTTTGGTTAAGAAAGCTTTGTTCCAGGCTTCAAGGTCCCTAAACCCTAATTCCCCATGATGCTTCGGTTGACAAATTTTAAACCAACTGATTTGAGCCCAATAACGTGAGTGGCCTGTCTTATTCCAAAGGAAAGTACGCATTAATTTTTCCATGGAAGAGAGTGACACCAGAGCCGATTTGATAAGGGTGGCTCGGCCCTCAAAATTCAGATATTTGGACTGCCAGCCAACTAATCTTTTGGCAAATCTATCTATAATAAAATCAAAGTCTGTGGGTTTAGGACGAAGGGCTAAAATGGGTGTGCCAAGGTATTTACCACAGCAGGTGGAGCTGGGTAAGTGGACTGAATGGGCCAAACCACATCGTAACCGATGGTGAAGAGATTTAGGAAAAATGATACGTGACTTAAGTGTTGGACACGTTTTTATGTGGCCTGAGTTATCATTTATCTAATTAATTGATCATTGACCTAATAAATACCCTACGTATTTATTTGGTAATTATTTGATGGACGTAATTACCCTTATGACCTAATTAGGGTTTCCCCTTGGGTGTATATAAATAGAGGTATTAGGCAGAGATCAAGATACCAATCTTACGCCTCCTCTCTGCCTCTCTATTCTCGTGAGTCTCATCCTCACCTTAGCCATCATAACGATACACCCTAAACGGGAACTCGATCTGCGTGAGAATCATGGCCTCATCCCTAACCACGTTTACAGGATTATCAGGTACACATGATTTAATTCCTGATTTATATCTTTTATGTTTAAGAATTGATCAACATGTGGTATCAGAGCCTTATGTTGATGAATCAATTCTTTTTATTTTCGGACATCAGCATTACTTTTCCTTAAAATTAAGATCTAAGTTTTTCGGAATTAATCCATAAAATTACTTTCTTATGCTTCGAATATCAGCAAGTATAATTTGTGATGAATTATTTGAAGTGTTCATCCTTATTTTGATGAAATCTTCTAATTCTGGTATTTGTTTTGGAATATAATTGTGTTTCCTTAAATTGTATGGCATATCTCACTTTTGCATAATATATTCTATTTCCTTATTTATGAATTTATTTTACCTAGAATAGCAAAACTAAGTAAGGGATATGCTAAAATACCATTGAAAAGGTTAAATCTTTTTACTTGAAAATCTCTTGCCTTATACGCCTTTTAATTAAATCAATTTCAATGGGTCCCCAAATTTTTTTGTAGCCCCGCCCGAATCGCTTTAACTTTTGCGGTTAATTAATTATTAACATTAAATTTATAAGTCATTTGACTAATCTTAAATAAAATTCATTTTATGATTAGTTAAATTGATTTATTTTGCTTGACTTGAACAATACCTTAGAGTACACTTCTGCCCAAAGGTGATGTGTAACATTTGTGAAATTTATTTCAAGCCTTATTAAGCATTGTCATTTAGTGCATATCCTTAAATAGATATTTGCATGACACTCACCTTAAATACATAATATTTCCTTTCTGTCCAAAGATGATGTGTTATAATTGTGTACTGCGAACTAAATATATATGTGCATTAAAATTTAAATGTTTCACTTCTGCCCAAAGGTGATGTGTTACATTCAAATTGCACATCATTATTTTATTATTCATAATACTTAAATAAGTGGTCATAACCAAAGTGAAAGCCATTTGTTTGAGTAGAATTAAATTTAGTCTATTATTTTGGTGTTATAATAGACTATTATCACAGCTTCATTACTATATAATGGTCCTTAACTTCGCCAGCCTTAGTTCATTACCTCTTAACTTCTTCTTTAATTTTGTGTCTTATTTCTCTCATCTGAATCCATTATCAGCCCCAAATATGGGAATTGAGACCTTGAACGGTGCTAATTTTTCTTCATGGAAAGATTCACTGATGCTAACTCTTGGCATGTTGGATTTTGATTATGCACTGAGAGAGCCTGCCCCTCCTGCCCTCACTGATAAAAGTACTGCTGAAGATAAAATAGTACATGAGAGATGGGAGAGGTGCGACAGAATGGCTCTTATGCTTATTAAAAATTCCATCAGCATAATCATCAGGGGAGCTATTCCAGATTCATCTAATGCTAAAACATATCTGGCTTCCGTGGAGGAACAATTCAAAGCAACTTCTAAGGCACATGCTAGTACTCTTATTTTGAAGATGGTGACTACAAAATATGACGGGAATAGCGGCATTCGTGAGCACATCATGATGATGAACGACATGGCCCGCAAGCTCAAGGGATTAGACATGGAGATCAGTGAAGGTTTTCTGGTGCACTTCATAATGACTTCTCTTCCTGCATCTTTTGAAGCTTTCAAGGTCAACTACAACACCCAGAAGGTCAAGTGGTCGATGAATGAGTTGATTGCTATGTGCGTACAAGAAGAAGAGCGTCTGAAGCTGGACAAACCTGATGTGGCTTACCTCATGACCACTAATCCAAAGAAGAGGAAGAGAAATGTCGATAAGAAGGAAGTTTCTAAAGTCCAGAAACGTGATGCAAGTGCTTCTTCCAGCTCTAAGAACTCCAAAGGGAAGTCTTACTGCAAGTTCTGCCGCAAGGAAGGACATAGACAGAAAGACTGCCAAGACTTTAAAGAGTGGCTGACGAAGAAAGGTAATCATCTTTACATGATACTTGAGTCCTTTAATTTAAATGTTCCAACTAATACATGGTGGTTTGACTCTGGTTCTATGGTTCATGTAACCAACTCACTTCAGGGATTCCTTACAATCCAGAAGCTGGAAAGAAACCGAAGAACACTTAAGCTGGGGAATGGAACAGAATTAGCTGTCGAAGCCATGGGAACCTTAGAATTAATAATGAAAACTGGTTTATGTATTAAACTTTATGATACCTTATATATTCCTGAGATTACTCGGAATTTAGTATCAGGACCAAAGTTAGACATAGACGGTTTTGATGTTTCTCATGGTCATGGCAGACTTACTATTAGTTTCAATTCTCAAGTGTTTGGTCATGGTTTTCTGGATGGTGGTCTCTATAAATTAGAACTAGATGATGATTTTTCCAAATCTTTGTTGTCATATAATATCAATCAGACACTAACAAAGAGAAAACGAAAATGAGACTTAGAAACTTCATCCATGTTGTGGCATCAACGCTTAGGCCACATTTCACGAGAACGTCTATCTAGACTCGTGAAGAATGAAGTGTTACCATCTCTCGATTTCAATGATTTTGGAACATGTGTCAAATGCCTTAAAGGTAAAATGACATCAGTGAATAAGAAAGGTGCCACAAGGAGTTCTAATTTATTAGAGCTCATTCACACTGACATTAGTGGTCCTTACTCTATCACTGGAATAACTGGACATAACTCATTTATCACTTATATTGATGATTATTCTCGTTATATGTACTTGTATCTCATTAAGGAAAAATCTGAATCACTTACAACTTTTAAAGATTATAAAACTGAAGTTGAAAAACAACTTGATCGTCAGATAAAAGTTGTAAGATCAGATAGAGGAGGTGAATATTATGGTAGACATACTGATGTGGGTCAAGCTCCTGGTCCATTTTATGAGTTTTGCAAGGCCCAGGGGATTGTAAACCAATATACCATGCCTGGTACTCCTCAACAGAACGGTGTTGCTGAGAGAAGAAATAAGACCCTAATGGACATGGTACGCAGTATGTTAGCCAACTCAGGTTTACCTCTATTTCTCTGGACCGAGGCCTTAAAAACAGCTGTTCATATACTCAATAGGGTTCCTTCTAAAGCTGTCCCTAAAACTCCTTATGAACTCTGGACAGGAAGGAAACCGAGTCTAAGATATATGAAAGTATGGGGTTGTCTTGCCGAAGCTAAACTTTATAATCCCTTCTTGAAGAAACTCGACATGAAAACTGTAACTTGCTACTTCATTGGTTATCCTTCTCACTCAAAAGGTTACAGATTTTATTGTCCTTCCCATGTCACTCGCATTGTAGAAACCAAAGATGCTCATTTCCTTGAAGATTTTAAGGTCAGTGGGAGCAGTGAAAACCCTTATGATGAATTGCTAGAAGTACAAGACGCGGGGGGGAGAGACTTGTCGATTACTTTACCTCCAATTACTCCTTTTGTACTCAATGCCAATCCGCAGGACACTGCACCACCTCCTACTCCTAATGTACCTGGAAATGAAGACACCTCAAATGATAACCATCAAGACAATGCCGCCAATGCTCAACCTGAAAATTTGCTCAGGAGGTCATCTAGGTCTAAAAGGCCTACTAACTTTGATGATTATGTTACCTACCTGACTGAAGCAGAAATGGATGCTGGAAAGTTTACTGATCCTACCTCTTATAATGAAGCCATTAACAGTGATCAGTCTTCCGAATGGAGTAAAGCCATGATTGAAGAGCTTGACTCCATGAAGAAAAATGATGTTTGGGATTTGGTTGAATTACCCAACGGTGTCAAACCCGTAGGATGTAAATGGGTCTTCAAAACAAAACTGGACCCGAATGGAAACATTGAACGCTACAAAGCGAGATTGGTTGCAAAGGGCTACACTCAGAAAGAGGGAATTGACTATCAAGAGACCTTTTCTCCTGTCTCTCGAAAGGATTCCTTAAGAATTGTTATGGCCCTTGTAGCTCATTTTGATTTAGAGCTACATCAGATGGATGTCAAAACCGCTTTCCTTAATGGCGATTTGGATGAAGAAGTGTTCATGAAACAACCCGAAGGATTCAAATCTGAAGGTCAAGAGCACTTAGTCTGTAAGCTAAAAAAATCCATATACGGGTTGAAGCAGGCATCACGTCAATGGTACCTAAAGTTGCATCAAGTCTTGAAGTCAGAAGGTTTCATAAAGAATCAAGTGGATCAATGCGCCTACCTCAAGATGAGTGGGAGCAACTTTACTATACTTGTCCTTTACGTAGATGACATTCTATTGGCAAGTAATAGTTTAGACATGTTGCATGAGTCCAAGCGCTTACTCTCGCGTAATTTTGACATGAAAGATCTCGGGGAGGCTTCTTATGTTATTGGCATCGAAATACACCGAGATAGAGTCAATGGTATTTTGGGATTATCTCAAAAGGCTTACATTGAGCGTGTCCTTACACGTTATAACATGCAACATTGCTCTCCTTCTGTGGCTCCAGTAGTTAAGGGAGATGTTTTCGGTTTATTTCAATGTCCGAAAACAGAGGTTGAAAAAGAACAGATGAGAATGATACCTTATGCGTCAGTAGTAGGAAGCCTTATGTATGCACAAGTCTGTACTCGTCCAGATATCGCTTACATTGCTGGAATGTTAGGTCGTTATCAGACCAATCCTGGTCTTGATCACTGGAAAGTAGCTAAGAAAGTTCTTCGATATCTACAAGGGACAAAAGACTATAAACTGACTTACAGAAGGAGTGATAATTTAGAAGTGGTTGGTTATTCTGATTCTGACTTTGCTAAGTGCAAAGATGACAAGAAATCCACTTCAGGGTATATCTTTATGTTAGCTGGCGGACCTATCTCGTGGAAGAGTCATAAGCAAGAGTTGACTGCAACTTCTACGATGATGGCAGAATACATTGCGCTGTACAACGCAACCTGTCATGGAATGTTGCTCAGAAACCTTATCACTGGACTCAAAGTAGTTAATTCCATCTCTCGACCATTGAAGCTTTATTGTGATAACTCAGCCGCCGTTAGTTTCTCGAACAGTAACAGTTCGACTGGCGCTGCTTTATATCTTGATACAAAGTACTTGTTCGTACGTGAGCGAGTTGAGGAAAATAAACTTTGTATTGAGCATATAAGTACTAAGAATATGCTTGCGGATCCGATGACTAAAGGTCTCCCTCCTAAGATTTTCGAAGAACATGTTTCGAAGATGGGGTTATCTAAAGACCTTATTTAGTTGCATATTGTACTTGCTTGCATTTAATAATAAAATTTCCTCATTGTTTTGTTTGTTTTGTCTCTGAATGTGTCTACGCATGCCTAAAGACATATAGACAACATTTATGTACAAAATAATCTTATGGGTTTAATTGTCAATTTGATCCTTAGCTTATTTAAGTTTTAAATTTGGTATTGTAGTATGATTAATGGGGTCTTGAATTGAATATCGATTCAATGACTGTATTTCTCTGCTACAATTTCGGTTTAGAACTAAAATGAGTATTAAAATCTGATCAGACTTATCTAATACTCATCATAAATGATTACTCGGCCAAGTGGGAGAATGTTGGACACGTTTTTATGTGGCCTGAGTTATCATTTATCTAATTAATTGATCATTGACCTAATAAATACCCTACGTATTTATTTGGTAATTATTTGATGGACGTAATTACCCTTATGACCTAATTAGGGTTTCCCCTTGGGTGTATATAAATAGAGGTATTAGGCAGAGATCAAGATACCAATCTTACGCCTCCTCTCTGCCTCTCTATTCTCGTGAGTCTCATCCTCACCTTAGCCATCATAACGATACACCCTAAACGGGAACTCGATCTGCGTGAGAATCATGGCCTCATCCCTAACCACGTTTACAGGATTATCAGGTACACATGATTTAATTCCTGATTTATATCTTTTATGTTTAAGAATTGATCAACATTAAGAGTATTAATTTAAGGCCCGATTGCTGACCAAAGTCCGTAACAGTCTTCATCATGTTATGAAGATTAGGAAGGGTGGCCAACCCAAAGAGGATAACATCATTGGCATAGAAGACATGAGAAGCCTGGAATTGACGAATGCGTATTGGTTTCCATTCATTACTAGCTATAGCAGTTTCTATCATTCGAGAAACTCGTTCCATACATAGGGTGAAAATGTAAGGGGACAGGAGGTCACCTTGTCTAATTCTGCGAGTGGGGCGAAATTCAGAACCAGGAAGCCCATTCCAAAGGACTTGTATAGAGCAAGATGTAATGCAAGCCATGATGACTTGTATCAGATTTGAGGGAAAGCCAAAAAAATACTAAGGTGTCTGCAATAAAATCTCATTCAATGCTATCATAGGCTTTTGTTAAGTCGATTTTAATAGCTAGATGTTTCATCTTGGGTTTACACTTTGCTATGGTATGGGCAAGTTCTTTAACTAAAATAATATTATAATTAATATTATGACCCGGCACAAAGCTAGACTGGGTGGGGCTAATTATCGAACCAAGGAACGGTTTAACTCGGTTGACAATAATTTTAGTAATTATCTTATACATGGTATTGCAGAGACTAATGGGTCTAAAATCACCCACGTTTTCCACATACTCCTTTTTGGGTACAAGACATAAATAGGTAAGATTAACTGAAGCAATTTGGTCAGGCTCAATAAAACTAGAATGAACAAAACTTAACAATTGGTCTTTCATAATGTGCCACCCTTTTTTGAAAAAATGGGGTTGAATCCCATCAGGCCCAGGAGACTTGTAAGAATTCATCATAAAGAGAGCTTTTTTGATCTCATCTAAATCCACCGGACGATCCAACTGGGAGAGGTTAGGGCTTATCGCAGGTTGGGCCAGCAGACTGTTACAACTATACCGGCTTACTTGGCGAGATTGAAAAAAGGTTTTGGAAGTGATCAGTGACAACTTTGTGAATTGCCTCTGGCGTAGAGTGCCATATCCCATCCTTATCCTTAAGCATGCGAGTGCTGGATCGAGTCTGCCTTACTTTGGTGAGCAAGAAAAAATATTTAGTAGTTAAATCTTTATAAAGAAAATTATTACTGCGAGCACATTGAGCCCACATACTTTTTTCCATTTGATTAAGTTTAGTATACAACAGGGTAAGATAAGAGGAAAGTTTGAGTAAATGGTCATTATAACTAGAAGCGAGAGATCTTTGAATGCCATTAAGTCGGGCTCGGATACGTTTCTTTTTGTGGGCAACATTACCAAACACTACGTTGTGCATCCTGAAATTATCAATATGAGTAAGCAAATTTGCACTAGGGTCCCAACAAGTAGTAAAAGTGGAACCCAGGATGCTGGGTCCATGCAATGATACCTCGAAAAGGAGCCTTGTGCCTAGGGGTAGTAGGAGAACAATCAACTAGAAGAGGACACTGATCAGAATATAGACGAGGATGGTGTGTTACCTGGGCATGCGGATAAATTTGAAGCCAGCTGGGATTGGCTAAGACTCAATCAAGTCGTTCTTGAATGTTAGTTGTTTCGGAAAGTCCATTGTCCCAAGTAAATGGGGAGCCCGAAAAACCCAAGTCAATTAGGCCACAAGAATTAATACAAGAATTACAAGCTGAGCATTGATTCAACTTGAAAGGCCTATCTCTGGACTTCTCAAAGGGACTAGCCAACCTATTCCAGAAACTGGGTCGCTCCTCCATCGGGCTAGGAGCATGCATACCCGTCAAAAGGATTTCTGGTTCAGTGGGTGCAAATTGGATAAGGCCATGAAAGAGGCTGGGCTCTATAGATATAAAATCAATTTTGTTAACCGGGGGTTTTCAAAAGAACGATATACCTCCCCTACGGTTAACAAGTTCAAGAAACTCAAATTGAGTGAAACCAAATTTAATTTTAATTGGCTCAATATACTTATCAGGCTTGGGAGCTTCAAGAATCATCACAACAGTGGGATGATATTCATAAATCAAGTTCGTGAGATGGATGAAAAAGTTGTCCGAAGAAGATCTTCGAACATTCCAGAAAATTATTTTCTTATGGTCTCTGGACATGATCAGTGGGTGTTGGGAGGAGCTCGGTTGATCCTTCTGACGGTGGAAGTATGTCTTTAGTTTCGGCTGGTGGTTGAATGGGGGTACACATTTTCGTTGCCAAGGGGTTTTGTTCCTTTTGACTCCTCGTCCATTAATGGCGTGAGTGTCATCCTGATGTTTGGCAAGCAGCCTATTGGAAAGTCATAAGATAGAGTGAGACTGAGAAAATTGGTGAGAGGTTGGATGACGACAAGATGAATAAGGTGTTTGATGTGACACAACCCGGTCTCTACACCGGCTTCGTTGAGGAAGAGAGGCTTTAAGGAAGGGGAATGTTGGAATATGAAAGTAGATATTGTCCCATATTGATAATATTCAAAAAATATGATAGTGGTGTTGTCTCACATTGATAAAATTGAAGGGTTTGAACATATATATGAGCTTGTGAGTTACTCCACCTATTGCCGATTGATTTTGGGATGGAACCTCATTTGAACTTGTATGCATGACTCTTTATTAATTGTCCAAGTGATATAAAAAAGAAATTAACATGGTATCACGTGTTGGACCTTATTAGTAGCCCGCACGTGAGGGGCGTGTTGGAGTATGAAAGTGATTATTGTCCCACGTTGATAATATTATTCAAATAATATGATAGTGGGTGTTGTCCCACATTGATAAAATTGAAGGGTTTGAACATGTATATGAGCTTGTGAGTTACTCCACCTATTGCCAATTAATTTTGAGATAGAACCTCATTTGAGCTTGTATGTATAACTATTGGTTAATTGCCCAAGTGATATAAAAAGAAATTAACAGGGGAGGTTCGCGAAACTCGGGAATTTTGGGTTCTTTGTGTTTCCAAGTAGAGGGATGAAGAATGTGCTGGGTGGAGACTGCTTGCTTCATTTGTCGGCTTACCGCCTTCTTTATCGGGAGGTTTATTTCAGTCTGAGGCTCCGCCAAGACTGGCCACAAGGCTGGGGTTGGAACGGAGGGGAACAAATTGATCGTTTGGTCATTGTTTTGATTGGGCGAATGGTTAGATTGCGATGGTAAGGAAAGCTGACAAGGCTCTGCTGCTCGAGACTGCTTAGAGATGGAGGAATGGGTGGATGGAGAGGAACTAACAGGTGCGTTGGCCACGTGTGAAACAGCGTCCTGTCTGGGGGTTCGGGGAGGGAACATTGGTGGGGGGTGGAGAGACGGAGACTGAGGAACTTCCATTTGGGGTTGGTGCTGTGCTGGGCCTTTCCCCTGAGGGGGCGCGTTCCGAAGAGGACGACGCATGACAAGTCTGGGTTTGAGAGGAAATCAGGGAGGTGGATAAAGGAGTATTAGCTGGGGGATCACTGAAACTAGACTGATGAATTGGGGGGTTAGCCCATTTCAAACAGCGGTGTGGGATGTACAGTGTAGGATTGTTTCACCACACGGAGGGCTGATGAGAAGGTTTTGGGTAGAGCATGTCTGCATGGCATCAGGTGGGTTAGATGAGGTGGCGGACACAATTACCTCTTTGTCAGGCAAGAGACGGAGTGACGGACACGTGGCTAGAGAAAAGGGTGACCAGGAGTGGTATTAAAATTTCCCTCAGTAAGAAGAGCTTGGAACGTACATGAATTTGGATGCCAGCAAGCTGGCCTGCTTGTGCCTGTTTATGGGCCTGATTATTGGGCCAATTTTTTTTATGAGAAGGACCCAACTTTTGTTTACCTTTTGCCGCTTTACTAGCCTGTGGGGTTAAATTTGTAGGTAACGACGGTGTAACAGGCCCAGTGGATTTGGGTTAACACCAACTAGGCCCCTTTGGCCCGGGCTCTCTAGGGCCTGAATTCTTTTTACGGGTTGAAGCCACTTCCCAGGGACTATTTAGATTAGGATCCGTCCCGATAGAAGGAGGGCCATTATTCATGGAAGTCTGGTCCGAAACTCCACTAGTGCATAGTGGCGGCAAGGGTTTAGGGAATGTCGGTTTGGTCACTAAAGACGATGGAGAACCAAGGTTTCCAGTCACACTTAGTGACAAGGATGATTGGGGAAGCAGCTGGGGACAATCAGGCTTGAGATGGCCAATAATACCACAATTGAAACATAATAGGTCTAAATTTTCATACTCCACTTGTTGCCATTCCGATTCAACCCAGATTTTGGACACTAGGGGTTGGGCAAGGGAAATTTCAACGCAGACCCGGGCATATCTGCCTCGGTTCCCAGAGTCGGTAGTGAAGTCCACTTTAATCGGAGCACCGATAAGTTTGGCCATCTCAAATAGGGCAGTCTTATGGAAGTAATCAATGGGTAACTCAGGGAAGCGAACCCACACTACAATGGTTGAGAAAGGATTCTGTGATGGCCGGAAATTAGGTTTCCATTTAGTGAGCATCAAGTAGTGACCAAACAAATACCAAGGACCACCCAGCATCACATTTTCCAGATCTGAAGGTAAATCAAAACGAAATAGAAAGATATCTCAACCGAGATCGATAATATCTAACTTACCATCAGGTTTCCAGAGTTGTGAAATGCGCTGAAATAGGATCGGGAACCTTACCTTGGTGCCTAGCACCTTACCCATTAGAGTTTTTGCCCCATGGGGCCGGAGTTGTCGGAGCTAATCTGGAGTGAATGAGACTGTCAATTGAGTATCAGAGGCTGCATCTACTTCCTCAACTTTATCAGAGAAGTCTTCAAGCAACGAAGAAGTTGATTGGAACCAATAGCTTGCACCTTCCAAAACCTGCTTTAAAGGGGGCCGGGTATCCGGAACCAGCTGTTGAGAAGGCTCCTTAATTTTCGTTAAATTAATTGGGGCGGGACAGGGAATAGTCGAACCACTAGGCTGGAAGCGCGGAGGGTTCGGTGGATCGGGAGGTGTGGGATCAATCGATGGTTAGGCATGAACAAGATCCGGAGAGGAGGCAACCATGAGAGATAATGAGGCTTTCCGATATTCCAAAAAGAAATGATAATGATGTTAGTTAAAATCAGCGTTGTATGTGAATGTCTCATAATAAGTTTAAGATATTATCAATTTGATGTTATCGTCTTTGAAGAGACTATTGTTAGTTTGATTGAGTGCTCTATTGTATTAGCGATTATTTTAGAATCCAATCAATGCATTTTAAACCTTTATAATATAGATAGATAGACTTAATATATATGTTTTAAATTATGATAAAATGGGTCACCCATTGGACTTTCAATCTCAGAACAGACACAGTAAAGTCACTGGCCTTAGGGGAAGGGGAAACCTGCTGCAAAGGCCCAAAGGCCCAACGCCGTGACCCTTGCCTCCCAAATAATCGGCAAGCAAATGCTCTCCCAAACTCATACCCGGGTGAAAAGGATGGTAGGAAGCAGGTGATACTAATTAATAAGACAACTATCTCAAGTAAGATGGACTTAATATACTATCAGAGCTAATCCTCATAGAGGGAGCACCAATATAATATAAGGAGAATTAGATAATACATACATGCATGCTCCCTCCCCCCCCCCCCCCAAAAAAAAAACATAAAACAAAACACTTCTTTGGTGGTTGAGAGTGACAACCATAAGGATACGAAGCCTTCGGAGAAGGGGAAGAGCACCTCTGGTTCCTTACCATGCCCAAGCCCAACGATGATCTAGATCTCTAATGTCTCAAATGTTTCCCTTCACGAGGAAGAAGACTTCCACTAAAATTCCGATTATAGGTCTATTTGGAAAATAAGTCACTAGTGCCACTTGCATTAAAATTGGCTAATCATCTCATATATCTGTGCACGAATGCATGTGTACTTAATTTATGAAAAAAAGTGAGCATGGCGGCATAATTGGAAGAATAGTAAATCTTGTGTAAGACAGTCTCATATAAATCATATCATGATATAGATATTTTCATCATGACTATTGATAATTAATTGGGGTGATTAATAGTTCATTTAGGGATGACTGTTATTACTGTCACACCTAAATGAACTATTAGTCACTCCTAAATTTCAGACTTCAAAAGTCACTCTAAAAGAATATGTCTCACAATAACCCTTATGTGAGACAGTCTCACCTAAAAATTTGTCATGATGAGAGATATTGGGAGATTAGGAGCGCACAACAATTAATGAAAATAGTAGAACAAAGAAGTCTATCCTCTTGATACGATTTTCTTACCTTTGTAGAGTTCAATGAGATTTAGATATAAGCAACCTTCTATTCATAAACACTCTTACAAGTAAAGAGACCGTCAGTTGACGCAAATAATAATGCTTATTATATGCAAACTGCAGTTTGAGAACAGAGATAGCTCAAGACGCACGCAGCTTGGCACCAGCTCCTTAGCTTCCACTTCTTGCATGTTACTATTCTTTGATGCATGGCAATAACGGGGGAAATGAAGGGTGATGCCAAGCTGTGGGTGTCTGGGGCTTTCTCTCTCCCATTTTGGTCATCTTTCCATGTCTTTCTAGCCCTAGTCTATGCTCCTTCAAAGTTCATGGCATAGGATGCAAACAATGCAGATACAGATACACATCCACATCTTGCTCCAATTATATGATTTGACGGAGGGGAAAAGAAAAGGGAATATTTATAAAGATTTTTTTGGGGTCCACACTATTTATTTTTTTTTAATGATAAGGCTTTCCTTTTTTGTCTTTAGTATGGCTATTACTAAATTACATGGTCTGTATTGTAGATGATATTGGTCATGTATCGTGGTATGTAATTACTGAACATCGACCAATGAATTGAGGATTGAGCTCACTGCGTCAATCTTCCAACTACGTTGACGGCTATGGTGGTACTTTTGTGACACCAATTTTTTACAAATTGGATAATGTTATACACTTACGTCAATATCATGTAACCATTGCTATATATTATCAGTATGAGTAACGTAATGGTCTTATTGAAAAGTGAGTGTAATATTATTAGCGTATGAAAGTGAGTATCATTCACATAAATAAGATATAAATAATATAAAAGTGGACGTTGTTTCACATTGAAAAAATTAAAGAATTTGAACATATGTATATGTTTGTAAGTTACTCAATCCATTGTCAATTGGTTTTAGATTAGAATCTCATTTAAGCTTATATGCATGACTCGTTTGATTATGTCCAATTAATATAAAAACTAACATGGCATCAGAGCGGGTTGCTTAATTTTGATTTGTCACTGTCTTTGTTTAATTAACATTGTGTGCACGTGTTAGGCCTTCTTAGTAACCTATGTGAGGAGCGTATTGAAGTATAAAAGTGATTATTGTCCCACATTGATAAGATACAAAGAATTTAAAAATGAGTGTTGTCTCACATTGATAAAATTAAAGGGTTTGCACATACATATAAGCTTATGAGTTACTCCATCTATTACTAATTAGTTTTGGGTTGAAACCTCATTTGAGCTTAATTATATGCATGACTCGTTTAATTATGACCCAATTGATGAAAAAAAATTAACAAATATTTTATCTGAGACTCACTTCTATGTCATTTTGGTTACTGGGAAGACATGGGTGAAGTTCAATAAAAAAATTTAAAAAAAAAACAGAGGAATGCTTACAAATCCACAAACATTTGAGCAGTGTTTCATCAAGTAGTTGAGTTGTGACGTTGATGCTTACAAAATGGCAAAAGTCCAGATAAACTATAGACTTGATTTGATACTACTTACTGGGGAGTTGATTGAAATATTAAAGTATATAGAAACAAAAACTATAGATGTTCTAATAAAATACAGAATTTTTAATGGACCATTTTATGAGGGAAAATAATGAGAACTTCATCGCAAAACTGCTTGAGAATTGAGCAAGTAATCCACTTGTTCATATGATACCGTAGTCAATTATTTTGTTTCCAGAGCTTTGATGCACGACAACCAACTTTTATATATATATATATATACACACATACACACACATACATGTACATACATATGAATATATATATATATATACACGCACACACATATGTGTGTGTTGTATGTGTGTCTCTCTATATATACACACGCATATAGGATGATGATATATGTCTTATTACGTAACACTTTTTAAATGTCTCATCTTGATCTAAATTAATATGTTTTATGATTTAAGAACTCCGAAGTTTCAATAATTATAATGAATTATGAATTACTAAATATAATACTCATCGGCTACGCCGAAGATATGAAATGACACCCTAATCAGATCAACCACATCTGTGAGACATATAATATACGTAATTTTATAAATGTAAAAAACTATGAATAAAAAGATAATTTTACACAGTGTACAAATTATAACACACTTTTACGGTATCTTTTTTTTCTAATTTCAAAACATGACAATATAATTTTGAAGTGAAATTAAGACACTTAAAAGGTATCTTATAACAAAATATTTATCATTTTACATATACATATTACATATGAACTTACGTAAGAACATCGCATTTATCATCAATTCATCCTTCGTTGCATCTTCTTTTCCCACGTAGCATGGCATTCTTTTAATATGATTTCGAGTTACTCCTAGCAGGGCAGGTTTATGTACACATAGTTGCTATCATACCACATATAATAAATATTTAAATACACATATGCACTGTCTTATGTATATGTGTTGATGAATTGCATCCAAAAGAGTGAGTTACAAAAATTTCCCACCGTTTTTCTCAGTGTCAATTCGATCTCTTCGGTTACAATATAGGCCATCAACTGTTATCATATAAAAGTGGGTGTAATCTTATATTGATAAAATTAAATAGTTTAAGTATATATATAAACTTATGAGTTATTCTAATTATTATAATTAATTTTGAGTTGAAATTTCATTTAAATTTATATATATAATTCATTTATTTATGGTCTAATTAATATAAAAAGTTTTAACATAGTATCTTTTTTATATAAAAAAATGTAGCAATCATTACTTGGATCATTTCCGACCCTCCTTTTTCTTTTGTTTGTACACCAAGTTGGTCTCTTTTTTTTGTGTAGATGGGGATAAATCCGAATCATGTATTGATTGATTGGTTTCATGAATTCATGTTCAGTTGCCTTGGAGAGTGCTCGAAACAGCGGCAATGTGTCCGGCGTCCGTTGGTTGAAAAGTTAATTTAAAAATTTGGTAAAATTCTCAAAAATATTTTAAATTGGACACAAATAAAATTACTTTGTGTTGTCAAATCTTATGAAACTCAATAGTGAAACATTATGGCACAAAAATTTTAAATATGCCGTCAATTTTAGGTCGACGCACTTGAAAGCATATTTGTTTTATCATTCCAAATTTTCTTTTCATTTTTAATATTATGTTAGTTTTGTGTCAATAATTATAGAGTTGCTGAAAGTTGATCCTGTTATATTTAAATATCTATTTATCTACAATTGTGGTAAGAATTGTTTGTACTTCATTTTAGGTGACTATTATTGAAAAGCTATTCACATCATCAACGTCAGGCTTTAACTCATGTCCACGTCTTTTAATGGTATTTTTATGTTGTCTTTATCTTGGTCTCTAGCTTAGCTTCCCCACTTGTTCATACATGAATCATCATACGTTTTCAATGTGTCTCTCTGACACTTTTCGAAGCTTTAAAATAGTCTTTTTATGTCGAAAGAATATCTTATATAATCTTAAAATCTTTGGTGGACTAGCAAAGCTTCATTTGAAAAAAGAATATTTATTCCAAGGTTACCGTGGGAAAATACTACTTATGTGGCAAAATGAACATGAAATATACATCAAGTAAGATGTTTTAAAAATAATATTTTGGGCTGAAAAAAATGAATATGTTAGGTATGTTCTTTTTAATTTATGATAAGTACTTACGATCCACATTTAATATATTTCAGCACAATTCAGTATTATTCATCACAATTCACCAATGTCTATCACAATGCAGCAATATTTATCATAATTCACCACATTTTATCTCCAACAACATAGCTAAACTAGCCTTACAACTTGTGTTATGCACAGATTATTTTAAAATTTTAGTTAAAATATTTTTAGAAATATAATAATTAATCTCATAATCTAAATTTTTAAGAATAATAATATTAACATATTTGTAATTTATTTTCTTTTTTTAATTGAAGTAGTTGAAAAGATACTAGTTGTTATGATGACTTTAAATCACATATTGTCTAGATTTTATTCTTAAATGAAATCTTAATAAATCGTTAACATGACACGTGTCACGATCGCAACGTTCAAACTATATATATACACACACACATAAGGGTTATACCCATACGATGTAAGGGTGTGAGTTAAATAATTTTTTAATATACTATGAAGAGAATATATTTTTCTATTTAAAAAGAAAACAATAAATTGATGTACTATATTATTTTATTGATACAAATGCAAAATGATTTTTCTTTAGTTTTTTCCCTACTAATAACTACTTTTTTATTCTTAATTCATATTTAACTCACATTTTTTTTTTATATTTGCATCATTAAATCATATATATTTTATGATTAAATTTTATTATTAAATAATAGGAAGGTATGTGAAAAGTTATTTTATCAAATAGAATTAATATTGTATTAAATTTACATATATCCTACATTGTCATTTCTTTTTATTTTAAATTTCATGTAGCATTCAATGTTGCATTAAAACATTTCACATGACTATTCTCTCCTATGTGATATCCTACATGGCAAGCTTACGTATTATTTATACATAAGTTCAATCCAACTTAATATATATATATAATTCAACCTAATTTAACAAGTTTCAGTAATAAGTACCAATAAATATTTATAGTAAGTTCAAAAGAGCATGCTATTTAACTCACATAGTACTTTTGTCATTATTTAAGGATTTTTTTTTTGGGGGGGGGGGGGAATCAGGATTCACATGTAAGATACAGAATGTCTTAATTAGTACACATAATAAATTCGGCCATTTCTTTTGAAAAGATCTTGCCACGATAGATCATATATATGTCTATCACATAACAAAGAATCAATTTAACAAAACGTTAAAACAAAAGAGACTTGTTTTTTCCGAGACACATTGCCCCAACAAAACTTAGTGGAAAATCTGCGGACTGCGGCAGAATTCATTTGCAATTTGCACACGCCAACTGACGTCGGATGATTTGTAGGCGGTTAGTAGGGCAAGAACTCTGGCTCATAGGAAATAATTTTTTTTTTTTAAAGAGAAAAAAGATGAAGAAGAAAACGTCCATCGTGTAAAGCTTGAAGACAAGAGGTCCAGATAAGATTGCTGAACACTTGTAAACTTGTTGTGCTCGATCAAGTAGAAATTATATAATTAGCTAGTTAGGGTTTTTCTTTTTTCAAAGGGGGCCAGAGAGATTTGTTTGGATAAGTCAGAAAAAGCATTAAAATATGTTTCAATCTAGCATAAGGAGGATGTTTTTGGGACTTGTGAATGACAAGATTTGGTGAGTGAGATTTCTGTCATGAAAGCCTGTAAAGTCTCTTTAAAAAATCTCTGACGCTTAAATTATGTGAGGGAACTATGACTGGGGGTAGAATAGAGAAAGACTCAGGTTACTTCCTCCTTACTTTTGAGGTATACTCTAATGTTGCTTATATAGGGGTTTAGAGCAAAGTTATCAGATATTTAGTATACCTTAATGGATTAGTTAGATGTCCTTTCTAAATACTTTTATCCCGCAAATATTTGCCTGCCGCATGAGATTTAGCCAAGATTAAGATCTCGTATCAGCTTCCCCTAGTGCTAGCTAGGTTTAGGTGGTTGTGAAGGCAAAGATCAAGTTTCTACTGAACTTCCCTTAGAGCATTCTAAGACCAAAAAGCGGGAGTTTCAGAGATGCGCTCGGACTTTCTTACCTGGTTTCATCGGTGAATTAACATCTGGGGTCCAATCTTTTGAATTTTATATGAATCACAATACAATTATAATATAAGAAAAGGAGGGAGGGGAAATTAAACTTAGGTTCTGAAGTACAATAGATTTCAATCTTAATCACGAGATCAAGACCTCAATAGAAGTTATAGAGATTATTAACAAATATAATTCTAAATCTCATAAATGAACTATCCAGTTTAGTTTCTAATTTAGGTGGCATCTCTTATTAGGCCTTGTATTGGAAGCCGAAAAGAATGTCCGATAAAAGGCTTGACCCAATTGCCATATCATTAATCCAATGGACGTATTAGATATCCGGGAGGGAAAAAGGAAAGAGTTTTAATCTTACACAATCTCTTGATATAAGATAACTATCTTATAAAATCAAGTTAATTAGGAAATAAACTCTACTCAACTAATGGGAGGGCCATAAAACATCCCTAGGATCTCAAATTCCTGTATAAGCAAGACACTGGACTCTGCCATAGTGACGTACTGGTGTTTTCAACTGCCCATCTATAGCTCTCTCCCTTCCATGCTGACGCGTCGGCAAATATAAATCCAAGGGCCCCAATGTTTTTGGGGAAAAAGTAAAAGATCAAATACAAGCAAATCAGCCACATATATCCCCTGGTTTTTTCTTTCGTCGATCCCTTTCTAATGCCAATCTGCCGGTCACAATTGATCACCCTCTTGCTCCCTCTTGCTCTGATATTTCGATCCACCATTCTAGCTGGAAATTATGATTCAAAATTAAAACATAATTTATTTATAAATGTATTATTTACAAATTATCTAAATAAATTTCTTCTAACTACACATATATTTGAATTTAAAATTTTTGATTGAACTAACTCATTTATTTATCAATTTATTTTTGGAGTTGGAAAATTGGAGTATATTCCTTGTGCTTTTGGAGAGCAGATTGCCGAATTTTTCCTAGAACAAAATATCTTTTTATTATTAAATTTGCTTTAAATAAATGAAGTGCATGCTAAAAGGAGCCTTGACTCATTAAACTCCTTTGACTTGATATTGATGTATTCCTTATCCTTTAGTATGCAAAAGCAATTCCACTTACTTAGCTTGATAGGATTGGTTGTTAACAATAAATTGGTTTTGCCAAACCATGGTTACCTTAGGTCCTATTCTTTTCGTTGGTAAATTCAAATTTATCAATCTCAATCAATTTTAACCCACATCAACTCACTTCAATTCACTTTACGGATTTCAACAAAAAAACATCACCTTCAAGCAACTTCAACCTATTTCCCACTATTTTAACTAACTTCTACACATCATACCAAAAAAAATTCAACCACTTCAACCACCTTCAATCCACTTCAACCCACTTCAACTAAGTTCAATCCATTTCAATAAAAAAATATTCACTTCAATCTACTTTAGTCCACTTCCACCAATCTCAACCAGTTTCGTTGATTTACCAACCCATATTTTCCAAGGAAAAAAAACGTACCTTTAGTGGGAGTATTTTATGGGACTATAAAGTCGAAATTCTTACTATTTCTCCACTTATCCAACAAGAGGGCAATGGCTAGCTAGAATCATTTATTATAAATGGGCAATGGCTAGCTAGAATCATTTATTATAAATAGCTAGTTCCTCGTGACATTGGAAGATACAAAACCAAGTGCATTTTCACAGCTTTATGTCACTTCCATACTTTATTGTGCAGAAGTTCTTTACTAATTTCCCTCCACAGTAATCACTATTGTTCATGTTTCATTGGTTGACTTAGTATTTTATTGTGGAAAAAAAAAACTCTTATTACTTTCCTTAAATTTCACACACAAATTTATTTTTATTTGATTGAGCATTGAGTAGAAACCTGATTCGAGGTTCTAATTGTTGCATTCAAGAAAAATCAACGAGTTGTCAAATCTTGGAAGAGAAGTGCATTTTCAATGTTCAACTAGTGCATTGAGGCATTGTTAGGTAATAAATTGTCCTATTTTACGTACCTCTTTCACCTAATTTTAGCTCGTATAATAACTTAATCTTTAGGATTTTTACTTATTTTATTTATATTTTGTAGGAAATAACTCCATATTGAGCAAACGTTACGAAAAAGGGCAAAGACGGGACAAAGCGAGGAAAAACAGCGAAAACTGGCAAAAAAGGACGAACCGGGGGCCATACCACCGTGCTAGAGGAGTGGCACGGTGTGAGTCGTGCCTCCCCCCCTCCTCGCCGTTTGCTCGATTTTCTATTTAAGGCCCGTTCGGACATTTTTGAAGGGGGTCGCACGGCAGGTCGTACGGGGGTTGCTTGGGGCTTCTCTCTGGCAATTTTTAGGGTAGTTTAGGTTAGATTTTAGCAAATAAGGAGGATTAGTTTAGGATTGAAGATTGTAATCTTGGACAACATTTGGATTTCAAGTTCCTTCTATCAATTCAAGACTAAGTTTTCTTTCCCTTTCTCTATTTATTTCATTTGTTGTTCTTGTTTATGTTTTGCTAGTTTACTTATTGTATTTGTTTTGTTTAGTTTATACGTTTAGTTTTTGTTGTTGATTCATGTTATTTAGTTGTTTAGATTCGTTTTATTTCATTCTTTGTGTTTTGTTCTTCACGTTCATGTTCTTGTTTGTTAGTTTAGGTTTTCATGTGTTTGTGATGTTTAGTTGATAGATTGTGTTGGCTTGGATTGTGATTAGTCTCTTGATGGCTAATTAGTCTTGTATTTGGCTTAACTATACCCAATCTATGCCTAGAACTTAGAGTTTTCCTTCACGCCCGCCAAGTGTTCGATGAAATGCTTGAGAAACCTTTCATCCATATTTTTAGGCGATTGACTTATGCTGAGAGGTGAGGTCAATTAGCTAGTGTGGGGGAGGGAATAGCCGAGTTCGGGACATGAAAATAGTATCCGAATTGAGTTAGGTCCGGTGGTTGCTAATTTTGTGGCCTAATTGAGCTAACCCCATGAAAATAGATGGTTAGGCTAATTAGACCAGCTCATGACCCTTGATAGAGGGCTTGGGTGGTCTTCGATGGTGCAACCGACCATCTCTAATTCATGATGTAGTTTGGATAGGTTAGAACCCGTCTTGATTAGTTGGTTCATCCATTGGTCAAATCACAACTCCAAGTCGCTTTCTCTATGTTTGTTGCCGTAGTTTAGTTTTTCCTCTTTCTCCTTCGATCTTGCCTAACTCGAGACGCTTTAGCTAGCCCTGGTAGTTGGAAACACAACTTTCCTGTGGACGACACCCCAAGTACTCAACGATACACCTTGCGCTTAGGGTTTATAAATATTAAAACTCTGTTTGTGTTTTTCCGGCTAACAGGCATTTCCTCTCTAAAGAGAGCGTTTCAACGTGTTTCGACCAAGGTGATTCTAACCTTGTACTATTATTACCTTTGTTACGTCGTCATTCGTATTTGTTGCCACTTTCCTGATGAGTAGAATTTTTCATGCAAGTTGTTTTATTGCTTTATAATTTAAATTTTATTTTCCAACAAGTTTAGAGAGGAAATTCTAGGTTTCTACTAAGTTGGAAAAATGGATGCACTAAAAGTTTTGACTAGCAAATCTGAAAAATTTGATGGGAAAAATTTCTCAGGTTGGCAAAACAGATGAAGCTCGGGCTAACTAAGCTAGGCCTTTTGCCCCTTTTCTATGTTATTCATGACAGTCTTAAAGAACAAGCTTAAAAGTCTGACAAAACGCTGACTAATGGAGATATTTCTAAGAAGGTTGATGATCCTAAAAAAGATGATATTGCTGCTAATGAAGATGTCATTTGTCATGGTCGTATCTTAAGTGCTTTGTCTGATAGTGTATTGCATTTTTTGTCATATTAAAACTGCTTGTGATTTATGGAGTGTTTTGGACCAAAGATATACTACTGCTGAAAGGGGTCTTATGAGAGTCAATATTAATAACCGGTTTGATTTTCAGTTTGTTGATAATAAAAATATGTCTGATCAACTTCACAATTTTGAAAACTTGGTCTATGAGTTGAAAATGAAGGAAGTTGAACAAATAAGTCTGTCTATGTTACTTTTGTTTTTAAAAAATTGTCACCATCTGATCCAAATTTGCTAAACGTCTTAGGCAGAAGTCCGATCAGTTGTCTTTAGATGAGTTGTTTTTTGTTTTGAGCATTGAGGATAAATACTGCTCTTCTAAAAATCCAAAAACTAATTTTCAAGCTAAGGCTCTCACAGTTGAAGGTTCTCAGAAACCTAGGCCTAGTAAATTTAAGACGCATGGTCCAAAAAGATTTTTTGGGAATGGGGGCAATAAATTGAATGACAATAAGACTAAAGGTAATAATCAAGGTAGAAGGCAATGTTAGGTAAGTGGAGGGATGAACCATATTGCTAAGGATTGCTACTTTCACCCTGGTCAGAATAAGAAACCACCTAAATGTCAATTACCCCCTAAACCACATGCCAGTGTCGTGACTGTGTGGGCTACCTCCAATTCTTCAGCTAATAGGTACTTTGCTGGTAGTCCAAAGTTAAATTCAATTTTTAACTCAAATGATTGGAGGTTAGACTCTGGCGCTAATCTTCATGTGTGAGCTGATGAAAACCTATTTTATCCTATCAAATATCAGGCGCAAGAACTGTGACTCTATGAGCATGGGGAATGGAAGCGTGGCTCAAGTCCTAGGAGAAGGCCAAATTAAGTTAGAATTGTCATCCGAAAAATTTCTTGAATTAGATGGTGTTCATCATATTCCCAATATTAGAAAAAAATTGATTAGTATGTCTTTCTTAGATCGTCATGGTTATAACATTAATTTCGGCTCCAATAAAGTTGTAATTAGTAGACATGGTTAATTTGTTAGTAAAGGTTTCTTGCTAGATTGTTTATATAGATTGAGTGTAACGCCTTCTTCTAGTAATGCAATTTTTGATTCACAATTTTCTATTGCAAACATTGAATGTTGTGATATTTGGCATTGTAGACTTGGTCACCTGAATAAAAATACCATTAAAAAGATGATGCACCTAGGCTTAATCCCTAAATCTCCTGTTAATTTGAATGATAGATGCCAAGTTTGTGTGAAGGCTAAACAACCAAGAATATCTCTTAGATCTAGGGAGAAATATCTTGCTAGAATTAATTCATAGTGATGTTTATGATAGTTAACGTGTTTTGACTCATGGTGATAGTCAGTATTTCATAATTTTTATTGATGAGTTTTCTAAGTATTGCTATAGTTTTTCTACTAGCTCCATGAGTGATTTATTTGATAAGTTCAAAATTTATAAAGCTGAAGTTGAAAATCAGCTAGAAAAGAGAATAAAAATTCTATGGTCTGGTAGAGGTAGTGACTATGCTCCTACGGAGATGGGAGATTTTTGCAAAGAACATGGTATAATCCATGAGGTAACTCCTACTTATGCACCACAGTCAAATGGAGTGGCTGACAGAAAAAAATAGAACTTTGCTTGATATGGTAAATGCTATATTTATTTATTCTGGTTTGCCTAATAATTGTTGGGGAGAAGCTTTATATTTGCATGTTTTAATTCTTAATAGAGTGGCTTTTAAAATTCTAACAAGACCCCTTATGAATTGTGAAAAAATAAAAAGCTTCTCTTAAGTATTTGAAAGTGTAGGGGTGTTTGGCTAATGTGAATATTTTTCTATTGTGAAGAAAAGGAAAATTAGCCCTAAGACTATTGACTGTGTGTTTGTTAGTTGTTCACTAAATAGCAATACCTATAAATTTTTGGTGTTTGATTCAAAAGTTTCTGAAATTTCCAATAACACTATTATTGGGTCTAGAGGTGTTGTTTTCTTTGAGACTATTTTCTCTATGAAGAATAAATTCTCTAGACCAATTTGTGTAGAGTCTTACTCTGATTCTGCTTTAAATACAGAGGGCAGTACTAACAAACAAACATGTGATGAACCTAGGAGGAGTAAAAGGAGGAGAAAGAATAAAAGTTTTGGTGATGATGATTATACATTTTTGCTTGAAGATGATCCCAAAACTTATAAAGAGACTGTGTTGTATATTGATGCTCATGAAATAGATTCCATTGTAGCTAATAAAATATGGGTGCTAATTGATCTTCCATTTGGGTCTAAAACACTTGGGTGTAATTAATTTTTAGAAAGAAACTTAGAACTTATGGTTCAATAGAAAAATTCAAGTCAAGACTAGTAGCTCAAGGCTATAGCCAAGAAAAAGGAGTAGGCTTTTTTTGGTACTTATTCACCTGTATCTAAAATTGCTACTATTAGAGTCATGATTACTATTACTTCTATTTATAAATTGCAAATTCACCAAATGTGAAAACTGTGTTTTTGAATGGTAAATTAGAAGAAGAAATTTATATGAAACAACCAGAAGGTTTTGTTGTGTCTGGCCAAGGGAATAAAGTGTGCAAGGATGTAAGCTTCTAAAGTCTCTTTATGAACTAAAACAGGCTCCTATGCAATGCCATGAAAATTTTGATAAAGGTATGTTGTCTAATGATTTTCTGGTTAACAAGGCAATAAGTGTGCATATGTGAAACTTGTGGAGAATTCTTGTGTCACGCTTTGTCTTTATATTGATGATATCTTGATTTTTGGCACTGATATGCATGTGATAAATGACACAAAGAAATTCTTGAAGAATAATTTTGATATGAAGGACCTTGGTCCAGTTGATGTTATTTTGGGAATTAAAATTATAAGAGATGGTGATTCAATTGTCTCAACTCAATCTCATTATATTGAGAAGTTATTGAAAAAATTTAATTATTATGATGTGAGCCTCTTATCTACCCCTCTTGATCCAACAATTAGTTTCAAAAAGAATAAAGGTGCTAATGTTTCTCAATATAAATACTTCCAAATAATTAGATCATTATTGCACCTAATAAACCATACAAGACCAGACATTGCTTGTGTAGTTGGGAGATTGGGTAGATATTCGCATAGTCCTAATACACCTCATTAGACAGCACTAGAAAGGGTTCTAAAATATTTAAAAGGGACTACAGACTATGCTATTTATTATACTGGTTTTCTTGCTGTTTTAGAAGTTATAGTCATGCCAATCGAATCACTAATTCACAGGAAACTAACTCAGCCAGTGGTTATATTTTTACATTAGCAGGTGGTGCAGTTTCTTGGAAATCTACCAAACAGACGATAATATCACGATCCACTATTGAGGTAAAGTTAATTGCCTTGGATGCTACATGCACAGAAGCTGAATGACTTAAGAGTTTGATTAATAATATTCCTTTATTACTTAAACCTACTCCTCCTATTTCTTTACATTACGATAGTCAAGTGGCCATTACTAGAGTGAAAAGTAAAATTGATAATGAAAAAATGAGGCATTTAACTGTAAGACATAAATCTATAAGACATGCACTTCCTCATCGTATAATTTCTGCTACTTTGTGAGGTTAGGAAATAATATTGCAGATCCGCTCACCAAGGGACTGATGCATTAGAAACTTATTGAATCATTGAGGGGAATATGACTGAACCCTATAAAATAAGTCAATATAGTGAAACCTGTCTTCGGAGGAATAGCGATCCCATGAATGAAGTTCGATGGGTAAAAACGAAGTTGTTTATATGATTGACTTGGAAGAGCATGAGCTACATCGTTTCAAGCAGTAGTTTTCACAGGTCCCATTCCTATGATGATGGTGCTCTTCATATGATGTTTGAGGTTGAGGATATATGTATATAAATATATATATATATATATATATATATATATATATATATATAATATATATATATATATATATATATATATATATATAAAATGAGTCCAAAGGCATGTTTTTTGTAGGGTGGCTTTGTCACGGGTTACCCGTGGAGGATTCACCTAAGTGAGTGTGGTGGTGGGGTCAAAATTGTGGGATTTGCCTACTCCCTGAAAACACTCACGATGCGAGATTCCTACGCACGACCAGAACGCACACCATTGATAGAGCCATGGTGATGACTCATACCATTTGTGGTTTGATTAGAGATCTAATCAAAGAGGCTTAGTTCAAGGTACTATACCACTATTACTCTTTTTGATGGAAAATCATTTTCACTAAGGTAGTGTTTAGTTGGATGAAAAATAGTTTTCTCGAAAAATCATTTTCTCTGGATAATATTTTTCCTAGCAAAATTGATTTTCATGTTACGTTTTTCGTTGTTTGATACGAGATAAATCATTTTTCATAAAAAAAGAGGAAAACGTCAATTGCTTGGCTTAAATGGTAAAAAATATTGACAGAATGGTCGTAGTTGAGATAAATGTTGATCAAATAAAGGAATTTTAAAATTAAAATTCATATTTGAGTTTTTTTTCAATACTTCGTCTCGGATAATCAAATTTTGATCTAAACCGTGTAAATTATTTTAAAGACGAAATGACTAAATTGTTTAAGTGATAAAAAATATCGATTGAATTATCATGGCGGAGAAAAATGTTGACCAAATGAAGGAATGTCGTGCTCAAAATTTGAATTTGAGCACATTTTAATTTTTCCTATCCCATGATCGAGTTTCGATCCAAACTATTGAAATTATTCTAATGGTAAAAAATATTGATTACATTGTTTAAGAGGCGAAAAATATCAATGGAATTGTCGTTGTAGAAAAAAATATTGACCAAATGAAAGAATATCAAGCTCAAATTTTGAATTTGAGTCTATTTTAATATTTTCTATTTGATGATCAAGTTTTGATCCAAACAATTGAAATTGTTTTAGTGACGAGTCAACTGAATTGTTTTAGTGGCAAACAATATCGATTAAATTGTCATGATGGAGATAAATGTCAATCAAATGAAAGAAATTTGAGCTGAAAATTTAGATTTGAGTTTATTTTGATCTTTCCTATCGAAAAGTCAAGTTTCAATCCAAACTATTGAAATCGAATTTTACACCTAAATTTCAGCTGACCATATCATTAAAGAGTTGAGGGAAGAAAGTCAACTTCCTATCTTCTCAAAACAGGAATCATTTTCCTCCATTAGGAGGAATATCGTTTTTCCTTGGAAAATATTTTTGCATCATTTATTATGCCAAACAACGAAAATTTAGAAAACTATTTTCTAGGAAAATCATTTTTCGTCCAACCAAACACTACCTAAGTAATGGTTAAAACCGAAAGGTACCATACACCCGTTACATGGTATTACATGCTCAATTAAACAACTCTTTAAAAAAATTAATAATTATGTTTTCATTTTAAATCATGTGGGGGATTGCTGGAAATTATGATTAAAAATTAAAATATGATTTATTTGTAAATGTATTATTTGCAAATTATCTGAATAAATTTCTAACTATACATATATTGAATTTATAATTTTTGGTTGAACTAACCCATTTATTTATTAATTTATTTTTGGAGTTGGCAAAGTGGAGTATATCCATTGTGATTTGGGAGCGTAGATTGTGGAATTTGTCCTGGAACAAAACATTTTTTATTATTAAATTTGCTTTAAATAAATAAAGTTCATTCTAAAAGGAGCCTTCACTTGGTATTGGTGGATTCCTTATCCTTTAGTATGCAGAAGCAATCCCACTTATTTGGCTGGTTGGAATTGGTTGTTAACAATAAATTGATTTCGCCAAATCATGGTTACATTAGCGAGAGTATTTTGTGGGATTGTGAAGTTGAAATTCCTACTATTTCTCCATTTATCCAGCAAGAGGGCAACAACTAGCTAGAATCATTTATTATAAATAGCTAGTCCCTCATGGCAGTGGAAGACACACAACCAAGAGCATTTTCAAAGCTTTATATCACTTCTATATTTTATTCTACAAAAGTCTTTATTAATTTCCTCAACATTAATCACTATTGTTCAGTTTTTATTGGTTGACTTAGTAGCTTGTTGTGGAAAAAAAAAAAAACCTTATTACTTTCCTTAAACTTCACACACAAATATATTTTTGTTTGATTGGGCATTGAGTAAAAATTTGGTTTGGGGTTCTAATCGCTGCATTCGAGAAGAACTGACGGGCTGTCGAATGTTGGGAGAGGAATGCATCTTCAATGTTTAACCACTGGACTGTGGGAATTTTCTCTCTGAAGAGGGCACTACAGTGTGCTTCGACCCATGAGATTCTAATCTTATACTATTGTTACCTTTGTTAAGCTGTTGTCCATATTTTTTACTGCTTTCCTGTTAAGTAGAATTTTCTTTGCAAGTTGTTTTATTAATTTATAATTTAAATTTGATTTTCCAACAATTCCTTCAATGGCAACCTAGGAAATAACCTATCTCAAAAAAAAGAAATAAAATTTTTTAAAAAATGTAACAAGACCTAAATTTTAGCCAAAAAGAGCCTAAATTTAGGGGGTTTTTCCCCCTCACAATACAGATTCCAAATCAGAAACGTTCAACATTTTCATACCTTCTAAAATTAAATCTTTTTGAATTTGTTCTAGGGAGAAATAGATATTCTAATGCAATCCACCATTAGCAAAGATTCATCTTCTTCTGTTAATTGGCTTTCAAATAATATTGGGTGTGAATAATTGGAACAGCTCGCCTCAACTTGGGGGCCTGGGCATCTGTTTATAGTAATATACAACTTCTAAGAGTACAATAATGTCCCTACACTATTATACCCTCTCAATCTGATTGGGAGGTTGCACTGTCAGATTGGACTTCGATTAAAAATAAACATTATTTAGAAGACAATCCTTTTGTAAAAAGATCAACAATCTGTAAACTGATAGGAATTTATTGTACTATAAGATCTCCAACAGCAACACCCTCACGAACAAAGTGATAGTCAATGATGATATGTTTGTTGCGATCATGATGGATTGGATCAGCAGACATGTATGTGGCATTGATATGTCACAGTACAATTGAACATGATCCAGAATGACAATCCCATGATCATAGAGAAACTTCCAAATCCATATAGTCTCCAAAACAGTATAGCCTAGAGCACAATACTCCCCCTCGGTAGAGGATTTGAAGACTGTGGGTTGCTTCTTGGAGCGTCAGGTGATGAGATTAGGACCAAAGTAAACTGTATAACATGTAGTTGAGTGACAGGAATCCTTGCAGCCAACCTAAACATCCGAATAGGCAACAGTAAGAGATGGTGAAGCAGAAGAGCGTAACAAATGCCCATGAGGCTGAGTACCTTGCAAATATCTGAAAATGTGCTTGACAGCATGGAGATGAGTAGTGCGGGGAGCATGCACAGATTGGAAAACTACATTGACTGCACAGGTGATATCAGGATGAGTCATGGTCAAATACTGTAGCGCACCTACTATACTTCTATTATCAGTAGGATCTGCAAGCAGAGCACCACATCAGTTAGGGATAAAAGGATGCGGGCAGCAGGAGTAGTAATAGGCTCAACAATATGAAGGTGAAATTTGTAAAGGAGATCATCAATGTATTTATGTTGGGAAAGAAAAATACTGTGAAATCATGTTTCACCTATATGCCAAGAAAGTAATGAAGGTCCCCCAGATCCTTCACAGTAAATTGGTTAGATAAAGTAGGGATAAAGGAGTGAAGAAGTGTAGAGGAGGTGCTAGTCAAAAAAATGTCATCCACATAAGAAGAAGAATCAAGATGTGGGAACCAGTGTGGAGGACAAACGTAGAGGGACCAACATTACTACACGCAAAACTATCAGATAGAAGAAAGCTGCTAAAGTGGTGGAACCAACCCAAAGAGCTTGCTTCAAATCGCATGGGGCTTTTTTAAGTTTACAGACACAATGAGGATAATCAGGATGAGTAAACCCACGGGGTTGCTTCATATAGATTTCCTCAGTGAGATGGTCATGTAAAAAGTATTCTTAACATCTAACTACCAAATAGTGCACTAAAACAAAACAACTAGGGAAAGAATAAGCGAAATGGTTGCAGGTTTAACTACAAGACAGAATGTCTGATGCTAGTCAATTCTAGCCAGGCTGGATGGAACCCTTCGGCAACCAAACGTGCTTTATACCTTTGCACAGACCCATTAGAGCGATATTTCACTTTATAAACCCATTTACTCTCAACCAAGTTTTGAGGAGGGTGTTGGGGGGTGCTAAGATCCATGTACCATTAGCCAGTGATGCATTATACTCCTTATTTATTGCTTCTTTCCATGGGGAGTGTTTGGATGCTTGAGTGAAAGAAGTGGGCTCGGGTTCAGTAAGGTATGCTGATAAGGAGATTACGCGTTTGAGCTCAGAAATGCTGGATTTAGAACAAGTCTGCATCTGGTGGGCATTGGTGGTGGAGTTAGAGGACACTGGGCTGGTAGAAGCGGTTGGCTTATCCTGCGAGGAAAGGGGAGTGGGGTCTGTAGTCGGTAAAGGCGGTGGGGAGGGAGGCAAGGAAAGGCAGGTAGCAGGGCAGTTTGAGGAGCTAGGTGACAGGCTTGGACGGTAGCAAACTGGGAAGGGGTGTCGATTTTGTGTGTCGGGTTCAGGAGGTGGGGGTGGAAGTAGGGGAAGGGGTAGCAGGCAGACAACGTGAGGAAGTAGGTTGTGTGACAACGTTAGCAGTATGAGTGAGACTCAAAATTTCATTAAGATTAAAAGATGGTGGACAGGTTGCCTTGGAGCAACGGTATGGTTGTCTCTGTGTGATCAAAAGGTCACGGGTTCGTGCCTTGGAATCAGCCACTAACACAGTTAGGGTAGGCTGCCTACAATACACTCCTTGGGGTGGGGTCCTTCCCCAGACCCTGCATGAAGGAGGGATGCTTGTGCACTGGGCTACCTTTTTATTAAAAGATGGAGAGGAAGAATTAGGGGGTCTGAGATACTAGAGTTGCAAATAGGAAGTCATTTTCATGAAAGGTCACATGATAACTAGTATAAACACGGTTAGTAATGGGATCAAAACAGCGATACTCCTTATAGTGAGGGGCATAGCCCAAGAACACATAGACAACAGATCGAGAAGATAATTTATTTGCGAAAAACAAGTGAGGAAAACACGCCCATCCAAAAGGTTTCAAAAAGTTAATCAGGGATCATTTTGAACAAAACCACATAGAGCGACTTTTCGCGAAGAATAGAAATAGGAAGCCTGTTAATGGTAAAGACAGCAGTATAGAGTGCATTTAACCAAAAAGAGGAAGGGAAAGAAGCATTAATTAGAAAGGAACGAGTCATTTGTCATAGATCTCTATGCTTCCGTTTAGCAATCCCATTCTGTTGTTATGTGTCAAGTCAAGATTGTCGAAAGTAAATACCGTCTTTAAGAAAGAGGTAGTTTGATCAAATTCGTTACCCCCATCACTTTGAAAAATCCTTACCTTGCAATTAAAAATATTTTCAATAAATGTTTTGAATGTCCCAAATATAGTGCAGACTTCCGATTTTGTTTCATAGGATAGATCCAAGTGAAACAGCGAAATTCATCAATAAAGGAAACATAATACTTAAAACCTAATAAGATAAAATAGGAGAGTTCCATAAATCAGAATGTATCAATTCAAGAGGAAAACAAGTACAATGTTCAACCAAATTTAAGGGAAGCCTCTAGGACTTAGCCAAATGGCAAGCTGTACAATTATCATGAAAAGCAGTAGAAACATCCAAAACATGGTTTTTCTTTTAAACATCAACAGTGTGGGCCCCACAGTGCCGCAAGCAACGCTGCCAATGTTCTCCTGAAGAGCTAAACACAAGGTTTGCAAAAACCAAAGGACTTTTAGCAGGAAGACAAACTGGATAGGCATTGCCAACGTTAGGGGCCTACAAAAAGACTTCAACTGTGGTGTTGTCCTTAAAACGAATGAAATCTGAATCAAAAACCACACTGCATTTGTTGTCATGAGAAAGCTGCCTAATGGATAAAAGGTTATGACTTAATTGAGGGGCATAAAGGACGTGAGTGAGACACAATGGCTTAGTAGGAGTATATACAGAACTTTGACCAATACGTTTGATGGGCAACAATGTTCCATTCTCAACTTTAACAAGACTTGAGCCACAGTAAACATACTTGGAGAGTAACTTACCATCGTCAGGAGTCATGTGGGAGGTAGCAGTTGAGTCAGGATACGCAAGTTGTTCACCAGCATCGACAGAATTGAAGGTAGCATATACAGGAAGCACGGGTTGCTGACGAGGTTGATAGCGGCCAGGGCAGGTATCAGCTGAGTGACCTAGACCGGTGGGAGCCTAGTATCCCTTCTGATTGTTAATGCCTACAAACAACTTATAAGTATCCAAAGTAGAAGTGCAATAAGTAGATGATAATGAAACATAATAACTACCAGATAAGATACAGGTAGGCACACTCCTAGAGAAGAATCATTCTGCCGAGAACTGTTGTCGTTGTTTCTGTTTCCGCCCTTATTGTTGTTACATCCTCTGTTGTTCCAATTTCAATGGCCACCATTATTCTTACCTCTATTATTGTTGTGCTGACTATGAGAACATCCCTCTGAAGACAAACTATCAGAACTAATAGTGCTAACAACCGCCTAATATAGAGGAACATCTCGAGTCAACTAAAATTTCAATCGTTGCTCATAGAAAATCAATTTAGACCGAGATCATCAAAAGTGTGACTATCAGGAAGCACAGAATAGGTAGCAACGAAGGGATGATAATCAGGCGGTAATCCAAATGTGGTAAACTAAATTAGCTCGAGATCAGAAACATGACTCTAAATTGCAGTAAGAGAATCAGCAAGAGTTTTAGTATGACGTAAGTAATCTTCCATAGTTTGATAAGTTCCTTTCGAGATATTTGTGAGCATACATTTAAGGTCTAACGTTCTAGCCAAACTAGCACTATTAAAATGGGAAGCAAGATGCTGCCAGATTGTTAGAGCATGTAGAATATTACGTACCTCACACAATGTCTCCTTAGAGATTATAGTAAAAATCCATGCTCGAATTAACTGATCAACCCGAAGCCAATAAGAGTACGCAGGATTGGGATGATTGACGCTAGGAGCAACCATAATAGTGGTTGAAAGTGGGACAACGGTACCATCGATCATACCATGAAGCTGATGCTTAATAACAAAGGGAGTAAACTGCGTCTCCCACGACAAGTAGTCATCAACCAAGTTGAGGATAGTGGTAACATAGGTCGTAATATTAACGGTCCACAATGACAGAGGAAGGCGAGGAAGCCCGCTGTCGAGGTGCAGCTGAATGGCCATCGGCGACCAATGCCCGCCGGCGACGCCTGAGAGACCGAGGTTGTAAGGCTCGATGAGACCCAGATGAGGCATGGTGGAAGCATGTGACAACCACGGGGAGCTGGCAGCTAACAAATGAGGAACACTGGGTTGGGCATGTGGCAAGACGAGGCTAACAGAGGAAATCCCCAGTGGTGATGGAAGAAAAGAGTGAGTGGTCGTCAGTGGAGGAAACTCGAAGGTTTCATTGGAGAGAGAGGGAGCCACAGAGGGAAGCGGGCTGAGCGAAAAGAGAAGAGCCATGCGTCTGGGTAGCAGCAGCAGCCATCGGTGATGACAGCGGAGCGGTGGCGATGGAGAGGGGGTTGGTCGGTGCAACGGCAAAGGGGATGGAAACACCAGTGCTTCACTATGCTCCATTATCGGAACATCATGAAGCTCGGTGATTGAGGACACCGTGCGTACCGGAGGAGGGAGGAAGGAGGGCTGCGACACCTCTGTGGTAGCGACTGTCAAGATGGTAGAAGCAGCCAAAGGGCGTTGGTTGGCCATTTAGGCGGCTTAAAGGCGGCTAGGGTTAGGTTTAGGGTTTCAGAGATGAGACTTAGAGAGGAAGAAAGGTAGAGAGAGAAGGGTAGCTGGCTAGGTTTTTAGGAGCGGGTGACTCTGTACAATGTGAATAATTGGAACAACTTGTTTCAACCTGAGAGCCTAGACTTGTATTTATAGTAATATATAGCTTGTAAACGTATGATAATATCCATACACTATTATTGTGATTACCTGAAATCAATAAAAATTAGTAGTTGGAAAAGGAATGCTGACTAACGATGAAATTTGGTGGGGCAGAAAAATAGTTATTCCTGGAAATTAGGTAGAATTTAACCTTACACAAATATAGAAGCAGAAGACCATAAAATTCTATTAAGCAACAAAGGAGAGAGAAAATACTAGAATATATGAAGTGGTGGGCTCCAATTAATTTTATTTATATTTTCTACAAAGCCTGCGTAAGGTTCATGCATTTTTTAAAAGAAAAAAAGAGTGATTTGTGACCTCTGGATATAAATTTGCTTTTGTGTCAGCATATGCACAAACGGACTGCAGATGTGCAGTTGCTTATTGCACTTCAGAGGATGTAAATCTATGAACAAGTTGTGATCATCATCTAGGCTAATACATTTAAGACTTTCTAAGATGTCTTATTCCATTTGCTTCCTACTCTGACTTCCTAACTTGAGGATTGGATGTTTGGTTTTACCAAACTTATCTAAGACATCTCTTGTTTTAGTTTTCTAACATAACATCTTAAGGAGAGGGGAGATTATATTAAATGAGAACTAACTAACCTTTAAACTCGTGTGCAAATTGTATCTAAAATATTTTTAGAAATATTACTGTTATTCTTATAATTTAAATTTTTAGAAATAATAATATTAACGTATCTGTAATTTCTTTCCTTTTTTTCTTAATTGAAATAGTTAAAAAATACTATTTATTATGATGACTTTAAATCATAAATTGTTTAAATTTTTATTTTTGAATCAAACCTTAACAAATGCTTAACATGACACGTGCCACGATCGCAGTGCTCGAACTCACTAGAATGCAAAAAGGCATGATCTTTCCTCCCTAACTTGTATTGATGAACCAAGTGCCCTGTTTATCTCCAACTAACATAATATCACCGTCACAGTCTCGTAACGCAAAACCCCAGCCCCAACCGGACTTCCTTACCTTGCCTCTGTGAAATTGAGTTCTAGGAGCCCCGATGTTGGCAAAGACCATTACTGCAGGTAAACCACCGAATTTATAGAATTTCTATCATTCACCTCTCAAAAGCTTCGCACAAGAGCAATTGCCCTATTAACACGCGTTAGAATTAGATGGGTTCGTCTCTTTGGCTCTAAAGATGAAAGCATTTCAGGTAGCGCAACACCCTCACCAGATTGAAAGAAAGTTACCTAGATCAACACCATCCAGTGATGCCATAGCATTTTACACACAATCCTTCATAAACCAAAGCACCCAAAATGATCTTCGATCCCACTAGATTCCCACATCTTCGCAGCAAAAGGGCAGCTAAGAAAAATGTATAGATCAGACTCCTTACGTAGCCCGCAGGTCGCACAAGAAATCATAATAGAGGAGATTCTCCCAGTTAAATGACATCCCCTGGGAAGCAGACTCTTGCAGACCCTCCACACAAAAGGTTTAAATCTTGATGGCACTTCAAGCGCCCAAATAGCCCTCCAAAACTTGCCATCATCACTCGTCAAACTGCTAAATTCAGATTGCTTTTCATCCATGGACAAATGGTCAGCCAATGTAATGCCTCGACCCCTTCTTAGGCTGCAAATAGTTAACGGGAATGACTTCAAGAATCATCGACTTGGCCCACAAATCACTACAAGCCTTTTTTGCGTACTTCATCCTTACTCACAAGTTACTTAGGAGGCTTCCCAGGAGGCCATGCATCCTAAGATTTCTCCACCACATGAACGGTTAATTGCGGAGTTTTTAAGAATGGGCTAGTTGAAAAGGAATGTGCATCTTTGGTAATATGAGCAGTCACTTTAGATCACATAAGACATACTCAAGGTGTTACAATCATTTCCACTTGAAGAGCACAACGTCTTCATTGTGCGTCACAAATCGACAGAGTTGTGCGTCTTCATGACCGACGATCCATCCTAATATCTTTATCCCGCTAGATGAGTGCCAAGGCTCTCCCGTCCGCTTCTATAACTCACGGTCGCGGGTCAGATCTGATATCATCTGTAACTCCTTGATCCTTTCTCGGACTACGAACAGTTACCGGGAATAGCTTGAAGGATTGTCAACTGGCCCTATAAATCACTATAAGCCTTTCCGGTGTTGTCGTTCTTTCTCACATGCTGTCTAGGAAACTTCCCACGAGGTCACCCATCCGAAAATTTCTCCACAGCAAGCATGCTTAATTGTACAACTCTTAAGAGCGGGCTTCTCGAAAAGAAAGATGCACTTTTGGTGATATAAGTAGTCACTTCATTCCTTTTAAACCACACTTGGGATGTTACAACATGCACCTCTTAACCTCTTAAAACAAGGTTCATGAAGATATTTATATTTTTCATATTAAGACCAACTCAAAATTATAATAATAATTTCGAATGATAGTCAACAGCAACAACTCCTCCCAGTGTGAATACCGGTTTCGCGGGGTATGGAAAGATTCAAATGTAAGTAATCTTACCTTTACCAAGAACTCTACCCGTTACAGGTAATTTCGAACAATAGTCATGGACTTAATTAAGTATTCTTGCCACCATATCGGTCACCACCATCATTCACCCATAAGAGTAAATTCGAATGACTATTATATGGATTTTTCACGTCCAAACTAATTATCTTCAATGGACAAGTGTAAATTAGAACAATTACATAATGTTCAAATCCATTTTTTAATACCTTAGGGACCATACTAAAAGTCTTATGGTGATAAACAAGTCAAAAAACCAAATTTATATACATGGACCTAAAACTAGCCATACTAAAATATTTTAACGAGTTCAAATGATAAATGTTTACATGGACTTTCATATTTTAGAATATCAAGCCATGAAAATAAATAAAGCATTAAAGCATCTCATTTATTTTCATCAAAGATAAACTCATCCTTCACAACTTCTTAATTGCCAAATTCATAAAAATGCTACGAAAAATTAATGTCGGTATTTGGTAAAAACAACAGTTTAAGAAAAAGTAGTTATTTAAGAGGATTTTAGTTGTTTTGACAAAGTCAAATAGATAAAGGGTGTTTAATAAAGACCTGTTTTACAATAACTGTTAGGCTCCAAAATACTCTTTTTGAAAAAACTATTCTCATTAGCCTTTTGAGAAGAGCTTTTGTGGAAATGATATAATTGTTTATAAGTTTGAAAAAATTACACATATTTCATTGAAAACTAATTTATAAATAAAGGCATAAATGAAAATTTACCAACATATTTTTTAGAAACAGCTAGTTTTTACCAAATACTTTTAATAAAAATAGCTAATTTAAAAAGTTAATATAAACAGCTAATTGAAACAGCTAATACAAATAGCTAACAGCTACTACAAACAGATAATAGCTTTTTGCCAAATAGAGCCAATGTGAATATGTACTAGAATTGAAACAAATAATATCCGAATGTATAAATTAAATACGTGGCTATTTAGGAACCATACTAAAATATATGTTCAGAAGTCCAACTGAAAATAAAGGGGCTTATATATTTTAGCAAATTAGAATTATATAGAAATAAATCACATTTACTTCTACCAAGGATAACCTATTTATTCTTACATTTACTTCAATTACTGATTCATAAATTACATTTTATGAACCAAATCATGTGAATAATTGATAAAAATTATCAAATATCCAACTTACAATGTGAATTTTGAAAGTAAAAATGCATGGAAATAATGTAACTTTTCCATCAAAGACAAATTCCTCAACCTTCGAGATCATGCATTAATATGACATATTAAAAACCTGTCTGTGAAAAAATCAGCACCATGTTTCACAAGGACGACTTCCTACAAGCTTAATGCCAATTATCTTGATGTTAATGGCTATCAAATTTTATAAATATTTGTTTGATTTTTAAAACTTATTTTTGACCCAATTAAAAATAAAATGAATTAACAGTGAAGATTGCATCAAAACACGTGTATGATAGAGATTTATTGAATTTATAATGGTTGTCATATGGTGACAAGCCACCATAAGTTTTTGCTGTTTGTAATATTCCTACTCCGGAGGAAGCTCTATTGAGAGTGAGGCCAATGACCTCCAGTAAAGAAAACCGTTTTAAGTTAGTTAACAATAAGCTTGGTGATAAATTTTATCACAATTACATTTGACAAATCTATGTTAGGCTTAGAGGTGCCCATGTACACCCCTTGCCAGTCCAAAGAAAATTCTAGACTACTTTGAAGGGTTTAGATTGTTATATGTGGACATCCCTAAAATATATCCAAAAAATTACGGACATCCTCTAAATATACCTAACCCACATACTAACATCCTTAATTTCTTTGAATATAAAGACTACACTATAAAGTTGAATCTAATAGGAAAATAAAATAAAATAAAATGCAATGAAGCCAAAATCTCTCTCTTTCTCTTCTCTTCTCATGTAATGCTGCATTCCACTATTCCAAATCTATTTATGTGTCTCTCTCCATCTCTCTTATGTGGATTTTGAACTTTTAATTTGATCTAATACTGATATCTTTAATTTTCTTTTATTGTGATTATTGCTCTTTATTTTCAATGTTTTCTTGGTGTAGAATTTTCTTCAACTTGGTGTAGAATTTTCTTTAACTTGGTGTAAAATTTATTCCCCCCTCCCCTTTTGGTGCAATACGATGGTAGAAATTGCTTATTTATAGTTTCATTTCATGTTTGGCATGTTCACTTTATGGCTTTTTTTTTAAATTTGGGTTTCATTACTTGGTATTAGTGATTTGTGCTCTACAGCTAATAGTTTTAGTAAATGGTAACTACTTGTAACATTCTATAATTTCGGCACAGTTAGATATCAACTACAAAATATGAAAACTTACAAAGAACAAAAGTAGTAGTAGACTACCATATTTTAAAAGAAAAAAGAGATGGAATATCTGTAAAATAGACTACCATATTATATATCATATAATTTTTTTTGCATTTATATTAGTAATGATGTTAATAGATTGACACCCATATTTTAAATATCTAGATCCGCGACGCAAACCCATTGGTCTAAATTCTTAGCATGCTCAACATTTTTTTTCCCTTAGGTCTTGTTTTTTTTCGTTGGGAAGTTGCCGGTGTGGAATGAGTGTGAGTGGGAAGGGGGGAAGGAGTGGATAGAAGTGGGTATGAGTAGTTTGTTATATGTGGCAGGGGAAAGGAGTGAGAGGAAATAGGAATGAGTTGAATGAAGTAGGAGTGTTGATGTTAGTTGTGTACTGCGTTTTTTAATGTGATCTTTTATTTGTAAGTAATTACCAGTGATAAAAAAATTTTTAGACTGAAAAAATATTTTTCTGTGTTGACTTGCGTACGAAATATTTGTTTCATGGCTATTGTTACCCCAAAAAAATCGTATTTTTCGTTATTCATAAAACAATTGCAGATGTATTTTTTCATATATTAACCAAATACGAACAACGAAAAAAATACACATATGTTCAGGCCTTGTTCTTTTGATTAGTTTATTCAAATTTACTAACCCCAATCAACTTCAACCCATACATCAACTCACTCCAGGAATTTCAATAAAAAATATCAACTTCAACCAACTTCAACACACTTCAACCAATTTTAACCCATTTCAACTAACTTTAATCCACTTCTCACTATTTTAACCAACTCCTACCCATCATACAAACAAAAAAAATTCAACTGATTTCAACCAACTTCAACCCACTTTAACCTACTTCAACCAATTTCAACCAACTTCAACTCACTCCATGAACTCTAATAAAAAATATCAACTTCAATCCACTCCACGAACCAATTTCAACCAATTCTAACCCACAGAAACCAACTTTAACCCACTTCTCACTATTTTTACCAACTTCTACCTATCATACAAAAAAATTCAACATACTTCAACCTAAATCAATCAACTTAAACAAAAAAAAAAACTCACTTCAATCAACTTCAACCGACTTCAGCTTACTTCAATCAACTTCAATCCATTTCAACAAAAAAATACCCACTTGAACTTACTGTAACCCACTTGTACTAATCTCAACCAATTTCACCCATTTATCAACTCATATTTTCCAACTTCATCCATTTACCAATGCAAAAAAAATTTAAGTATCTCTTCTATATACAGAATCAAATTCAAAATATCTACTAGTTACAAATAGCTAACATTTGCTTAACAACGCCCAAAAAAAAATTATTTAATATATATAACAGAAATTACGTCATCTATAATTTTCAGCATGACTAACAAAGATTTCCATAATATCCGAAAATTAAATAAAACTTTTCATAATTGTTATCAGACTATTCGTACACACAATTACATAAATTATAACAGTTTTCAAAATATAAAAAATAGTAGTTATATGCAGGAGTGGGAAGGAGTGGGTGAGAGTGGGTGGGAGTGGAAAGAGGTGGGTGAGAGTTATATTTTTTTAAAGTGTGAGAAGATATGAAAAAGGAAGAAAGAAATAGGTGGGAGTGGAAAAGAGTAAGATGGATCCATTAAATCATGAAAAGAACCGGACCTTATGATAAGACAAAGAAACTAAGACAGGCTTTAACAACCCTTACAATTTCATGGGCCGGTCCAAAGCGTTCATAGCCATATTCAAAAGACCTATTCCTAATCATTACCCATTCTATTCTACGAGAACAGGCCTGAATCCATCAAGGATTCTGGGCACGGAATTCATTTCAAATAGGGCTCGTTTGAGCTTATCCAAATTTCAATGAAGATCTAATTCGAATTTATCAGTAAAGAATCCCCAATTACTACTATTCCCCATTAATAAAACTAGAACCAAAAAAATAAAACAAATATTTTTAGTGTTAAAAAAATTTTGAAAATAATTTCAAATATAAATCTTGATATCCTCTAGGTTAGAAATCCAACCACGGTTATTATCCTTGATCATATAGCATATCATTACTATGACAGACTTTAGCCAATAAATGAAAATATTTAATACTAGTTTAAGACACATGGTATGTACTTAAAATTTTAATTCTTAAATCTACGTACTCAGATAGAATTTTTATTTTTTAAATATTTATTTAAAATTTTGCAAAGTGTTACATAATTTAGTTTCTTTCTTCAAATAATGATGAAAAATTATAACTTAAAAATTAGATCAATAATAGAACAACTCTACAATTATTATGTAAACATAATAATAAATTAAGCATAGTACATGAATGTTCCTTCATAAAAGGTTTTTAAAAAAAAAAAAATCAACCTGTCAATGCAACATTTAACTCCAACTTAAGATGCAACTCCAAAACCATCTTCTATATAACTATACTTAAAATTGAGCGATCACATCTTAGCTAGACACTTGGTACGTAGATTTAAATATGGTTTCATTTCTCTTTTCAAAATTATTGGATTAAGAGACAAATTCGAAACGTATTAGTAAAAGTAGTTAGATCAAATTAATGTAAGCATTCAACTTATAGGTTTTATTTTGTATTGGAAATGCTACTGAAATTACAAATTTAGTTTTGCGTTTCATCTGTTCTTCTTCTTCTATTTAATTCTTCTTCTTCTTCTTCTTCTTCTTCTTCTTTTTCTTCTAAAGAGTTATGTCTTCTTCAAACCAATGCAAATTCTATATTTGTAATTCTAATATTATAAGTATAATGGTAAACTCTGGGCAAAGAATATTAAAAATATCATTTTGAAAAATTAGAATTGAAAATATTTTTTAATAGTGTCATTAATCTATATTTTTTATTCCCCCCCAAAAAAATAGTTTTAGTTTAAGATTAATTGAAAATGTGTAAAAATGGCTATCAACTCTCTAATTCTTTTGAACTATTTGATGCTTTCTATATTTCCGTGAAGAAATGTGCTAATTAATTAGATTTGAATTTTTTTAATCAAACTTTTGTGACGGATGAACACTTGTAATTGAGACTTTTTCTTTTTACACACCTACTTTGGTCATAATGTTGATTCTAATTGTTACATGTGAGTGGACTAACATATTATCACATCCCGAGGTAGATATGTTACTCGGTTTACATCTTATCAAAATGTCAATGGGTGCTTTGTTACTTTCCTGGCATGATTGCTTGCCATGAAATTAGTCTTTAAGCTTCGAATTTATTGTATCTAATTTTACAACAAAAAAAAAATTATAATTATTGCTATGATTCAAAAACTACTTTTTTGGCCTTGAATACTAAATGTTTTGGTTTGACAATTGGTCATCCTACACAGCATAGGAGTTGACACAGTAAGATCTCATTAGTTTAAGTTGTTATTGATTTATTTTTATCATTAACTACTAATAAGCAATGATAACATTATCCATTTAGTAAATATGTAGTGATTCAAGAATCAATAGAATGGACGCAAGCAGTATTTGAAGAGCTAATTAACATTGATAGGAAACACACATTTACAATTAGATTAAACTTGCATTTGTAAAATATTTCAATAATCAATTACAAATCAGCATAATTAGAATTACCTTTTTCATGAATTACAATTTTAACTATATATACACAGTAAGGGTTTACGCAATAATATATTTATTATATAGAAATTTGTTCAAATAGAAAACTATACCAATTCATGCAAAGTATAGGTTTAACAGTAGTATATATATAGATATGATTGAGATTCTCATAGAGAAATTTCAAAATCCGGATCCTTTAGGCCATACTTTTCCAATTTCACATAATTTACGATAAAGATCCCACATTTCCAAACACATTTCTATGCCAACTAGTGGCATGTAGGGTGAAGTCTAGAATGTTGTCTGTTGAGTTCCTGTCAAAGTGCTAAAAAGAACTGGGAAAACAATTGAAATCAGGATGTCTAGTTTGACCAACTAAAGCTTTGTTTGTTTTCAACATTTTGGAATAGTGGTTAGTGAGTTGAAATATGTTAGAGTAGGTTGGAGTAAGTCCAAGCAAGTTGGAGCATGTATGGCCAGATTTGGAGCAGTTTTGTGTGAGGGGGTTGGAGCAAGTTGAAGCGGGTTGAAGTGGGTAGGAATAAATTTGAGCATATTGAAGCAGATTGAAACATGTTGAAGCATATGAAGGCTTAAATGCTAAAAATGATAATGTCCTAAACCTCTAAATAGATGAGGATGGCGTGAACAATCTGGAAATAAAAAAATTCAAAAGGGGGTTATAACAGAAAACATGCATGGAAGATATGTTACCTGAGTTTTAGGATACACCTGAAGCCAGTTTGACATAGCCAACACTTGTATCCAGTTGCTCCTAAATGTTGGTCAAATCTTTATGGTTATTAGGTTCTATTCTTTTCAACTGAATTTTGCTAAAATGAATTAAATTGAACTTATTTTGTTAAATTGAAATGAATTTGTTTTTTTTTTTTGGGAACTAAACTGAACTTATTTTTTTGTTGAAGTAGATTTATTTTGAAAATAAATTCAAAAAGAAAGGCCCCATCCCAAGTAAACGTAGGACAAGAAAACTCATAGCAACAAGACAACAAGCATAAAGCAAATTAATGTATTCGACACAAGACTTCAATGAGGAGTGGAATAATCAAAACTCAAAATAGCATAGTGCATTGTTGTTGTATGTGGTGTGTTGGGAAATCAAGGACATACCTTAGAGATGTGGAAGCGTAGGAGTCTGCTGCTCGGCAATTGCCCCCTGATTGTTGAACCAAATTGACGGTGGCTACTAGAGTCACTGTATAGCATCACGCCCCAAACCTAATTCCTAAGTGATGGTAGGATTAACGTGATAGAGAGAGTTGAGAGGGAACCGGCCAGATTCAGCTATACATGCTGCTCTTAATCAGCTCCTTCTTATTCAGTTCCAAGAATTGTAACTGATAGATGATTATTATGAACGATTAATACATAATTAATCGCCCACTTAATGTGGGTATCAATGTGGCCGTTACACTCGGACAACAGCTCCCCCTCGGTCACAAAAACCATAAGTTACACTCTTTTCTTCCAACTAATCTCTTCATGCCTCATACTGGGAATGGGGCGTGCGATTAGAAAGTAGCCAATAGTGTTATACTAAGTCATCATCTAACTAACATAACACCTTTACGAAATACGATACCCCAACTCATCTTCAGCATCACCAGCGGCATACATAGTCCCTCTATGCCATATAATATATCATATGATTATATACTCAACATAATCGCCCAAGCTGATATGGTGATGATGGATAAATTTTTCCTTAAACACTCATGAAATTTCATCGCCTTCCTAATATATTCTCGCTGAACCGTATACATCATGGCTCTTAAGAAGCACATTAAAATAGCATCATCAAGCTTCGACTTCATATCATAGTTTTAAGTCAAAGGGTCATCGTCCATAGGGTCACACAGCGATAAAAGATAGGGAAGCTAATTGTCACTCCATGCATAGGTCGTCTTATAAGCACACACAGTATGAGATATGTGTCATGATATAACTCCCACTCAACTAAGTACGTCACTTTTTATACCATGCGAATCGTCAGTCTAGATTTTCATCCAAAAATCTAACCTGAGCCACTAGATCAACACACTAAATGTTAATTTTGACACTCAAGATTTGGCTTTTAAGGTTTCAATATGAAAACTTATTTCATACTCGACTCCCTCGGGCCTCATCTTAGACTCACTACGGTGATTATATTCATTTTACTCACATACCCCTAGTAGGAGTAATCAATGTTGCACACCTAGTGCCAATATAATTCAATCTCATCCTGCCCGTTACTCAAGTGCCAAGGTGATTGCCTGTGTAACTAGACCAATCAGAAGCCTGTGACATATTAATATGCCTAACATACAACAACAAATAATAAGCATTTTGGTCATTTGCAAGGAAACATCTCCATCACAAGACACATCTAAGCACTAAACCTTATGAAGTCCTAGACTGAACAAATGAGCTTTGGACGCATCATTAGTAAAAGGTTTAGTCAAGGGAGCATAATCGCCTTGTTAGTCTATATATACCTCATGGCAATGCTTTTTGTCTCTATGGTAACAAGACACACAATCTGCCTCCATTGCTGATATTATTGTGCAGTTTTGCTTCTTACTGCACCATGACATGACTCCTCCATCGAAAGTGAAGGCATGTCCTAAAGTTGACGTAGACTCATCCGGGTTACCTTCCCAGTCGACCTTTAAGTATCCTCTCGACGTAAGGTCTCCCCTTGATAGCATAAAACTAAGTCAGCAGTACTACAAAGGTAGCGCTTGACTCTCTTAATGGCTTGCCACTTAGGAAAAACCGGGTTACTTTAAAAATGACGTACCAAATCAACCGCAAAGCAAATGACAAGTCGTGTGCATAACATAGCTTACATTAAGTTTCCTACGACACTAGCATAGTTCATCGTCTCTGTTTCATCATCTGTTTTAGGCCATTGATCAAGACTCAAGGCTAGACCAATCTCAACTGGAGTATCTAGGGATTCGGAATTATAAATTCAAAATCATTCCAAGACCTTTTTGTGCATGCATCTTGGGATGGTTTTGAATTATTTTCACTTCTAGAACATACCTAGCTTCACCCATGTCCTTCATCTCGAAGACATAGAACAATCACTTTTAAGTAGTTTTGATTAAGTCCAAGTTGTTCCCAGCCAATAGCATATCATTAACTTGCATGATAAGAAACATAATCCCCCATATTGAGTTTTTAACATACACATGATGGTCTTCTGAGCCCTTAGATAAGCCAAACTAAGTTGTGACTCTATGGAATGTAAAGTATCAAAATCTAGAAGACTGCTTAAGACCATATATAGACCTTTTTAAGGCGACACACCTTGTTCTCTTGTCCATTTGATACAAAACCAATGGGTTAGTCCATATAAATCTCTTTCTCAAGATTATCATTGAGGAAAGCAATCTTTAAGTTCATTTCGAACAACTCAAAATTCAAATTGGCAACCAGGGCTAGGAGTAGTCGGGCCTGAACTTATCGATTAAATCATTAGCCCGACATTTTATCTCGAAAACTCATTTGTCTTTGATAGACTTGTGTCGGAATAAAGGATAAACAAGTTCTTAAACGTTTTCTTGCCACTGAGTCCATCTCATCCCTCAAGGCATCCATCCACTATTTGTGATTTGATGAATCAATCACCTCTTGATAAGAGATAGGTTGCTCAACTTCCAAGGAAGTGCATAGGAGTACATCATCTTCAACTTATAAATATTGTCGAGGAACTCTTCCATGCCACTCCTTTGGATCCTGGGACCTTCATTATTAGTCTGCCTAGATGATAAATCTCTCCCCTTTTCTCTAAGAGGTATGGGACCAGAAATCCTCCCCCTTTCTCTGAGAGGTATGGGATCCTGAGCACGAGAAGAAAATTACTCCCACTTTCCATTGGATGTGGGATCCTGAACGTGTGGACTAGCTACATGTTTAGGAATGAGTGATTGAGAATAAACCTCATTCTCAGGCTGATGCTCCTCAGCATTTGAAGATCGAGAACGAATCTCATTCGCCTAAACAGATAAAACTTCATCATTTTTATCAAATAAGGAAGGTGTACCATTCTCAGTGACTTAGTGAGAATTCAAATTCTCCCCCTCACCGAGAGATGGTTAAAGGTCTTGTTGTAACTCATATAAATTGAGGTCCTTTTTAAATCTCACTAAAAGTTTGGGAACTTATCCTTAAGAAAATCGACATTACGGGAATTCATTTCACGAAGAAGATATTTACAACCTCAATTGGTTCAAAAATTTCTAATGTTGGCCTAATAGCGGTGAGATAAGAGGTACACATACCTACATCATGAATATATCGCTTTATGATGTGCTTTCACATTCATGGGCCCATAGACGTATGGAGTGAATAAACACTAAGAGATTCAATGAGCTTGAGGCCTTACTAGAAGACTTCATAATTGCTTTGCTAGCTAAACTTGACTCACACATGGGTATCTTAACCATAATGAGTTGGCCTTAAAAGACCATATTTAGCTAGTTTGATAATTTTATCTTGACCCTCATGGTCAAGTCAAGCATGCCTAAAACAGAATTGGAAAAAAAAAAGGGGCAAAGATGGAAGATGTCTTATTTTGTACAAAACATTAGAAACACCTTTCAATGTGACATGACCAAATAAATTGCCATTGTATCCGATATCTAAGACATCTAGATGAAAATTTAAAAGAAAACTAATCTCAATAAACAAAAGACGCAAGGGAACATCGCACCCGAGATGCATAAAGAGCATTGTGAAGGAGAAAAAAGCATGGTCCCTTCATAGAGCTTCAAATGATATGCCCTTAATTCAAGGACATCTTCTTCATCATCGTTACCTAAAACGATAATTTATGAACCCACCAAGTGATGATGAAAGTTCACAAAATCGACTCAATCCTGAACTATACTGTTGATTACTTCCGTGTCTACAATCCACTAAAGATCATAATTAGCAACTGATGCTCGGGAGCGCACATATTATCCAGGAGCAACTATGAAAGAAGGTACCTTAATCAGCTCAGGACAATCCCGAGCTTAGGGTCCCTTATTTCTACAGCTATAGCACTGTGCACGTGCTTTATGCATATCTTTATTTCCCTTAGTCTTTTTTCACTTTGGCAATACCACTCTTAGGTTCGAAACTTTTAGAGGAAATGAATCTGAATGAACCTGATGCTTAGTTGATCCCACGTGTACTCAATAGTGGGATAGCTTTTAATTGCCTCACTAGATTGTCATTTATGCAATACGACAAAGTATAACATGTTGACCAATCCATTCTCAAACCATTTTTTGTATGCCTTTAAGTTTTCTCGATACTGCTCACTAGCAGTATCATCTTTGCCATTCTAGGAGGCCTAGAATCTAACGAGTGTCACTTGACGCTCGTTCAGAAGAAACTGAATCTTCTGACACTTTGTGTCATAGTCAGCCCTATCAAGCTTTTCACTGATAAACAAATTACCAACTACATTTTAATTGCCATATCTAGACGTATATATTTTAAAAATGGGCATTTGGCATATTTTCAAATAATTAAATTATCAAAAACTCCATCATTCATGTCACATGATCGAAATTTTCACTAACCTCATAATCATCACATGCAAACATGAATTAGAAGTTTTTATAATTTAATTATCATATTTTTCCATAAAACAAAATTTATGGAGAACACTATGGTTAAACTAATTAACATTTCAGAAATATCACAAAGATATTCAACTTCATCATGTGAACCAAATTTACATGAAGTTATGTCATTACATAAAATGAATTTATATAATTACTAATATGTCATTTAAAACTCTGTGACTGACATATCAACTATGAAATTCAGATTATTACTATTATATAAAATATATTCATATAATAAAATGGATCTATATTACGACACATATTCGAATAATAACATGTTTCAAAAGAAATTCATTGAAGCCCAGAGAATATTATATAAAACACATTTATATATAATTATAGATAACATGAAACTTATTCAGATCTCCCTCACAAATTATAAAGCACATTCATAATTTTACAAATTTAGATTTCATGAAACGAATTCATAAACTTACGTGATATGAAATGAATTAACATTCATTAACTTGGGCAAAGGGAAAGTGCTGAAACAATTGGCAAATTTATTACAACTCATGTAGATTGTATATAACATTACTAATTGGTGATTAACACGCAACATATTCACGTAATCAAATGCAACATAATTTGTAACATGAAACATATCCAAATATTAATCCCAATAAATTAAATAGAATACATCTATAAGATATTACAAATTAAAAATGAAACGAATTCAAGTAAAAACTCGCAAATTATACAAAATGTATTCATATAATATTGTAAATTTAAATTTTATGAAACAAATCCATAAAATAATCAAATACCCTATATATCCAAATAATAGTATGAAGCTTATTCATATAAAGCTTCATAAAACTACTTTATTGACTACATTAAGGGCAGAACAATTAACCGAACTACAACTACTAACGTATTTGCATATAGTCTTTTTCTTGTTTCCTTTTTTTTTAATCATGAAACATATTCATGTAACTCAATATTATATAAAACACATTTATATAATATAACTTATGAAACGTACCATTTATGAATCAAGTGGGATTAACACTTCTCTAAATATCACATAGATATTTATTAAATCCATGTAAAACTAATTTACGTAACTAGTATATATTAAAACTAATTTAATATATGAAATGAATTTCATATGACTTCAATCCATATGATTCTTTATAAATCGCTTAACAAGAGATTTTATAATTCCAGGTTGTTTCATATAAAACTAATTTATATGACAAATGAGCATGTAATAATCAATAATTGTAGATTAAACAAGTTCATGCTTTCATAATCGAAACTAATTTGAAGCTATAATTCAACTAAAGAATTATATGCTACATATCATGTGAACTTGTATATTGCTAAAAACATAATTTAAAAAAAAAATTATTAACATGCCTTGAACAATAACCTTGATAACAGTTTTAAGGTTAATCACAATTTAAACAGTATATTAGACCAAAGTCAATTTTTTTTTAATAATAAAAACGCTACTAAAACGGAGCCTCCCGCCCCCTTTTGTTTTGGCATCTGTCTTCTTACAAAATCTATAGACTCTCTCTCTAACTCTTGACTCTCTCACTCGAGAATGGAGCTCTTCAGCTCCTCCCCCTCTTTGACCCTTGACGCCATGGACGATCCTCCCCCGGTCGGCATCGTGTTCGCTTTTTACGACAACTTTCTATGGCCACAGAACCACCGCCAAAAATACCCATATGATGCAAGAAAGAACACCATCCACCACCTCGAATAAGCGCCTACAACCTCAATTATGTCTATATCGACATCGTACAAGTGTAGATCGGCCGCCAGGAAGCCCAAAAAAATACCGGCCACACGCAACACGTGGCTTTCTCGCAGCGGCGCATGGCTTTCTCGCGGCGGCGCATGTGTTTTTCAGTGGTTATTTGATGGTTTCGAGCAAATCGATATGTGGAGGAAGAAAACAACCAAATTAAGGCCTTCGTCAGCGGCGCGTGACACACACGCGTCACCCCTCCAATTCGATTCTGATGGGTATGGCCGGCTCCTCCCCTCTTAACTTTTCTACTCTCTCTTTTTTTAATTATTTTTCAGAGGGTCGAGGGCTCAAGGCGATGATTGAGAGTTTGTTGGTCAAAGAGTTGAGGGGAGTAAGGGTTCGGTGAAAAGCAGAGACAACTAATAACATGAATTCACTCAGCAATTCAAAACATTCATGCTTGCATAAATTCAAACTAGCATTATTAGCAAAATCTGAACGAACTAATCACATACGCTAATTTCAATCAAATTCGTCGGGGTCAAGACCGAGCAACAATGGCTCTGATACCACTATAGGGAAATCAAGGGCGTACCTTAGAGCTGTGGAAGCGTAGGAATTTGCTGCTCGACAATTGTCCATTGATTGTTGAACCAAATTGACGGTGGCTACTAGAGTCATCGTATAACATCATGCCCCAAACTCAATCCCTAAGTGATGATAGGATTAATGTAATAGAGAGTTGAGAGAGAGTCGGCCAAATTCAGCCACACATGCTGCTCTTAGTCAGCTCCTTCTTATTCAGTTCCAAGAATTGTAACTGACAGGTGATTATTACGAATGATTAATACATAATTAATTGCCCAGACATTAGGGTATTAATGTGACTGTTACACTCGGTCAACATGGTGCAGAGTAAAAAGGTAAGAAATGTGCAATTGAGTTCATCCACCAATGGAACCAAAGTTAACCGTCGTAAATTGGCAAAGCAATGAAAGCACGAGGTTTAAATTGGAATTGAGATAAAATATCTCCTAGCTTTTGTGAAGTAATTTTGGACGCCTTTGTGGCTAAAGGTACGTCTGTTCACCTCAATGATACCTATATTACCCTAATCCTGATATCCCTAATTTGGTATCCTAATTCTGGTCCATTGGTTTGTGTAATGTTTTTTTACAAAACCATAACAAACTGTCATTATCCATTGGCTTAAGCCAATCTTACCTAAGCTCATCTACCCCACTAGAGGAGTTTTTGTTCCTGGCAGTCAAATCTTGGATAATATTGTTATTCTCGAGGAGGTCCTTTATAGGAGAAAGAAGCAAGGCAGTGTGCGCCATATGGCTATCAAAATAGATTTGGCAAAAGCATGTGATCGACTCGAATGGTCATTTATCCCTAGTATGCTTGTTGACATAAGGTTGCAGAAGCTACCCCCCACCAGGCTCCTATTGTCAAGGAGTGTTTGGATAAATTTTTCTTAATGTCAGGACAAAAGATATCTCACTTGAAGTCCAAGATTACCTTCTCTCGCAATATGTTTCAAGAAGTTTGGCATCCGTGTGTGAAGAACTCCAAATTCAAAAAACTGAGGATTTGGGTTTCTATCTGGGTATGCCAACCATTAATGGATGACTTGTGTGAGCCACCTTTCAACATATTGTTGACAAGTTCGATAGGAAACCCATAGGATGGAAAACCCAATGTCTGTCCCTTACTAGCTGCGTGACTCTCAGCAGCTCTGTCCTTTCCACTCTTATCTGGCCTATGTTATTCTATGGAAACAGCTAAGGCTCCTAGGTCTATTTGTGACGAGTTGAAAGGGAAAACGAGGAAGTTTATTTGGGAAGGCGTTGAAGAGAGGAAGAATATTCGCCCGGTCAGTTGGTAAAGCAGCCAAAATCTTGTGGTGGTTTGGGTGTTCGTTCTATGAGACAAGTTAACGCAACGTTTCTCATCAAATTGGGATGGAGGCTTCTCTCTGATAGTGAGTTTTTCTGTGTTAGGGTGGTAAGCAATAAATATTACAGTGGACGTTGTGATATTAACATCTTCTTACCTAAATCGGGTGCGTTCAATATTTAGCAAGACATATACAGCTCATATTCATACGGACGTGAAGATTTGCTTGAGGAATGGTGGTCGAACTATGTTTTGGGATCATTATTGGGCAACTGAAGTCCAATTTGCATCTTTGACCATCAAGGAAATCCCTCTCCATCTCCAGGACTCTAAAGCTGAGGAAATGTGGGTCATGGGTCATCGTTGGGATTGGGACTCATTTGCGAAGTATCTATCATCTAAAATTTTAAACTTAATTGAAGCTCGTTCACTTGTGCTAGAAGACGAGTCAATGGATAGGCTATATTAGTCTAGTACTGCTCATGGCAGGTTCTTGATTAAATCCGCTATGACAATTGTGAGACAAGACTGTAACCCAGCCGAGTTTGGAATATAGCTTGGTATGTTCGAACTTTTATTTGGCATGCACTTCATGATAAGGTCCTCACCAACTCTAGTAGTGGTCATTAGACACTTATCTGATGATGCTTCTTGTGGATTTTATGGAGTGAGTGAGGAGGACCTCATTCATATTCTACGTGATTGTCCCCCTGCCTAGTTTGTTGGGAATAGCTTGGAGGTGCCTACTTGTTTGCATGGTAAGTGGCAGCTAGTTTGGGCTCTAAGAATGGATTATTCATAATCTCACCGTGGGCTCTCATTCCAATAGAGGTGAATGGGACTAACAATTTGTTTTAACTATTTGGTGGCGAGGATCTACCAGGTGATAGTTTGGGCTGTTTGATTTAGGGCTTCACAGAATATGTATGTTGTTCTGCTCCATAGGCTGAGTTATTGGCACAAACACGAGGTCTTCCATGCTTGGCAATTGCAAATTCGAAGGCTAATGATACACATTGATTCTAGCTTGGGCACAGGCTGGCTGAATAAAAAAATTCCAGCCACTCATCGTCATTTCTATCTCATCAAAGAGTACAAGGATTTTTTACAGCGAATATCCAGGTGCAACATTGCTATCGAGAAACCAATCGAGCGGCTCAATGGTTGGTAAATAGAGGAGCTTTGCTCAATAGTGGATTCATTAGAGAATTCCCAGTTGGAGTTCCATTTTGTGGAACTTTGGCATGCCATGTCAGCATAAGTTTCACAGTTCTGAAACTTGCATTTCTTTATTTTTCCAGCAAATGGAACTCATTTCAGCACAAATGATTTAATATTTGTTGATCGAGCCCACAACTAAACATATTTTATTTGTTTTATGTTGTCAAATTTGTTTTTGCATATTGGTTTTGTATAAGTTAAAAATAAATTTTATTTTCCGGATGAAAAAAATATGTAATTTATGTTTCCGGAGAATGTATTAATTTATTTTGAAGTATCTAAAAATTGATGAGTTAAGTTGTATTGGTTGAACGATTGACAGCATACGGAATATAATGTAGAATGCAATTAATACAAATGCAAATATGAGGATTGACATTGAAGAAAATTATAACCCGAGTGTTCGATATTTAAAACACTAATTTAGACGACGAAAAAAAATACAACACAAGTGAATGACGAATAACCCTTAACATCTATAGTTGTGAGCTTTGTCGCGCCCTATGTCGATTCCATATTTCATCGATTAGGTCTGATTGGAGACGTGCATGCATGTAGTGCTGGGTCATGAATTTTTGCTACTCTACGGAAGTAGGCAGCATAGCACGGACGATGGCCCTGTTGGACATTTGGTTGCGGGGTGTTGTCCTCGACATCATCGTCGTCGAAAGCAAGGTCATACGAATCTCGTTCGTCCTCGACGATCATGTTATGCAGTATAACACATGCCTTCATTATCACACCCAACTCACCTTTGTCCATGTTCCGAGCAGGACCGCGAATGATAGCAAACCGGGCATGCTCTTTCCACATCATTCCTCACAGAGTCTTGACGTTCGGCGAACAATCTTGCCTTGGGTCCTTGGGGAAGAGAGATAGTTTTCACGAATGTTGCCCATCTTGGATAAATACCGTCGGACAAAAAGTACCCAATACTGTACTCGCGACCGTTCACGACGTACTCACATTTTGGAGCCCGACCCTCATATACCTCTTTGAAAACATCTGATCGGTGAAGAACATTTAAGTCGTTCAGGCTACCCGGGCACCCAAAGAAGGCGTGCCATATCCAAAGGTCATATGAAGCAACAGCTTCAAGAATCAAGGTGAGGACTCTGTAAATTCCTTTTGCGAACATCCCTTCCAAGCTGATGGACGGTTCTTCCATTCCCAATGCATACAATCTATACTCCCTAATATGTCGGGGAAATCACGTGCTTCGGCAACTTGCAACAGTCGATCAACATCAGCTTGTGTTGGTTTTCTCAAATACTCGTTCCCAAATACTTGAATGACACTGGCAGCAAAGTTTTTCATACACTCCATAGCCGTGCTTCCTCCAATCTTCAAGTACTCATCAACACAATCTGCCGATACCCCATAGGCAAGCATACGCACCGCTGCGGTGCACTTGGTGAGCGGCGACAACCCACGCCTACCAGCCCAATCGTGCCTCAACTGGAAGTACTCAAATCGACTACTGAGGGCGTCAGCAATGCGGAGGAACAGGTGTTTCCGCATTCGAAACCTACGCCGAAAGTGGGTTTCGTTGTAGATGGAATTATCTGCAAAGTAGTCTCTGTGGAGGCGATCGTGTGCAGCTTCTCGATTCCTCCGAATGAATCTTTTCTTCTTTCTTGGTCATCGGGATGATGAAGCTCGTCCCCCTTGTCTATGTTTCATAGCTAACTGAAATGACTCCACGTGAGGTTGATTGTTGAGTATGGTTTTAAGTATCGATGAGTCATTACCAGAAGAGGATGACTACAGTATGAATCTGAGACTATCTAATAATTCTGTGGAAGATGAAGAAGATGGGTCACTCATTTTGTTGTACCTGTGATAGAAGTTTCCAAATGTTAGAGAAATTCACATATTAATAAAGCAAATTAAGAGAGCGTTATAGTTAAAAGTGAAATATTAAAATTGAACTCATTAAATACAATCCAACATATTAAAAACAAAAACTTTCAACACTGTGATGTGAAATTAAAATTGAACTAATTAAAATAAAATTAAACATTTCATTCCACAATATAAAGCAGTTCAATTACAACAAACAATTGGGAAAAGAAAAAACAACAAAAGCACAATGTAAATAACATATTATTCCTAAGACATGGGTGTCAATCTAAAGAAGGGCTAGCATTGGACGAAGATGATGTTTGGCGGTGTCGGCTCCTAATTTCTTCCTGAAGTGGACCATATCGCGCTTGATCCTCCGGACACATCTTCGCAATGTCCATTCTCAATATCTTGTCCTTATACTTTATTCGTTGGAAGTACTGATGAGAGTCTATTAGTTCAACAGCTCTCTTAGCTGCTTCTGCCTTCACCTTAGCGGCCTGCGCCTTCTTCTGTTGGGCTATGACATATCTTTCGAACATGGTGCTGTTCTTTACATTCGTTGTCCCCAAGGTGGATAGCTCCTTGGTGACAACATCAAGCACCGAGTCATGCGCTCTCTCTTTCGCCTTTCTTTTGGCGGCTTTTCTTCCAATGGGGCAGATCAGTCCATCAACTTCCTCTGTTGGTGTATCTTTACTAGCAGGAGTTGTTGGTGTGTCAGGGGTGCTGGGTGAGCCGGATGTCTCACTCTCAGAGTACCCGCCCACCTCATTGTTCCTCAAGCATTTAGTGGTGACATCTGCAAATTGATCGCAATTGACCTCCCATTTCGGTTGGTCCTTCAGTAGCACCCACCAATACATCAAGTCGAACGGTTTGCCCACCATATCAACGTATAGATCTTAGGCTTTCTGTATAATATCGTCCTCATTCGCCCCACTTCGGTTCGCCCGATAAGCATGGCCCACACAAGTGGTCCACTTGGACATAAGTGGAGCTGCTCGGTTCCAACGAGCGTTGCAAACTTTCCCTACTCGCTTCGTAGCTCCATCGGGAGCGTGCTGATTGTAGGCGCTTGCGACCTTTGTCTAGAACCCCGTTTTCTTTTGGTCAGCCCCAATAAGGGGGTTGGTGCTGACATTGATCCATGATGTCACCAAGCGGCGATCTTCTTCCAATGTCCACTTGGAAGTCACGCCGACACTCTCATTGTGGGTGGGGTTGGGTATAGGACGGGGTGTTGATGAGGTCGTATTATTAGGTGGGGGTAGCTGATAAGGAGGGGACATTGAACCATAGTTCAAATTTAGAATTGGGGGGACATTCTGGCCTTGGAGGGGAAAGTTTGGTGTGGTTGAGAATATTGCATATGTGGGTATTGTTGAGGATATTGTGGATGGTATTGCCAATTAGGAGGGTTCGAAACAATGTTCATATTGTTCGCAGGATCCCATTGTGAATCCTCGGTAAGTAAGTTCATGAAAGATTGTGGGTGATTAGGATCCATTTTAAAGTGAACACCTATACAACAAAAAAAACATTCATACACTTCATTTCTCACATATTTTACAAAACAACAAAAATTATTTAAATTCTATTTTGCAGACATTTCAATTCTAATTTCTACACGTGCTTACTTTTACACATTCCTAATATCACACATAATTTGTAACATATTTCCAGGAATAACAAATAACATTAATTTTTGTAATCAAGCACTTCAAATTCTAACTTAAAAATACCAAAATTCTAATTTCTGAACATTTCAACTCTAATTTCTAAACATGTCCACTTATTTTAAACATGCTTACCCTACCAATTTTTGTTTGTTTATTTAAAAAAAATACATTAACACATTCAATGTCTAACATATTGTAAACAACAACAAAATTAATTTCTAAATTCAAGCAATTAATAAATAGTAACTAACAAATATTTCAATTCTAAGTGAATATTCAAATACTATTCTTACATATTCTTACCCTACCTATTTTTTTTTTTTTTTGAAAAAAAATAAGCACACACTTGATTTCTAACATGTCTTTAAAAAGAACTAGCAATATTAATTTTCATATTGAAGCGATTAAATCCTAAGTAACAAGTGTTTAAATTCTAATTTGTTAACATTTCAATTCTAATTTCAAATCATGCTTACTTGTACTTATTTCCAATCACACACATAATTTGTAACATATTTCCAAAAATAACAAATAATATTAATCTTTGTAATCAACCACTTCAAATTCTAACTAAAAAATACCAAAATTCTAATTTCTAAACATTTCAACTCTAATTTCTAAACATGTCCACTTATTTTAAACATGCTTACCCTACCAATTTTTGTTTGTTTATTTTAAAAAAATGCATTAACACATTTAATTTCTAACATATTGTAAACAACAACAAAATTAATTTTTAAATTCAAGCAATTAATAAATAGTAACTAACAAATGTTTCAATTCTAAGTGAATATTCAAATACTATTCTTACATATTCTTACCCTACTTATTTTTTTTTGTTTGAAAAAAATAAGCACACACTTGATTTCGAACATGTTTTTAAAAAGAACAAGCAATATTAATTTTCGTATTGAAGCAATTAAATCCTAAGTAACAAGTATTTAAATCCTAATTTGTTAACATTTCATTTCTAATTTCAAATCATGCTTACTTGTACTTATTTCCATTCACACACATAATTTGTAACATATTTCCAAAAATAACAAATAATATTAATCTTTGTAATCAACCACTTCAAATTCTAACTAAAAAATACCAAAATTCTAATTTCTAAAGATGTCCACTTATTTTAAACATGCTTACCCTACCAATTTTTGTTTCTTTATTAAAAAATACATTCACACATTCAATTTCTAACAACAACAAAATTAATTTCTAAATTCAAGCAACTAATAAATTGTAACTAACAAATATTTCAATTCAAAGTGAATATTGAAACACTTCATATTCTTACATATTCTTACCCAACCAATTTTTTTTTTTTTTGGTTTTAAAAAACACCATTTACACACTTATTTTCTATCATGTTGTAAAGAAGAACCAAAAATATTACATTTTCTAATCATACAATTAAATTCTAACTAACACATATTTAAATTCTAACATATTTTTAAAAAGCACAAACAAAATTTCTAACAATTTCAAGATAACAATAACAACAAATTTGAATTACTTACAATTTCCTTCACTTCACTTTAGTCTTCAACTTAATGAAAAACTCCAAAATATGTCTCCAAAATGCCACAAAACAAAATATATTAGTTACAATATCAAACTAAAATTATTTTTACAAAACTAAAACCAATTACATAACAACTATTATTACTTACCCAAATTTCTGCCTCTTACAACTTCAATTTTTTCCAAATTTCATAAAACTGAAAATTACAAAACCAATGGGCAAAATCAAATTTGAGAGTGAGTGAGAGTGAAATATAGATAAAATTTTTGAACAAAACTTGCATGCTTTTATAGAACAAAAAATAACACACAAAAAAAAAAGGCCAAAACTAGCCGTTGCACACCCTCACCCCTTCCCCAACGGCCATTTTGGCCCAGTTCATGAAGCCCAGCACCCTTCTTGTAGCTTTTCCTTTTTTTTTTGGATCAAAACACGTCACTCCATGTTGACGCTAAAAATGTATGCTTTTTATAGTACCTTTCTACCAAATTTATACTCGAGATAATTGTTATTTTTAGGTTTTTATTTGATTTTAGTTTATTTTGCAGGTATTGAATAAATCGGGCCAAAAGGCGCAAAAGCGATGAAGGAACGCTGAAGATTGAAGAATTGGGCCAAATGGATTCAAACCCAAACAAAACCAAACCAAAAAAAAGGAAAAATAAAACAAAAATAAAACCCCGGTCACGCGTGCCACTCACGTGACCCTGCCGGCCATATTCCCCCCCCTTTTCTTCTTTCTCTCTCCTCTCCTTGCTCTCAGCCCCATAACCCCCGAACCCCTCTGCCCTGTTCTTCTTCTTCTTCAATCACGTAGCCCGTAACCCCCTTCCCCTGCCTGGCTTTTCATCTCCTCCTCACAGCCTTTGGCTCTCTCTCTCCCGTCTTTACACCTAGAACCTGAAAAGACCGGGACTTTAATGGGAGGGAGTGATTAATGGTGCAATTGAAGACCCTTGGCTTGGAGAGCAGAAGGCGGTCACGGTTACAAAAGCGAGGTCGGGCATCCACGATTTGGGGGGTATGCCAGGTTGTAGTTTAAATTGTTGATGTTTAGTTTAGTTAATTTCAAGTTTAGTTTTCGGGATTTTTAATTTTCTGGGAGTTAGGGTTCATGTTCGAATTTTTGTTTTGGCGTTTAATTTCGATTGCTGATAGAATCAATATCTTGCTGAAACTTGGTGTCTTTTTTTTTTTCCCCTCTGTTCGATTGCAATTTTCTGGTCTCGATTGTCCCCTTTCCCCTGTTTCAATTTCCCCTGTTGCGTTCAAATCTGGGCAGTTCTCCATTTCTCTTCTTCCTCTTGTGAATTGCTGCTAGGTTGTTGAATTTAAGTTTAGCTTTTGAAATTTGGTTTGGAATAATGATGAATTTGGGTTTTAGTTTTAGTTTTTGATGTTTTATTTAGGATTTTAGGTTGTTGCAATTCAACTTTACTACTTTGGAGTTTTAGGATTGTAATTGAATTTGCCTGTTTCAGTTTCAATTTCGATTTGGAACCTGCGATTTTCGTTTATTTGAACCTTGGTGTGTTATTCTTCATGTGTTGTTGAATCTGGGTTTCGTATGCTATTCGAGATCGGGAATTCGTGTGCTGATTTATTGAATTTGAGTTGAAATTTTGCAATTTGGGTCTGGAATAATATTCAATTTGGGTTCAACTTTGATACATTTCGTTGAATTCGAACCACTTTCTTCTCTGCTTTGACTTTGCGCATTGCTGTTGTAAGTTTGGTTGCTTGGGCCTTTGGTTCATCTAAGTTATGCTCTTCCTCTGTTTTTCCCTGTTTTCTGTGACTGAATAGGATAGCTTTGTTATGGGTTTGCATTGAGTGTTGGGATGACAGTGTTCGGACTTGTTGGTGCCAGACAATCCTTTTGGTACTCGCGTCTGAAATGTTCATTAATCGCTATTTCTAATTAGTGGTAAGGCTAGTTCGATAAATTTGCAACAGGCTATTTGCCTTAGTTTATTTTAGCATAGAAAATTTATTCTTCTAGCTAGCAACCTAATTTCACAATCATCTCTGAGGACGATACCCGTAATTCGTACAACGATAACCGTACGCTTGCGGAAAATTACAACAAGTTTTTGACGCCATTGTTGGGGACGGGTTTGTGGAATTAGGTTGCTCTTTATTCGAGTCCTTTGAGTCAAGGTCGTTTGATTTGTTTTCGTTTTGAAGTTTGAGTTTTATTTTGGAGTTTTATTTTTTGGTTTCGATTGAGTCTTTATTAGTTTAGATTAGTTTCACTTGTTGAATTCGGTTCGTATTTTGATTTTTGGTTTAGATTAGTTTCATTTTGAGTTCTATTTATTATTTCCTGCTGGAAAAAAATAGATACTAATCCATTTGGTGTTTGTGCAGGAAACACAAAAGTGGGGGGGGGGGAACAGGGCAGGTTTTTTTTTAATTACTTTCAGCTTCTGTTTGAATTTTTTTGGTGTAGTTTCAGTTTGATTGTGCTTGTTTTGATATTTTTCTTAGATTCGGCATAATTTTTAGAGTGTGTATGAATTTTTCTGGTATTTTTGGGACTGTTTAGATTTTTTTGTGAATTTTGGACTTAATTTTCTGTTTGCATTTTTCTACACTATTCGGGGATAGAAAAAATTCAAAAAAAAATATATATTTATGTCCCTTGTGATTGTATGGAATTTGCTGTACATTGAGTTCTATTTTTAGGAGTCTTATTTTCTGTTTTAATTTTATTTTAGAATTGAGTTGTTTAGGTGTTATTTATTTTTTGATTTTCGTTTAGTTTGTTTGTGGTTGTGTTTTTGTTTTAGAATTGATCACATTTTGTTTGGATATTGTTTCTAGCTTTGATTCACTCTTTTGTTTTGTTTTGTGTTAAAAAAAAAAAAAAGCTCATGCTTTGTGTTTATGATTTGTCTTTTAGGTCTTTTTCTTTTGGTAGTATATTTTTATTTTTGTTAGTTTATTTTGTGTGCTTAACTTAATCATTTAAGTCTCTTATTTTTATTTTAGTCCTAGTTTGTAATTATTATCCTATTGACTTTTTCTTTCCTTTAAAATACAAAAAAAAGAACAAACAAAAAAAAATTTTGAAAAAAAAAAACAAGGGAAAAAAAAGGAGTTTTCAAGAATGTCAGTGTTTAATTTCCCACAACTCGAGCATGAACCTTTCTGGCGTTATTTGTCTAGGCTTAATGATTATCGTGCTCATATGAATCAAAATTTTGAGAAATGGGAAATTTATGAGGTCATAGCCTTGGGTCTAAATTCTGAATTTAAGGGTCATGTTGCATCTATGTGCCCAGGTGGTTTACTAGGATTGTTGTCTAGAACTCAAGATGAGGTTTGGAATTTCTTTGAACGATTAGCTTGGGATACTTATGAGTTTGACCAAACTAGAGGGACTTTAGGATACCTAATTCATATTGAGTCTGTCTTTCCTGCTAATCCTTACCACCAAGATCACTTTAGAGATTCCTATGATCCCTCTTATGCTTCTGTGCCTCCTGTTTGTGTGCTTATTGTGAGTCTTCCTGTCATGATGCTTATTCTTGTCCTTATTGTAACTATGTTGATGCTACTTGTGTAAGTGTTGAACAGAGGTTAAATGCCTTGACCACTAAAGTGTTGGAGACAATGAACAAGAGGATTTCTGAATATTCTCATTGTTTTAATCAGAGTAGGGAGCATTGCGATGAGTCTGACTCTAGTTTAGGATCTCCTAAACCTGCCGTTAGTCTTTATGATGACTTTGAGCCCTCTTATCAATCTAGGCCTAACTTGCATGATGTCCTGCCTTTGCCCAGCCTAGAACGGGAGAGTGACATTCCTATGTCTCTATCCCCTAACCTTGCACCCCACACTAGCTCACATACGGATGTTATTGATGATGTCTTAGTTTCTACTGACCCACCCACCATCTTTGATGACTCTTCTGAGTCTGAGAGCCAGGAACCTGAGAGACCTGGTGAGTTAGATATGAGCATCCCATCTGTAGTTGAGCATCATGATGAGTTAGATGATATTGCTGTCCAGGAGTCATGTGAGGAGGATGTTATGCCCACTACTTTAGAATTTAATGATGATATTCTTTCTGTAAAGTATGAATCTTTTTCATATGGGCTTGATGTCAATGAAAGTTTTGATGAGGGTTTTTATATTGAATATGAATCATTCTCTTTTGACCCTCTAATACCTCATGACTCATTCCCTGTTGAATATGATTCATTCTCTTTTGATGTCCCTGTGGATTTGGATGTGGACATGTGTGTTGACTATGAATCCTTTCCTTTTGACCCCATCCAAGCTAACCTCCTTTTTGAGTCTCACAAGTCTAAAGTTGTTGAGTCTGAGTCCTTTATACCCATGGTTGCCAATTTTGACCAGTCTCCTATGCGTATTGAACTTAAGGGACTTGTGGACTTAGGACCCTCTGATTTGCCTAGATCGGTCATTCATGATGATTACATTTCTAGGCCGATTACCCACTTCCTGGCTACTTTTGAGGATGTTTATCTCTTTTCCGATTGGGCCCACTTATTTGACAAGTTGAAACGGGCCCTTACTTGTGCTGAATTGCAATGGTGGATGTACTCTTTCTTATTCCAACTCGTTGCTATTTCTTGCTTCCATTTTCTTGAGAGTTGGTCTTATTTATATAATAAGTTGTTACGTGCGCTAATGGGTTTTGATTTGAATAACAGCTTATGCATTGTGATGGAGTAGCTGACGCTCTATGAGCCTCTAGTCATATCAGGAGGCTTTAGCTTAGGTGTACTTCAACACCTGACTTGGTATGATCGTTCCATTCTCTTCCCTCTTCTTTTTCATTTCCTTTCTTTTTCTTAGTTGTAGATTTTTAGGATTGTGGTTGTGATGGATGATCAATCTTGAGGAGAAATTTGAGATTTATTGAGCCGTGTTGGCTGTGATCAGTCTTGGTTGTATTCAGTTTTGTGTCTCTTTGTAAGTTGCGGATATTTAGGATTGTTTTGTACTTTGTTTTGTGAGTTTTTGATGTTCTTTGATTTTCTTTGATTTTTTTTTGTTTTGTTCCTTGAGTTTGTATATATTTGTGTTTTGTTTCGATTTTCAATGTTGCTCTTTGGCGCCTTAATTCCCACAATGAGGATATTGTGGAGTTTTAGTGTGGGGGTGAGGTGCCCATTTTTTGAACTTTATCGAAAATTTTGAAAAAAAAATTCAAAAAAGATTTTTGTTTTGTTTTTAGGGAAGCTTAGTACTATTCTGATCAGCTTAAATCTCCTATGCTTTGATTTTAAGCTTGCTTATGAATTGATGTGCTTGATAGGTCTCTGTCCTTGTTGTGTCATTCTTAACCCTAATTCTAACCCCCTTTGTTCATTATCGCTGTGTGATCCAATCCCTATTTATTTCATCCTTATTGTCTTAAGATCTTAGTTTTTCATGATCGACTCTCCCACTTGTTTCAGACACAATTACTTTGATTATTGTCTTGAAAAACATAAGGAAAAAAAAAGAAAAAAATGATGGAAAAAAATGGAAAAGAAAAACTGAAAAAAAGGAAAGAATTGAAAAAAGGAAATAAAATGAAATTTAGAATGACAAGTAACCCTTTGTGGCATGCGCTATTGGGTGGTACCCTTTGAGGCAATATTGCTACTGGAAAAACTTGCTTCCTATGTTGTTACATCAATAATGTAATTTCTGTCAGTCAAGTGGGATTGAGTTTGATTTTGGTAAACCTGAGCTCTAGGATGATGATACACATGCACACAAGCACTGGACTGGATTCCAAGTCTTGATGTACAGTGGGGTGAAACAATAGTACTTTGATATACATTTTGTTTATATACATGCCAATATCTTTACTACATGGGTGATTTAATTGCTTAGAATATGTATATATCTTTTCCCAACTTTGTACATATTAATTTTTGATAACAAAGAGTTTTTCGATTTTCTATTTTTTGTTTTCTTTTTATGAATTTTGTGGGTAAATCTGTTGTAAACCCCCACGAGACCTTACTCGTCCACTAGGGGTGACCTAGGGGTTTAAAGGGCTTGTTACACATACTAAATACAACCTTGATTCCAACGAAAGTGAGTTAGGATTTTATTTTGGTTTTCTAGGATTTTTAGTTTTTGTTTTACTCGAGGACGAGCAAAACTTTGGTGTGGGGGTATTTGTTGACGCTAAAAATGTGTGATTTTTATAGTACCTTTCTACCAGATTTATACTCGAGATAATTGTTATTTTTAGGTTTTTATTTGATTTTAGTTTATTTTGCAGGTATTGAATAATTCAGGCCAAAAGGCGCAAAAGCGATGAAGGAACGCTGAAGATTGAAGAATTGGGCCAAATGGATTCAAACCCAAACCAAACCAAAAAAAAAGGAAAAATAAAACAAAAATAAAACCCCGGTCATGCGTGCCACTCACGTGACCCCGCCGGCCATATTCCCCCCCTTTTCTTCTTTCTCTCTCCTCTCCTTGCTTTCAGCCTCGTAACCCCCGAACCCTCTGCCCTGTTCTTCTTCTTCTTCAATCGCGTAGCCCGTAACCCCCTTCCCCTGCCTGGCTTTTCATCTCCTCCTCATAGCCTTTGGCTCTCTCTCTCCCTTCTTTACACCTAGAACCCAAAAAGACCGGGACTTTAATGGGAGGGAGTGATTAATGGTGCAATTGAAGACCCTTGGCTTGGAGAGCAGAAGGCGGTCACGGTTACAAAAGCGAGCTCGGGCATTCATGATTTGGGGGGTATGCTAGGTTGTAGTTTAAATTGTTGATGTTTAGTTTAGTTAATTTCAAGTTTAGTTTTCGGGATTTTCAATTTTCTGGGAGTTAGGGTTCATGTTCGAATTTTTGTTTCGACGTTTGATTTCGATTGCTGATAGAATCAATATCTTGCCATGTTCATGAACTATTGAAGCTTGGTGTTCCCCCCCCCCGGTTCGATTGCAATTTTCTGGTCTCGATTGTCCCCTTTCCCCTGTTTCAATTTCCCCTGTTGCGTTCAAATCTGGGCAGTTCTCCATTTCTCTTCTTCCTCTTGTGAATTGCTGCTGGGTTGTTGAATTTAAGTTTAGCTTTTGAAATTTGGTTTGGAATAATGATGAATTTGGGTTTTAGTTTTAGTTTTTGATGTTTTATTTAGGATTTTAGGTTGTTGCAATTCAACTTTACTACTTTGGAGTTTTAGGACTGTAATTGAATTTGCCTGTTTCAGTTTCAATTTCGATTTGGAACCTGCGATTTTCGTTTATTTGAACCTTGGTGTGTTATTCTTCATGTGTTGTTGAATCTGGGTTTCGTATGCTATTCGAGATCGGGAATTCGTGTGCTGATTTATTGAATTTGAGTTGAAATTTTGCAATTTGGGTCTGGAATAATATTCAATTTGGGTTCAACTTTGATACATTTCGTTGAATTCGAACCACTTTCTTCTCTGCTTTGACTTTGCGCATTGCTGTTGTAAGTTTGGTTGCTTGGGCCTTTGGTTCATCTAAGTTATGCTCTTCCTCTGTTTTTCCCTGTTTTCTGTGACTGAATAGGATAGCTTTGTTATGGGTTTGCATTGAGTGTTGGGATGACAGTGTTCGGACTTGTTGGTGCCAGACAATCCTTTTGGTACTCGCGTCTGAAATGTTCATTAATCGCTATTTCTAAGTAGTGGTAAGTCTAGTTCGATAAATTTGCAACAGGCTATTTGCCTTAGTTTATTTTAGCATAGAAAATTTATTCTTCTAGCTAGCAACTTAATTTCACAACCATCTCTGAGGACGATACCTGTAATTCGTACAACGATAACCGTACGCTTGCAGAAAATTACAACACTCCATGTTCAACGGGCACCTGAAACGTCGCGTTTTAGCCCAGAAAACGACAAAAAAGCGGTCTGCCACGCGTGTCGCTACCCCATTTCCCTCGCTATCAGCGCCCTCCCGACAAGCGTGTCACACGCGGGACCCACCCCGACCCCCGTTCTAGCCGCTGCCAATGCTCTTAGATTAAACTCCTGTCAAATATTTTGCTTGAAGTGCCACTGGTGTAGCTTGGACACGTAGCGTCGAAGGCCCAAACAAATTTGTTTATTTCCTACCGGGCCCCAGAGCACCTAGGGGGGAAAAAAAGAATCATTTACCATCAACAAGAATCAGGCAATATATCAAGAACATAGTATAGAATTGAGTCCTATAACTATATAATGGTGAATATATACCCCCAAAAAAAAAATCAACAATGAGTTTCCTAATTTGCCAACATTGTAGGTAGGTAAATTCTAAATGCACTAACAAAATGGATGTGGAATCTGCCGCAAATTAGTAACACGATGTGAAGCAACCAGGTAGAAATATCATCATAAAAGTTTGGGGGGGTTTAAAGATAAAAAATTAAAATCAACTAATCACAATGTATCGGTGGAGTTCCAGTGTACTTTTTGTTGGTGTAAATATAATTTTTCTTGTAGGAGTAATAAAGGAACACTCTGTATATGTGCATATGTACTCTAAATTTCCGTAATACATATTATAATATTCATTATATATTCGATTCTTTCTTCTAAAATTTAGTGTTAATAAATAAATTTCAAACCAAGCCATGTAAATAAACTTGCTCCGAGTTTAAATCTACTTTGGGTTCAACTAGAATGAACTGCTCAAGCTCAACCCACCCTCTAATTATACACCAAGGTAATGAGCTAACAGCTATTAGCAAGCTACATTAGACCTCATTTCAGATTGGGTCTTGCTACACTACTTGTTGAACGACCCAAAAAAAAAAAAAAAAAAAAAAAAAAAAAACCTTGACTCCTCGATCAAGAAACCTGCAACCAACTCTACATAGAGAGCGAGATTCCTACTCTGTAAGATCTTCTAATACTCAAGTTAGAAGAGGAATAAGGAGGAAATAAGAATAGGGAATATGCTGAATAACTCGCTAGATTGTTCATGGGTCAACTCAGGTTGCCCTAGTAGAGTTTCATAAAGATTCGCTATGATCCTAGCACGTTTATTACAATTTATATTATAATTCCGGGTATGTGGACCCAGGTATGTACACGTTAGCATAACAACAAAGAATAAACATTTTTCGACTTCTTTGTCTTTCATTCTCAGCGCGTCTTGCCTTTTTCTCTATTCAGTTCTACTATTTCATCATTCTCTCTCTTCTTTCCCTCTCTTCTAGGCTATAATCAGTCATTCAAATATCTAACTTCAATTCCTTCATCCCAGAACAATAATTTCCTTTTGTTTAACTCAGATCTCTTTATAAACCTCCATGGAATCACAATATCTCAATGCCCAAGTTCATAGTTTATTTAACTAGTAGATACACAAAAAGATATTTCACTTGAAGATTGGAAGAAAGGAAGGTTGATCGTGTTGAAGATGGTGGTCGTTCAAATACATGAGTGTTTTTATTGTTCACTATAAGTTGTTATGTTTTCCTTTTAAGGCTTTTTTTCAACATTGTTAGGATGGTCAAGTGATCTAAATACAATGCTCAAAACAGAAAAGCCAAATGCTCAATGAGCCAAATGTCATGCTCAAGAGACCAAAATAGATCAGCAGTGATACTCGACACTGTTGAACATGCAAGTTAATGATGCTGAACATTCAGGTTCACAGTATTTAACATTTAGGATCAGACAACTGAGCATTTAGGCTACATGTATTGAACAATCACGGTGATTATGTTGAGCATGTAAACTTAAATTCTTGAGCATTCCGGTTTAGAGTATTTAACATTTAGGACCAGACAACTAAGCATTTAGGCTACATCTATTGAACATTCAAGGTGATTAGGTTGAGCATTTAAACTTAAATTCTTGAGCATTCAGAGCAATGATATTTAATATTTAAACTAATTACTATGTGTCACCTGCATATTTTTTGAGCTTTACGTTGAGTATGTTTATGCAAATAACATTTTCTTGATTTTGTTTGTTGAACTTTTTGGTTAAATTTTCTAATTTATTGGTTGTTTAATTTAATTTGTATTGTTAAAGTTTTGTTTCTTGATCTGACTTTGCTTTCTTTGGTTTGTAGAATTCATTCAAGAGCTTTTTATTTATGTTTGAGAAGACTTTTCACTATAATTTGGTGCAAGATTTATATGATAGTGGGCCACACATAAGCTTGTAGCTTCAACAAGGTTCATGTGACATGTCCCGGGTCTATATACCCGGGACCTTATTATAAGTGTTCTCTGTTTGTGCATGAGTCAACTCGGGTTGCCCTAATAGAGTTTCATAAAGATTATTTGCTTAATTAAATAGAGTTTATTTCCCAATAAATTTCTCATAAGCTAATTTTTTTGGCTTGGATATTTCGAAACTTTATCCCTTAATCAAGAAATTTAGTATGACACATTGGTCATGTTTGGCAAACAGCTATTAGCTATTAGTTGGTAACTATTTATATTAGTTGTTTGCTGTTTGAATTAGCTTTTTGTATTACTTGTTTGAATTTAGCTGTTTGTAGAAAAAATATTTGGTAAAGTGAGCTGTTTTCTAATAAAGATTTTTAGTAAAATTTCATTTATGTCCTTATCTCTAAATTACTTCTTAATAGAATATATTTTTTATTTATTGGTTATTTTCTTTTTCAAAAGAATTAAATTGATGTCATAGGTATAAATTAATTAACTTCATTTGTGATCACACAAAAGAAATAAAAGAAAATTTTCATTAATAAAACTTTACTTTCTTATTAAATTCTACGTAACTTGTATTCATCGTCTACCTTTTTTTTTCAATTTGTTCTTATGTGAACGATGCCAATGTTTTATAATGTTATTTTCTCATTTTAAAATTTTTTTTTGTTTATAATGATTTTATCTCCATTAGGTTCAATTCATACAAAATATAGTATCAATATAGTATCACATGTTACTAGTTCGCATCGATCCAGAGTTCATTATCAAGGTAATTGGAAAGGAGATTGAATAATCTAAAGTATAAATATCAAAATATTAGACGTTCAAAAAGGTACATGGTGAGAGAACCAAATAAGTATAATATAATATAATAGTGAAATTAGACAATCTACACCAAAACATATACTACTTGGTTAAGAAAAAAATAAAAACAGTGAAAGAAATAATGCAACTTAAATGGTTTATTTTTGCCTCAAAAAAATAAAGAAAATATCTCTACTCTTGCGAATCCTCAAGATTTAACTAAGTTCGAATGCTACTAAGGAGTACTTTATAATACTATATACTCTTTCTATTTTATAAAATAATATTATATAAATATAATATAATGGCATGTAATGTAATTTGTTTAAAGTCATGTGTCATTTTTACAAAAAGTTCTTTTGAAAAGGCTAATGAAAACAGCATTTTAAAAAAGAACTGCCTGGGGCCAAATAGCTGGTTCAAACAGCTGTTTGCCAAATACCTATTTAACTGTTTGACTTGATCAAAATAGTTAAAACACCCTAAATAACTCTTTTTCCTCAAACAGTTGTTACCAAACATTCCATTATTTTGCCTTTATCAGCACCAAGTAGACAACTTTAATAGAGCGGCACGGCAATTGGGCCAAGCCTTCCACTTGATTTCACCCTTAAAGTTGAGCCAAGACAAAATGGTAGGAGCACGCCTAAACCATGCCTAATTAGGAGACAAAACCCTAACCATTAAGGACATTGTGTGGATGCCTACAAGGGCACAATCAATAGCAATCGATGACGGATTTCCTCAACTAAGACTAACAAAAACTCAGGAAGAAAAAGGAGCTCAGTAAACTTGAAGTATATGGGCAGTGCAAAAGACAGGAATATAAATAGACTGTAACAAGACATATTAATTTTGTTCAGGCATCCTGGACTGGTTTATGATGAACCTCATCATCACCATCATCATCATTATCATCTCAGACACAGAAATAATGTCTTGAGAGGGACGCCCAACATGCGGTAGAGTGAGAGCGAGAAAGAGATGCTAAAGATGAGAGAGAAATCCACTTAAAAGGTGGAATTAAAGCATGCATGAACATGAACATTGTCCTCATCTTTAGTTCTGCTTCTTCCTGATGTTTAGGGATCCAACAATATGTCTTGGGGAGATGAATCGCAGTCATTTTTAAAATTTTAATGTATTTTCCCATAATTATATTTCGTAATTTAGCAGAGATGGAAAGCCCTATCAGATTTTGTAGAATATCTTGTCAATGAATTGGGAAAGCAAAGTTAACCGTTAACTTGCAGGAATAATTCAAGGAGAAATAATGGTTCTTGCCTTGGAAATTTTTTTGGTACATAAGTAAATTACGATGGTGTTGTGAGCTACGACTCTTTGGAGTATTGAAGGGTTAGTTTAGTGTACGTATATGTGGTTTGATTAGTATTTTCCTCGTGTTCTTTGGTTGTATTCTTTGGTTTTAATCTAACTAGAACTCTCCCTACTTAGGCAAGACGTTTAAATAATAAAGCCTATATCATATACTTGAGAGAATGAATGAAACTACCATTGGGCCAAAGGAGGCCACGGCCCCCCCAATCCTAAAACCTCTACATAAAATTTAAGTGTTAGATTGATACATAGTGTACAATTAGTCAGAGTGGTCGCTGTACCTTCAATCCCACATGGGTGTGCTAGTGTTGAAATCTTGCCATGGGATTTTTCCCTTAGTTGTTGTGGTTAGGGCCTTTCATCCATTACTATTTGTTTCGATTCATACTTTGTTGTTCTCTTGAGCTCTTTTTGGGTTCATCATTTTATTCCTTACTTTTTCCAATTGTCTTCTTGTTCTATATATATAATTTTATAATATTTTACGCTAGAACATTAATTTTAGTTGCATACCAAATTCATATAATTTTTATGCCATATATTTTATCATGAATTGTAATTCAAATGCTTGTAAGATTATAAAGCCTATATTACTCATAGTATTTCATGAAGTCTTTGCCAAAAAAAATTTCACAAAGTAGATTAGACTATAACTATAAAAGCTTGTAGTTGTACTCAGACTCCACATAGAAGTATCATTTTTTCCATTCCTTTTTAATTACAACAATAGTCCAAATGCTTATAAAATTATAGCAATTTGAAAAATATCATCATTTAACAATTACATTACAGTGTGCAAACTTAATTCTGTATCCATTTCCATATTAGATATATTGTCATATCTCCCCATACAGTTAACAATAATGAAATTCTTACTTTTTATATTTATAACTCAATACTTTGGCCCCCTTAACATGAAATCATAGCTTCGTCGTCCTTGCCTGAGAGAGTGTACTTTTGGAAGCCATGTAGGCGAAATATATATTAATAACAATTCATATGAGAAATACACGTTGAAAAAAATATGTGTAACAATATAAGTACTTGCTCCTGAGAGTATGTAATAATTTGTCTCTGAATATATACTAATTTGTCCTGGGATGGGTGGCTTTGTAACGACATTGTTCTCTCATCTCTTTGATATATTTTTTCAGAGATTTGCCCCAATTGTCTTTAAATACAATACAATTTAATGATTTATGTAACTATGACTGCACTAGGAGGTTGAGAAAGGTGATGGGGGGGGGGAAGCAAGCTTAAAGTCTGTGCCGACCAAAAGTATCGTTTAATATAAGCTGAGGGCAAGTGTCGCATCGTTGACATCTGCTTTGTTTGCGAATGTTCTAATTTAGTAATAGATTTTAACCATGTGTAATGGTTGTCTTTTTACTCTTATGTTTGTATTACAAAATTTACCTAAACTAATGATCCAAAAAAATATAATTGTGAACACGGTGTAGTGGGATTTAAACGCCTAACAAGGTGTTATGTTGGGATACGTACTTTCATGAAAGATCGGTTGACATTTGAATTGCCTTAAAAATCAATAAATCATGCTTTTCATTGTTGACTTCTCGTTCGTCTCGCCCACCCCCGTAACTCTCCCAATTTAGTTCTCTATCATCCATGTCTGAACTTTACCAGACAAGAAAAAGTTGTATTTAATTTGCGCAATTAATATCAAATGTCTCCTGACCTTAGCTGGCCTAGGTTGAAATCCAAGTGCGATGACCAAAGAATTGAAGTTAGCTAAACTAGCCCTAAGGCCCTGTTCTTTTCTAGGCTATTGTAGATTTGTTAACCTCAACTCACTTCAACTTAATTCAATTTACTTCAACCAACTTCAATTCACCTGAAAAAAATTATCAACTTCAACCCACTTCAATCCACTTCAACCAACCTCAACTCACTTCAACCAATTTCAACCCACCCCTTCATAAATTTGATAATTTGCAAACCAAATCGTTAAAAATAATTGATAAGTTGTGCCGGCCTCTAACTTCCAGAAAAATAGTTACAAAATTGTGAAATGACCATTCAGCGAAAAAATGCACTAAAAATTACAATAACTTAATAAATTATCACGTATTTTTATTATTTTAACCCACTTCAACCTACCACAAAAAAATATATCAACTTCAACCAACTTCAACCAACTTCAACACATTTCAACTTACTTCAACCCACCTAAAAAAAAAGTACCAACTTCAACCCACCTCAACCCACTTCAACCTATCTCAACCTTTTACCGACCTCCATTTTCCCATGAACAGAACAGGCCCTAAGTTTTAAAATAATTGTATTGCACAATTTGTCAATTACTAGTATATATTCACGTTTTTCATGATACATGCTAAAATAGATCTCTAGAATATTTTTATTAGAAAATAAACAAATGCCTACCGTATATATAATTAATATTATAATTTAGAAAAGATGAGATGATAAGTCGTTTTTTTAAAAGATAAATAAATAACAACTAAGGATTTAAAATTGTTTAATTGATGAGAAGTACATCACATCACCCTAAGGATTTAATGATGAAAAAACATGAAAAAAAAAAAAAATCAAGGAAGACGATCAAATTACTACATAAATAAGAAATGCGAGAACCCATAAATGAGCAACATAATTAAAACATCCAGGCATAATTAAATTGCTAATTGATATAACATAATATAATTAAAAAAAGCTTAACCTAACCCATAAAGTGAATGCAAAGAATTAAGATTACATACAAATCAAACCAAATACAATCACTATTAATCAAGCTCAAGAAACACCAAATATAAAAAAGTGGGATTATCAGTTGGAGAAAGAAGCCGGTGATGTTGCTAACGAAACACTAATTACAGGGAAAAGACAGGTAAGCCAAACAAGGAAGGGATTTACAACAAAAGAGTCCCCAATTTCAATCGAGTACAGCTAAATATTCTGACTCTTTTGTCTTTTGTTTCCCATTATTCATTTGTTTGTATTTTGCGTAGCCATAAAAAAGAAAAGGATTTTGACACCATGAAATGATAGTGTGAGGAAGAGAATGATAAATATCATATGCCGGGAAGGGAGGAGGAAAAAGTCACTTTCATTGCATAAGCAGTAAGAGCAGGCGCATCCCATGCCCCGCGAGCCAAAATTTGGGAGAGCCGAGGCAACGGGTAGCCCGCGTCCATGCACTGGCCGGCTTCGGCCAGCCGACTCGCAAGGCGGCTGCCTGCCGCAAGTCATCCCCCTTCCCCTTTTTTCTTTTTTTTTTGTTTTTTTAGAAGTTTTATTGTTATTTTATTTTTTTTTGGATTTTAAAAAAGTAGCTGTGTGTTGGGTTGGTTCATGGGTATTATTTTATTTGGTGAGTCAAAGTAGTGAGCCAACCATTAGAGAGGGTGAGGCTTGTGAGCCAAAAAGTTGAAGAGAGGGTTGATGTAGCAGTGATAGGCTCCCACCGGTGAGCCAAAAAATTGACTCATAATTGTTCTTGCTCTAAGCAATCCGCAGTGGGCAAGAGGAAGGAAACTTTTGAAGATAGTGGGAATTATTACAATGATTCCATAGGACCAGAGTAGGAATTAGTTGACCATCTAAACTAATATCAAAGCTATCCATGATTTCATAATTCTTATTTTCATAATTACAGGATTATACTTTCCTAAGATTATTTCACAATTTAAACTAAAATTGAAGGTATCTGATCTTCTATAACTACATGATTCTACTTTCCTTAGACTACTTCACAATTTAAACTAAAATTGAAGGTATCCAATCTTGCCATTAATAATCAAAAACTTTAAGAAGTATATTTTTTTTAAAAAAATAATTTTCTTAGTTACTTTTTTTTCTATAATTCTTATTTTCATAATTACAGAATTATTCCCTTTTTTTTGGTTTAACCAAAGGTATCCGTCGTCGATCGCAGTGACTAATTCTATCGCCCCGCGAGCTCCACTTAAGGGTAAAGGGTTGGTCAAGAATTGCTCCATATTCCCAAATATCAAGGATCGAACTCTTAATCAATTGATTAAGGGACGAAGTGAGCTACCATTAAGCCACAACCCTTGGTTACAAAATTATTCCTTTACTTGTTCATTAATGATTAGTTAGAAAATTAGAAGTTATTTTTCTATAATATAATGGTTGTGATGAGAAGAGAGAATGAATTCAAGGGTACAAAAATTATAAATTATGAGAATGATGAAAAATTTCGCGTCATCAGAATATTACCTTTATTATACAGTATAGATAGTGTAGATATGTACAATTTGTACCTTTTATATACAAAAATTTAAAGCAATTCACTATTTTTCTTCAAATAACAAAAGGCAATATCGTATAAAAAACGATGGTTCACAATTTTGCCCTAGTTTATCCTTAATACTATATCAATTCATGAATATCTTTGTACATGTTGCAAGAACAAAATACTGAATGTAATGAAATTTCTATTGGATGGGGAAAAACGAAATTATAACTGAACAATTAGGGATGAGAATTGTATCTAAACCCAAAAAATCCATCTTGAACCCGCCCCCATTTATGGCGGGCATCGGTACAAAAAATTGGAAAAAAATTGATATGGGGTAGGTACACTGAAAACGGGTATGGATATGGATTCGGATTCGGATTTGAGTTCGGGTATAGGCATTACCTATCCCATACCCTTACCTAGCCCTGTACGCGGATGTTTTTTGGAGGTAAAATAAATTGTAGAGTAGAATTTTGAACTTTTAACATTGGTAATTTGTTTTTTAAAAAAAGGCCCCATGTCCCAACCCATCCCCAACTACACAATGCATCCATTTGTATCGCTCATTTACTATACCAATACATGAAGTCACGTGGCTCACGACTCACAAACCTAAAATTCTAGCTCATTTATTGTATCCCTCACTCTGTCATTTGCCTTGTCCCTCACTAGTCATTCCCTCATTTCAGTCATTTCCATAATACAACTTTTGTTCACGAGCTAAGTGTGAACTCTTATATTTAATCGAATGGGTATTGTATTTCTTTATAATATTCTGCTTCATTGAATTTAGTGTTATAAATTTTTTTACATAAAAGAAATTATCATATCCTATGGGTATTATATTTTAATATTTGTATATACACGAATAAAATCCGAAATACTTGAAAAATCTGATGGGTATGGTAATGGGCATGGGGATAGATTTTAAAAATTCGATGGGTATGAGTGTGGCTATGGGGATGACATTTGAAAATAGGTGTGGGTGCGGGTATAATTCCACCCGCCCCGTACCAGCCCCACACGCATCCCTATGAACAATAGTTTATAGAGGGATAAATTAAAGGAAGATCACATGTATCTCTTATATATAAGGAGGATGAAAAATAAAATTGAAGGAGGATGACATGTATGTCTTACGTATAAGCATGGTGAAAAATAAAATTGATAAATTGAAGATGGTAACATGCATGGTTTAAGCATCGCAATATTTTTGGTACCAAAAAAAGGATCATAATATTTTTAGCTATGGCAGATAAGTTCTGTTTTTCAATAATGGAAGAATCTTCGATTATTACTTTTGTGTTTTAAAAAGTGTGATACTTTTTTTTTTTTTAATCGAAGATAGTTCGAGAATTTAAGAAGTGGAGATCTTGACATACTCTCAAGACCTGTTCCAATACTTGCTGCTGTAGGGCTTGTCAGGGCGGATAAACCATTGCTTACAACTTGAAAGTTGGAACCACTGATAGACTCTTGGAGTCAGGTAAGTTCTATAAATTCAGCCACGCTGGGTTTTGTAGTGAACAAGACCAAAAAAAAAAAAAAAAACACCTTATATGCAACAATGCTGGCAATACCGTTAGGAGTGAATTGGCAAAGCCCAAAATTATAGACATCTAATAACCTCTTGATCATATCTACAAAAAAAAGTCCAAATAAAAACGGAATAAGCGACGGAAAAAGACTAAACAGGGACGGAATTTGATTTTAGCGACGGAATTGGCGACAGAAAACGGTTGTTGGATTTTTTCTCGTCGCTAAGCACGTGGCGACGGAATTTCACAATTCCGTCGCCATTAATGACAAATTTAGCGGCAGCCTGTACGACAAACCTTGTTTTGGCGGGGAAAAATTAACGGGGAAGTCAGCGACGGAATACAATTTTCGTCGCCACCACAGACGGACTTAGCGACGGAATGTCCGCGCTAGTAGCGATGGAAATTTATTTCGTCACTGACTTCTGCTCGGCAAAAAAAATATATTCTCCTGTTCCATCGCCAGTCTGTCGCTAAGTTTCTAATTTTTTTTTTTTAAATAACAACGCTTGTTTTTCATTGTATCACTCAATACATACATTTCAATCCTTGCAAGAAATTTACAAGGAGTATTCACTTTATCAACATCCAATGGCTTCGAGTATGACTTCATTCAAAGCATTCTTAATAATTCCAAGCCACACAGAGGTGGAATATCACATCCAAAGCAACACTTCAAACCAAGGGTTTTCATTTCACAAAGCACAAGTCTCAAACAAAGTGTATATGTATCACAAATTATAAATACAAACAAACCAGAAGTTGCTATTAATTAAAAGTAAAGTTATGTTTGCAGAAGAGGGAGAAGCAAGCGCCAAGGGGAGGGGAAGCAAGCAGTAAGAGGTGTACTCCATAAGAACCAAGCAGGAGAGCCACCAAATGGGGGAAAACTACAACCAACTCAATCATGAAGGTGAGGATCATCATCTTCCTCTTGCTCTTCCTCTTCCTCATCCTCATCCTCATCCTCATCCTCATCCTCATTATGTTGTGAATGATGAGTAAAAGGTGGCTGAGATCCCGAGCCAGAAGCTTGTTGCATTTGAAAGAAAGCTTACAGGCACTGATCGATACTCATCGTTTGTTGGCTCAGTTGTTGGTTGCTTTGGGTGAGCAATTTATTGGATTCCTCTAGTTGCTTACATTTCTCCATAAGTAACCGATAACTTTCATCTTGTGAAGTTAGCTTACCCCCAAGTTGGTTACTACACCCCTTAAGTCATTCATCTCTTGTTGCAATGATATATAACCAGTACCTAATGACAGACATTTAAGTGAAGTATGCATTAGCATTACAATTAAGTAGATTTATATATCGTATAACCATGTTCATTGAAACTTTACTATGAAAACTATATCGTCTCTTTGAGTGGGACTGGAGTAACCGAATTCCCTAATGTTGACAGCCTCATCGCCAATGCCATAAATACGGTATTTTTTATTCTTGTACATCTTCACCCACAACTCATTTGGGTTTGGAAGTGGCTGGTTTGGATCTTGAGAAGTGCCATTTTCAGTCCCTCGAGAGTTGATTACATTTTGAAATTCACATTCAAAGGATTCCTATAATATCACAACATGCGCAAGAAATCATATATATTACAGTTAATTAAAGTAAAGTATACAAGTTCAGGTTGAACTACCAATAAAGATTGAGAACAGCTAATTGCTTACATATATTTGTTGTGATTTTTTGTCAACCCAAGGGGCATCTTCTTTGCCATGGAGTTTGTCAGTGCGGCTGAATAATTCAATAATTGTGCGCTCCGTCCCAAGTTGTTCCCTCTATGTACGTGCCACACAGAATTATGTCAAACACAAGCCAAACAAAAGTATTAAAGTTGAAGAAATATATAGCAAATTCATTTACCAGATGCCTCCTATGCTCACGCACAAGGATCGAGCCATAGGTATGGAGAGATGGGTCATCACTTTCTAGAGTACCCAGTCGGTTCTTCTGGGCTGTTTCACGCAGTTTCTTATAACCTTCGTTCGCTTAGTATTGTTGGAGTCCCTCCCATTGAGCATCACTAAGCCAAACAGGCTTCTTGTTGTGCTTCCTTACTCTGCCAAGGAAGTCTCTCAAGCGTACATTACCTCGATTTTTAAAATTTTTCCTTATATGGTCCTCATGGACCGGATTCCAAGTAAACCACTTCTGCAATTACGAAAACAACAAACACATCAAATAATAGAATAGTAATTTATCACGTTCACACAAACTGTTAATATGTAGGAACTTTAGTTACCTTGAACTCTCCAAAACCACAAATCCCGTACTGGTTTGGACACTTTACCCCAAGTAGGCCAAACTCTGTCATATTTGCTTTGAAATATGAGCGAAATCCTACTAACAGCACCCTCATTGGGGAGAAACCTAATTGAGCATAACACATCAAATTGATTACTTGTGATGCAAAATAGTTGAAGTTCATAACATATAACAATTGAAGACTTACCCATTACCATCTAACTCAATTCAAGTCTTTGCTCGAGTGCTCCCATGATTAAGATTGTGCTTCACTTTCTCCAGTTGCAATGTTGTCTTGGGACTAGTTTGTGTTAGGGTCAATGAGTTGGAGAGTAGACTGCACAGTGTTGACAAAAGGGGGGTTTGGAGGAATATTGTAGGTAAATTGACTGTACACGATACTTTGGTTGGGAATGTATGAGGTCTGATGATGGAAAGCCCCAAATAGGGGGGCATTGGTCCTGAAAGACCTGATATGTAACCAGCCATTGTGGCTCCCGGATGAACTGGGATATGAGGTACTTGTGGGGAAGATGGATCAACATCCATTACGGTTGGATCTATGGCAGAGCTCCTAAGCCCTCATCCTGTACCTCGAGTGGAGGACTTACCTCGACGAGAACTGAAATCCATACCTGAAATAGGTAACAACAAATACAAGTACAAATATATAATAATTGCACATATCAATCGTTTCCTCATATATCATAACACTTAGGTAACACATATTTTCAAAATTCATTCATACAATAAAAGTAAAGTCACAACCAATAGTTTCCCATGCAAAGTACTCAAATACATAAGAATTCATTAGCACTCAATCATCTACATCATCATTATCATGGTCATCGTCGTCATCATCATATAAATGCAAATTTTCCTCTATTTCATCTGTTTCATTACCGCCATCCCACACATCTTCTTCATCACCCTCATCATCCTCTACCTCATCTATCTCGTCATTAACCTGAATGAATGAATACCACATTTTATCATTAACCTCTTCCGGTGGTGCACTTTTATCCACTAATGATGCAGGGATAGCATCATTCACAGGTTCAACGATTGTCGAGTAATCATTATTAATATGACTTGAACCTCTAATTTCGTGAACTTTACTATTTAAATACCCAAAATCATATTGTTGAGGTTTTATTTCCCCATGACTTATCCAAAACCAATACCCTTTCACAAAATCCTTACACATAAGGTGCATCTTGACATCATCGGGTGTCAATTACACCCTATTTCTGACATTTAGCATAAGTACATCTATACTTTCCCTCATTCAGAAACTCTGTCTGTTTACGTGCAACTTCATCGAATTGGTTTACTCCATCTAGAAATTCTTGCGTATAACCACTATAATCAGGCAGTAATCTATTATATATCCACCTACAATGTGGAGGACTATTCATATTCTACTCAAATAACAATAACCACATAAGGTATTAGATTAGAATTAATTTTAATTAAAATTATAATAATTACATAAATTACTCAATTATATATTACATATGTTTATCCCAACTTCAGGAAACTATTCATATTACTTATAAAACTTTAGAAAACAATAACCATTAATATTACTTATAAACTTCTATAAATTGGCTTATACTCTTGCGAATTTCAGAAAACTAGTAATTCATCCAAACTTTAGCATTTCATTCCACCAACATATCAAAATTCTAACTTAAAATTACCAAACCTAAACCTAAATTACACTGGGCAAAATCTTGAAACAATATAGAACAATAACTTCACACCAATATTACATTTCAACAAAATTATGAATTAAAGCATTTCATTCCACCAACAAATCAAATTTTAACTTCAAATTTTCAAACCTAAATGTATATTACATTGGGCAACATCTTCAAATAAACTAGAGCAATAACTTCATCCAAATATCACATTTCAATAAAAATATTAACTAAAGCATTTCATTCCACCAACATATCAAATTTTATCTTCAAATTACCAAATCTAAACCCTAAATTTCATTGAGCAAAATCTTGAAACAAATTAGAGGAAGGACTTCACACAAAGATCACATTTCAACAAAAGTATAAACTAAACCATTCCATTCCACCAACAAATGAAATTTCAATTTCAAATTACCAAACCTAAACCTAAATCACATTGGGCAAATTCTTGAAACAAATTAGAGTAATAACTTCACACAAATACCACATCCCAACAAAAATATGAACTAACAATGAAATTCTAACAATGTAACACAAAAATTTGTAGAAATTAAAACTAGTTTAATTGAGAAATTTACCCAACTATTTCTTCAAACGATCGGTGACCGGTGAGGAAGGGCGGCGGCCGTCCGTGGGAGTGGGCGGCGACGGTGGCGAGGCTCCGGTGACGGTTGGCAGCGGTCACGGTGGCAGGGGCGCTCGCTCGCGGCGACTCTCTCCCTCTCTTTGCCAATGTCGATCGGGGGAAATGAGGAAAGTAAACCAGATGGCGACGGAATGGGCTTTCCGTCGCCCATCAAAAAAATTTTACAGGCGACGGATATTCCGTCGCCTAATAATTTTTTTTTACTGCGACGGAATTTTCGTTGCCATTTTCAAAATTATTCAATTTTTTTTTTTAAATGGCGGCGGAAATTTGATCGCCAGTACTGAATTTGGCGATAGAATTATTTTTCCGTCGCCAGGTCCGTCTTTGAGTCTGACTTTTTTTAGGTACAACTTATCCGTCACCTGTTCCGCCGTCAATTCCGTCGTTAATTATGTCCGTTGCTAAATTCCGTCGTTATTTTATACTTTTTTCGTAGTGTGAGAGAAGAGGAAAAGCGAAGCTAAACTTGAAATACTCTCCGAAGATCGCTTGAAACCCCTTGGGGGGTTCCAACATAGAGCTTTTAGGTCATGGAAGACGAACGTCAAAGTGTCGGGCATCTAGATTTAAATTCATTAGGGTGCCCGCATTGTTATTGTAATTTTTTGCCCAGCACCATTTGCTATCATCAATGTCTACATACCAAGGACCTTCAAATTCCCTCCAAAAGCCACCAAAAGGTCTTTCCTCACCATGGGATGTCCCTAGAACATCCTCATATAGTGAATAGCACTCTTACATGCGCTTTTCAAGCAATTCAGTGGCCATTTTTCAAATTTGCAGTAGAAAAAGTAGTTGCAAGGCTTGATGGAATGAACAAGATGAAAATTAATGACGGAAGTTAGGCCTGAAGTTCAAAAGCCTGGTGACTGAGAAATTCCTTTTAAAGAGAGAAAGAGAAGTCGAAAGGCAGAAATGGGTAAAAATGTTAATTGTTCACTTAAGTGACTTTATGATCCTAACCCATTTTTGAATGAGTTAGGGAAATAAAATTAGACGATAGTAAAGGGGTAAAGCCTAACTTGAGCAAAAGAAAACCAAACACAATGTTTTCACTCGAAATTTGTATAGAAACTTTAGAAATTAAGTTTCATCACCAATCGAAAAGGGCACAAGGTACATGTTGGGAAAATATTAGAGCAACAACAATAGCGGAAACGATAGGATGAGTTAGAAATTCGGAAATTCAAGTAGAATAACAGAAACTGAAATAAGAAGACAAGAGATTTAACGTGGAAAACCCAATGCGGGAAAAACCATGAACGGCGACAGCACCAAAACAATCCACTATGAGTAGGAAGAATACAACACGATCACAATCACCACAGTGATTTGATCTAAGAGCAGAATTACAACCTCTCTTTTGTAATCTCTCACAAAGTACTTCTACCTCTCAATGTGTTTATGAATACTGGAGTAATTTTAGATCCTAGACCTGACCCTCCTTATATAGGGCCTGAAAAATAGGGTTTTACCCTTAGAGACGAAACCTAACCGCCAAGGAAAACTGCACAACACCACAAATCCTAGCCGCCACCGAACGAACCATGCCAAAACACACGTGGCACGGTCACACCGTGCCTAGGTGGCACGACCGTGCCACGTGGCACGGCTCCCCCGTGCCAATTTTCTGCCTTCTCTCGGCTTGGCGCTCCTTCGTCTTGACACGTCCGTGTTTGTGTAGCACGGTCCCACCGTACCGATTCTTGGATTTTGGGCCACGAAACCCAACAATCTCCACCGGACCGAAATCTCCAATCACCACTCTCTGATGCCGTCATCGCACCCCGAAGGGTGACGCCCCCCAAGGGGCAATGCCCCGAAGGGCGCTTAGTGGCTATGGATGCCTACTAAGTCCAAGCAATGCTCGAACTTAGCCAATGGTAGAGGCTTGGTTAACATGTCTACAGGATTTTCTGACGTGTGAACCTTCTTCACTATTACTTCTCCTGCAGCAACTGTGTCTCTGATGTAGTGGTATTTCACACTAATATGCTTGGTCTTCGAGTGGTAGGCATCGTTCTTAGTCAGGTGGATGACACTCTGACTATCAGAAAATACCACAGTAGTAGCTTGTGGGACTCCGAGCTCGATCACAAGGCCCCTCAACCAGGTAGCACGGTCACACGTGGCACTCTGACTATTAGAAAATAACACACGTGGCACGACCGTGCCACGTGGCACGGTCACACCGTGCCAATTTTCTGCCTTCTCTCAGCTTGGCACTCCTTCGTCTTGACACGTCCGTGTTTGTGTAGCACGGTCCCACCGTGCCGATTCTTGGATTTTGGGTCATGAAACCCAACAATACAAGAATGTCTATGGTTAAAGAGAAGTTACATACGTTACAAGTGTACAGAAAGCCAAAATTACAGCTACAAAAGGGCTACTTTGAATTGAGCTTATCAAAATATCCTAGCTTTCTCTCAACTTTCCCCTTCGAAGAAAGGTAGTTTTGTGCTCATCAATGTCTAGGGCAATAATGTCATCTTTTCCTAGCTTATAAAGCACAATCCCTATGGTACCTCTGGATAGATGTGCCCTTAACCTCTATCGCCTCAATAAACATCTAGCACCAAAGTCTGGCTTCCTATTATACCCTTTCAAATATTCGAGACCTTTATATGATGGACAAGGAAGGCATACAGGGAGTAGAGTTAGAGAAATACTAGGAATGGATGTTAACCCCTAGGATATCCCAATCTCATTTGGGAAAAAACATGTAAACTGCACCATAATTATCCTATAAGCAAAAGCAGCAGGATCGAAATAGGACCTAGCTAAGGGGTAGCAGCGATCCAGATAAAAGGAGATGAAGTCATAGATTCTTCCAGACTTATAAAGACGAAGGAAGAGGCGCAATACCCCCAAGAGCTAGATGAACGTGTGAAATCACTATATTCAATACCAACATTTGAACTCCTAAGTACAAGGGCATCCGGGGCCCACTTATGAGGAAAACTCTCCCTAAAAGCCTTTGAATGTCAATGTACTCTATTAGAGACACGGAGGAAAGAACATATCCCTAGTAGATGCCGCAAAAAATCTTGTACTTTTTAGGAAGGTAGAGGAATGTAAGGAAAGTTTCTTTAGGAAAACCTACACCACTAGCCCTGAAAGCAATCCTAATGATGGACTTAATTCCTGAAAGAAAGTGGCTCCCTACTTCTTGGTCCAGGATAGCAAATTGAAGAGGTTCTCAATAAAGAGAACCCAAAAAAACAAGCTTCTAAGGTTCTCACTTCATAGGTGCACTTGGCAAAGACGAACATCTAAGCCCAAGCATAATTGGGGACAAAGATAAATAACATTCCTACTAAAGGGAGAGGCAAAGATCCCAAAAGCCTCCAAAAGTGTGTGAGTTAAGGTGAAGCTAGTTTTGTGGAAGTTTCTAACAAGAAGAAGAAACTCTAGAAACTTTTTACGTAAAATATGAGGTGTGTTGGCTTTTGAATGGCAAGCTCCTAACATCCTCTATATATGGGGGTGAATTGTAAGAAGCTACTGTTATTGTAAATAGAGATTGGGGAAAAGGGAGAAATAGGCTAGAAATAATATAATAAAAAAACCAATATAAGACACACATTAAATCGAGAAATAGATTCTTCATTCATTGCTAAAACTATATTACAAAACGCAAGGATCTATATTACATAGAGAGTGTATAAGAATTTTTTTTTAAAAAAAAGGGAAGAGAAAAGACCCTTATTAAGGTTCAAGCTCATCTTCTATGACTTCTTCACCACCAATATGAAGCAAACATTAAGCCACATGAATTTGTCTCTCCAAGATCCAGCTTTCCTCCTGTGTTTTACTTCTTTTCTCCATTGTTTCTCACAGCAAAACCCTTACATGACCTTTTCTTCAAGGCCATGGTGACTCCCTACTCCTATTCCCCTTCTTGCCCAATATGAATTCGACCCCTAGAACTCCTTAGTATCTCATGCACTCTACTGCTCCCTTCCATGAGAGGAGCAGGCACCTTAAAGACCTCCTTGGGAGGAGAGACCCTAGGCTCCTATACCCTAGACTGTGAAAGAGGAAGGAGGGCCGAAAAATAGAAGCAAGTGGTGTAAAATCAGAAAAATGATCGTCCCTGAACCCCCCAAAGGCAACTGGATGACAGTGGAACATGCAAGGACATGAGACTTCTTGGGCCTTATTAGGATCTTGGGCAGTGATCAAGATGCGAAGAAGCTCTAAATATAAAAAGCAAGTCATCTATTAAAAAAGGACCATTCACCCTAAGCAATGCTCTGTTCAAGCTGCCCGTATAGGGCTTTAGAGTCAATCAACCTATGGAGCTTGGCAATCATCAGAACCTTATATTAGAATCTAGGGAGAATTCACATAGCTAATCAGGGACCATATCCTAGATGGCATTCCTCGACAACTACTTCCTTAAGGGGTAAGGTAGAAAAGGAAACGGACTAGAGGAGGTCAAGATAAACTGCCAATTCGAAAGGTTTATCATCTTTGATGAGAAAATTCTGGAAGAAATAGAGGAAGAAAGAGATTAGAGAAAGCTTCGCAAAACTTAAAAAGGTGGAGATGACAGAGATTCTTTAGGAAGAAAGTTGGAAAGAGCTCAGAAATTTCTTCTAAGAAATTAAATATGGAAACGCTAAATCTATAGTCAAAATTAAGACAAGAAGCATCATAAGGTTGGAGGAAAAGAACCCAACATATGCAAAACCTAATCAAGAAAGCTTTGGAAACTAAATCATCCATCATTATTGGCATGAGGAATTGGAGAGAAAGCAAAACTCAATTAAGCTAGGTTTAAGCTGCCATTGAGTAGATGTCGAAGTAATTTATTAGGGAATGGAAAACAAAATTTGCTAAGAATTTGGAATTCCAAAGAGATTTGAAATCCTCTTAGAGGAAATTTTCTCCAAAAACTAGATAAAAATCCATTAAAAAATCTTAGCTAAGTCTTTTTAGAAAAATAGACTCCGTCAATGGAGAGTACACAAAATTAAACCTAGGAAAGCCCTTAAGATCTGAATAACTCATAGTTCAAGGTGAAGAATTCCGAAAGAGATAGAGGAGCTAGGCGTAGTCACACTTTGAGGCATGATTGGATTAAAATCCAACATCTCTCAAGGGCAAAATAATTCAGATAAAAATCAATTCTAAGAGGCATTGGTAGCCTAGTAAAAGCCTAAGAAGGAGAATTTACATGTTTAAGCCCCCCGCATTAAGCAATTTGTACCCAAACGTGACCTCACTAAAACCTAAGTCCACCAAAGCCTTGAAAATAATTCTCATGCACGTGACTTGATAGGGAATAAAAGATCTAGCAACGATCTCTTGAATCTACAAGGAATTGGTAAAGATATTTGAGTTTAGATAAAAATAAGAAATAATCTATATCTAAAAAGATGTAGAATCCTAGTAAAATACCGCTAAGAGAACCATCCTAAAATTCCACATAAATAAGTCATGGCCAATATTAAAGGTAGATCAACAAGACTTTCATAAGCTTTTTGGTGCTTACTGCCCGTTCTAACATTCTCTCTAACTTAAGCATCAGATGCTCTTAAAGAGAAAAAAAACCCATCTTTAAGAGTTGTTTGTAAGTAACCCTTAGATAGTGGCCCAAGTTCCTCAAGGTTCCCCCATTGAATCATAGAACCTCTAAGTTGTGTTGAAATAATTGCCAATGAGCTTTTCATCTGGTAATTATGAAAAAAACTTTTCGAAGGACATTATCCGCCAAGTTTGCTCTGCCCATACCTATAGTATTTTATATATGTTATCTTTTACACCTATCCCAATTTAATAAAAATGTGGCTCAAATAGTCAAATTACTGCTGTCACTATCCATAACACTTGAAATGGAGCAAAAAGTTGTAGTGGTTGTCACTATATGATAACCACCACAATTAAACCAATCCTGAGTATTCAATTGTCTTTGATTGATCTTAACCGTTGATTTTATTTTTGTTATAAAATAGTTAAAAATGTATTATAAAATCACAAAATATATGTAAATATTGATAAAAATAATTTTTATATGACATTGTTTAGTTGCTCTCCAATTACATTGGAAATACAAACTTAATTTTAAAAAGAAAAAAAATATTTTTGCGAGTAGTTTTCCGGCGACAATCTCAACTACCGACTCTCAATCTCTCTTTTCCTTTGGTTTCCAATGACTCCTTCTTCCTTTGATTTTCAGTGACTCCCAATCTCCTTCTTCCTCTGGTTTTCGGCGATGGGATTGTTCAATGTTTGGGCAAGAAGTTTGTCGGCGGTGCTCGATCATTATGTCACCATCTCCTCCTCTCTCACATCTCTCTCATATTGGGATAGCTAATGGTCATGTTCCGGCGTCCCCTCACTCATGTTCACTGTCAAGGTTGGTGCAGGCTAGTGTTCCAGTGAGAAGACAGGTGGCGCCCGGGTGGTTTGTAGGGTTTGCGTTGCTTGTTGTTTGCCAGGGTTTTTAAATTTTTAATAAACATGATTATTGTACTTATAATAAATTCTGTATTTTTATCAATATTTAATTCATCAATTCCCGAAAACTAGAGGAAGAACGAGTCGTCGGAAACTAAAGGAAGAAGGAGTCGCCGGAAACCAAAGGAAGAGAGGGATTGGTAGTCGATAGTTATGGTTGTCGCCGGAAAATAACTAGCAAAAATATTTTTTTCTTTTCGAAAATTAAGTTTTTGTTTGTAATGTAATTGGAAAGCAACTAAACAATTTCATATAAAAAATATTTTTATCAATATTTACATATATTTGTTGATTTTTATAATATATTTTTAACTATTAAATAACAAAAATAAAATCAGCAGTTAAGATCAATCAAGTACATGTGAAGGCTCAAAATTGTTTTAATTATTGCAGTTGTCATAGAGTGACAACCATTATAACTGCATCCTCTAACTAGATTTAATAACATACATATAACAATTTTTAAAGGGATTGCCACTGTTAGATCTAATGTTCAGATAAGTTGGAATCAAATAATTCAAACAATAACTTCACTCAGAAAAGAATAATCTCAATAAATTTTCAAAATTTAATTTTCAAAATGTTTTCAATAATTATTCTTCTTATTTTCTCTAAGTAGCAAACTATTATCAGGGATAAAATTCCAAATGTCCATCATACAAAATGAATTATTAAGATTAATATCACTAGGACTGTCATTATTTTGCCAGCTTAGTTAAACAGCTAACATAACCACCAACATGGCTAAATGAATACATTAGCGCACCGGCGGATCTAAAGTATTAGCAAGGGTGTTCGGTGTACTTGCTGTTGGGACGCATGAGTCAGAGGTTAGTTTTTATTAAAGGCAAGCGGATATGCTAGAGTCTAGTAAGAGTAACCACATGAGACAACCAATGCCACTAAAAAGATAGTCAAAGTGGTACAGATAACAGAGGTCATCATAATCGTTCACTTGGAATGAACAACTCTAAGCAATCTCATCAAAACAAAATCTTCACAAACTAATGAGCATATTTTTTAATTGTGAAAATATGTGTTTCATCAATGAAGACATGTTGCTCAAAGGTCACTATAATATTGATCATTGAAATATTCCTCTGATGAAACAAGCCCTTTGATATTTCTAAGGCAATATTAGTCTCAACTTGAAAGAAATTTATCAATGAAAAAAATTAATTTTATTTAATCTTTTTCTTAACATAATTCTTGATGATCACTGACATAACCTATCTTGATCTTTTTTACGGAGTGTTTTACGTCAAGAGAAAGAAAAAAGCAACCGTTAGCATCCAAAGTTAAATTTTGAAACTACCACAGAAATGGCTAGCTATTAATATCAAGCATTTAAAGCTACTAGCCATTTTGATGTTAGGCCCCCTAATTAACCTCATCACAGCAGATTAGCAAAGATTAAGGTCTAATGACTACATCAATGGCTATTTTATGAGAAGGTCAATAGCAAACAACTCCACTTCATTAAGTATCGGCTAAAAAGATTGCTCAACAGGAAAATGTTCAGACTACCTTAGACAATTGTCAAAATCATCTTTGCAAACCTCAAATGAAGGGATGAGATAAAAAGCTGCTACAACGGCTATGTCAACTACATCCAATGGTTCAAACACCATCAGGGAGATTTATAAATGGAAGATTCATTTGAAGACAAAAGGTTACAACACTTAAATATAAAATGAGCACACTGTAACCATCTTATAACCTTAATTTTCATCTCTTTCAATTCTATGGATTCTTGGCGTAACATAAGTGAGTGAATGATGCTACTCTATATTAAGAGCGTTGTTCTCATGAGAGTATGTGTGAACCATAACTATTAGGCTAGTCTGAGTGTCTTGAGAAAACTCCATCCATTGGCAAGGTGCAAGGGTTCTCTTGTTGCATTGTGCACAAGTTATTATAGATTGCTTAGGGAAAGCTTGTAGACAACAAGTAGTAGGCAGGCTCTTGTTTGGTTGAGTTGGAGAACTCTAGAATTTAGGCCTATCAAAGTGTCTTGAGAAAACTCTGATTGCAGGCGAGGATTCAGAGGACTCTTGCTGAACTGTCATTGATGACAGTAATTTGATTGACTCCTAAGGTCGAAGAAGGGCCTTATTTAGCAACATAGCCCAAGGTTGGTCTAGGTGAACCTTATGAAAATTATTATGTCTCTGTCTCTACTCTGGCTTCATTACATGCTTGTTCTTATTCGGGCTTCACTACTTGCTTTGATCTTTCAGGGTGTGGGCTTCTGTACTAGTATATTGTATTATTTTAGCTTAGCTTGGGTTATTATTATTATTAAGAAGGGTTATTTGCTTATAGTTATTTGCTCATTTATTCTCCTTTAACTAATTGTATATTCTTGTCAAGTAGATTACTAGTCTTTTTAACTAATTGTGTTGTCCTTTCTAGTGAACTTATTGTTATTTGCTCATTCATTCTCTTTTGAATAGTTGTGTATTCTTGCCAATTGGTTTTCTAGTCTTGTTAACAAATTTTGTTGATCTTCCTAGTTAGCGTCATTTTGCCTTTTAGTTTCAATACTTTTCTCTTTTCCTATTAGTTGGGCCCATCTAATGATTACTTTGGTGTGATTTTATTAGTTTATGCCCTTATTTCACGTAAGTGCAAATTTTTTATTATTAGTAGTAGTATCGATTTTTTACTCCCTTTATTTTGTTACCATTATTATTAAGAAGGGATATTGGATCATTTTATTTGCTCATTCATTCCTTTTGACTAGGGGTGTACTCTTGCCAAGTAAATTCCTAGTCTTGTTAACTAATTTTGTCTTTCTAGTTAGCATCTCCTTGCCTTTTGGTTTTAGTACTTTGTTCTTTTCCTATTAGTTGAGTCTACCCAGTTATTCTTTTGGTGTGTTTTGATTGTTTAACCCCTCATTACTGTTGAGTGCAAACCCATTTTATTACTAGCAGTAGTATCTATTAGTGTCGTTGGGGTTGGTATTGGTAGCCAAAGCTAGTGGCGAGCAATGTAGGCACTTCAGCCTATCCTTCAAGAGAAATGGGGATAGGAGGGGTGTAGGGTTTCAAAAGGTATGCCTAGCATCTTAGAATATTGGTTCACTCACTGGTAAGTCAATAGAATTAGTTAAGTCATTACATAGACGAAGGATCAGCATAGCATGCGTGCAAAAGATTAAGTGGGTGGGGGCCAAAGCTAGAGAAGTTGATGGGTATAAGTTGTGGTATTCGGGTTCAAGCGAGGGGAGAAATGGAGTTGGCATTTTAGTTGATAAGGAATTAGTTGACTTTGTTATTGAAATGAGGCATAAAAGTGATCGAATTATGGTCATTAAGATAGTGATGGGTTCGGAAATCCTTAGTGTGGTTAGTGTTTACGCACCTCAAATAGGTTTACCGGACGATATTAAGAAGCAATTTTGGAAGGATTTGAATATGGTCATTCAGGGCGCACCTCGGAGCGAGAAACTTTTCATAGGAAGAGACTTTAATGGCCATATTGGGGTCGAAGTAGAGGTATAATATAGCTTACAGAGGTTTCGGTTATGGGGAGAGAAACAATAGAGGGGTTTCCGTCCTGGACTTTGCGGTCGTTTATGATTTGTTGGTGGCAAACTCCTTTTTTAAGAAGAAGGAGGACCGCTTGGTAGCCTTTAGGAGTGGTCCCATAAAGATTCAAATTGATTACTTCCTTATTAGGGCAGATAGTAGAAGATTATGCAAGGATTGCAAGGTAATACTAAGTGAGTATTTAGGATCTCAACATAGATTAGTAGTGCTAGATGTGGAGCTCAAATGTTCAAAATGGAAGAGGAGGATTGCGGGGGAGCCTAGAGTTAAGTGATGGAATCTTACTAGGGAGAACGCTAAGAAGTTAGCAGAGAGAATTTCTGAAGGAGTTTGGGAGAAGGCAGAGGATGCGGATACAATGTGGGAAGTAATGGCAAAATGTATTCGAAGGTCGGCTAAGGAAATCTTTGGCATATCTAGAAGAGGTGGCAACAAAATGAAGGGAGCCTGGTGGTGGAACGAGGAGGTAAAAGAGAAAGTCAAGGAGAAAAAAGAAGCATACGCTACTTTTACAAACAGCGAAACGGATGAAGAGAAAGAGATTAGTAGAGATAGATATAAGACAGCAAAAAAGATAGCCAAGAAAGCTGTTGCTGTAGTAAAGAGCATGGCTTATGATAGGTTATATCAAAAACTGAAGACCAAGGAAGGTGAAAAGGAAGTCTTTAAACTAACGAAGGCTAGGAAAAGAAGAACAAGGGATTTGGATGTCGTGAGGTGCGTCAAAAATGTAAATGGTAGAGTGCTATGTGAGGATGCAGAAATCAAGCAGAGATGGCAGATGTACTTTTCTAAACTCCTAAATGGTGAAATGATGGAAGATTTTCGAAGTAGGAGTAGAGAGAGTAGTGAAAGTCAACTTGATCCTCATTTTTGTGAACCTATCAGCAAGGACGAGATCAAAGAGTCCCTAAGGAAGATGACAAATAGGAAGGTAGAGGGACCAAATCAAATTCCGGTGGAAGTGTGGAAGTGTTTGGGTGAAGAGTGATTGAATTGGCTAGCAGAATTTTTTAGTGTTATTTTTAGGACTGCTAAGATGCCAAGAGAATGGAGGTTTAGTATAATCATCTCTTTGTACAAAAACAAAGGTGATATTCAGGATTGTAATAATTATAGGGGTATAAAGTTGTTGAGTCACACCATGAAATTGTGGGAGAGGGTGATTGAGAAAAGGTTACGGAAGGATATCTCGATAACAGAGAACCAATTTGGTTTTATGCCTGGCAGGTCGACCACAGAGGCGATTTCCCTCCTTAGAAGGCTCATGGGATTGTACAGAGATAAAAAGGTCTGAAAAGGCATATGATAGAATCCCGCGTGAGGTGTTATGGAGATGCTTGGAAAAGAAAGGAGTATCTCCGGTGTATATTTGACTTATTAAGGATATGTATGAGGGAGGTAGGATGAGTATTAGGACACCATGAGGGGTTACCAACGACTTCAACGTTGGTATGAGCCTGCATCAGGGTTCTACTTTAAGTCCTTTTCTTTTCACTCTAATCATGAATGAACTCACAAAAGGGACTCAAGATGAGTTACCCTGGTGTATGTTATTTGCAGATGACATTGTTCTTGTTGATGAGACCAGGGAGGGAGTTAACGCAAAATTGGAGCGATGGAGATATACACTGGAGTCTAGAGGCTTTAGAATCAGTAGATCGAAGATTGAATACCTTCATTGCTTTTCAGTGGAAGGAAAGATACGGGGGAAAAAGTCACCATTGAGGGAATGTAGATACCAAAGGTCGAGAAGTTTAAATATTTAGACTCGATCATTCATCATGAAGGGGACATTAATGAAGATATTAGCCATCGTATAAAAGTAGGCTGGCAAAAATGGAAGTATGCTTCAGGCGTGCTATGCGTTAAGAGAATACTTGTAGGACTAAAAGGTAAAATTTATCGTATGGTAGTTAGACCTGCTGTGTTAATGGATCGGAGTGTTGGCCTACAAAGAAGACTCAAGTTCAAAAGTTAATGGTAGCAGAGATGAGTATGATTAAATAGATATGTGGTTATACAAGACTGGATAGAATTAGTAATGAGGTGATCAGAGACTTAGTTAAAGTGATCCCCATCGAAGAAAAGCTAAGAGAAATAAGACTCAGATGGTTTGGCCATGTGAAAAGAAGGAGTGCGGACGCTCTAATAAGGAGATGTGAGAGAATTAACATCCCAAGAGATAAAAGAGGGAAGGGACGACCAAAAAGAGTTTGGACGAAGTGATTAGAGAGGACTTGAAAGTTGTAGAGTTAACGGAGGACATGGCTTAGGATAGGAGACTATGGCATGATAGGATTAAGATCTTAGATCGCAGAGAGTTAGCCTCATAGTTGGTCACTCGGTTGTAGTACAGTGGGTTTGGTTGTGGTTTGTTTCGCATGTCATGTTTACATGCAGGTAGTTCATGCGTATGGGAAGAGACATTGTTTGCCTACCTCTATTTGTTAAGGTACAGTATCTTCCTCTGCCTTGTTGCACTTATGGTCATATAGTTACTGCCACCTATTTTTTTCATATTTTTTCGTATTTCGGAATTCATTCCCTGCGATTTATTCTTGGTTTTGCTCCATAAAATGTTTTCACAAAATCCTTCTTCTATAAAATGTTTTCACAAAATCTGACTTTTGTGGGTCTCTTGGAATCCGCTTCTCTACGGAGAGGATTGCCGGTAGAGGTAAGGTTGCCTATATCTGGATCTCCCCAGACCCCACAAAAGCGGGACCTACACTGGGAGTTGTTGTTGTTATTGTAGTTGTTGTTGTTAATTACATTGGTTTAACCTTGCTTAGATCTGCTTTTCTCTGTCAATATTTAATTTGATCCAATTATCTTCAAACAGTACCACTACCTCATTACTCACCCGATTCACCCCCTCTTCTAGAGTGATTTGCCATATTCAGAAGGGACAAACACTCATTAGCTGAAATTTGTGACAAATTTATATAAAAATTGATAAATTTTTATAGATGCTACCCAGAAAAATTATACAGTACTCATCAAATCTCACAAAATAAAAAAAGGACACAATTAACCATTGTTCGTAATTCTTTCAATTTCAATGTCCATCGTGATTAATTAATATTTCTCTAGAGCGCAAGTCACATATCAACTAAATGGTCTAAATTTTCTCACATTGACATGGGGGGGGGGGGGGGGAGATCATGCCTTCTATCCTAAGAACTAATAATCCAAGAAATATGCCACCATATACTGTGTTCCTCACATTCACCGCTCTCCAAGGCAGCCTTGGATTAAGCACCACATTATCCTAACCAAACCGCCCTAACTGTAGTACCGGGCGGCCAACCAACCTTTCTTGTATAGCATGTGAAGTTGTCAACATGGGGAAGCTCATATCCCAAGCCTTGATCTCCTTGCTATCTTTTCCTATTTATGTAGCAATTTTGTGACAATTACCAGTTGCCCACGAAAATATTGTGGAGAACTTGATTAATTTCAGTTACGTACAATTTGCAGAAAATGTCTTATGTTAGCAAGTCAAATACCTCCATAATATTCTGCATAACCTTGTTGCGATGTAGCCAACTCAAAATACATTTTTAAGGAAGTGGATCTAGCATATGATAATCGGCTCAACCGACTACCCATTAGGGTGATAGCGTTAAAGGATGTATGTTTTAATTTTTTAGTAAAAATAGAAAAATAAACAAAATATCTGCCTTATTATTCGATATATTTTTTAAATAATAGTATAATTCTTTATGAACATATTCATTTGTCTCTCTTTAAACAAAAAAGCAAGAGAGCTTTACATTAGTATTAATATATAGTAGATTACCTAGATTTCGAGTGTGTTCATTTCAGACATTACTGTTAACAAGTACTAATAAGGAGCATTAAGATCAAGACATTAGTTTTACGAACTTATAAAGAAATATTGTAAGAAGCGGAAAGAATAGTGACAAGTTATAAAATTTAGGCTTTGTTCTTTTCGTTGGTAAATCCTAATTTATCAACTTGAACTAATTTCAACCAACTCCAACTCACTTCACTAACTTCAATTAAAAAAAATACTCATTTCAATTAACTTTAATCCACTTCAACGAATTTCAACCCACTTCATCAACTTCAATTAAAAAATACCCACATTAACCCACTTCAACCACTTCTTACTATTTTAACCAACTTCTACACGACATAATAAAAAAAAGAATCAACCCACTTCAATCAATTTCAACCCACTTTAACCTACTTTGATAAAAAAAAATATCTACTTTAACCTACTTCAATCCACTTCTGCTGTCAATCTCAATCAATTTGACATATTTTATCAACTTATATTTACCACAAAAAGAATATACCTTTGCTATAAGTGATGAAAAAGGGAAAGCAATGAGCTAATAATCCATAGCGTTGCATCAATATGGTCCTTGATTTACAAGCACCTTTGAGCCGTACGCATGGGCATATAGATGAGATGTGCGCACTAGCCATTATTATTGATCGCTAGCTAAGAATTGGCCAAACGCAAGAGAGAGTCCACTGGGTACGTAAAGTGTAGGGTGCTTTTTGCTTTAATTTGCTTGGCTTAAATCATTGTATGCAACTTGAGTTAGCACTGGCTTTTCCTCCACTTTATTCTCCCATATTCGCCACTTTTTTTTTAAAAAAAAAACTTCTTTTCCCCTTCAATGCGTACTCTTGCATAGTTGCTTAAGATGATTTTTTTGAGCTTTCTTATCTCATCACATTTGACATGATTTGATTTTTTTTTTCTCTTTCTTTTAAGTAACAAATATTACAAAATATGAATTCAAATATCATTATTTTCAATTTATCTTTCTTCAATCACAAATGGCCATAACATATGTTTCCTTTATTACTTCATTTACATGTGGTATTTAGAATCATTTAAGTATTGTCACACTTTGATTTAATTTCGAGTATATCTATTTGAAGTTCAAATCACCACATTGTATTATAAGGGACTTGCGTTTGTATCCTATTTGGACAAGACCAGAAAGAAGAAAAATAGTTAGCGTCAATTCACAATATTAGCATGGTACTAACATATTTTAATTTAAATAGTTTGACACTTATTTTCCGTTAGTAAAGATCTGAATTTGAATTGTATAAATAAAGAAAATCGATGATGAAAAAGTTTTTATCTCTTATTAAATCAACCGTAAATCAATTTCAATGAAATAGAGAATTAAGCATTAAAAAACAATATTGACATGACACAATATCGAAGACATTTTGTTTTTGGGTGCACACTAGTCCAACTAACTAGCCGAGGCAAAAATGGGCCCCTTCTCTATTGGTAGCAGTTGATAAATCAGTACTTGCCACGGGCCCACGGCTGCATGCCTGCCGTCCATTTCCTCCGCCAATACTCATAGAGTGTGATATCCGTACATGATAAGAGCAATTTCAATTTGGGTTTCAAAAATTCGAACTCAGGTATGCTATATTATTAAAAATTTTGTATTTTTAAAATTTATATTTCATTACTTTTTTAATTAATAAAATTTTAATTTAAATTATATAATAAAATATTTATATGAATCTATTTTATAATATATTGTTATCACCTAAATAATATTTTTATATTAAAAAATTAATAATTAATAAATAAACATAAAAGGACAAAAAAAGATGAAACGAGGAGGAACCGGCAGATGAGGTGCCCCGCGTGCCTCCCATTTCCCCTCGGTGCTAGTGAAACATTAGCACGCATGGAACACGCACGCCCACCTGGCCACACGCATTCTTACTACGGCTAATGCTCTAAGCCATTGAATATTCAAGGCTACTGGTACCGCACCTCCTCTTCACCAATTTAAATGAACTTTTTATTTTAATACTTCTTTGGAGGCCTGTTTAGCAACAACATTTTAAATAGTGAATCTATTTTAACTAATTCAAAACTTTATTTAATTTAATTTTTACTGTTTAGTAAAGTAGCATTTTAGTCTTGTGCAGTAAAATTAGCTGTTTAAATAGTAGATAGCGATTCAAATAGCAGATTACTGTTTAGATAGTTGATAGCGTTTCTAATTTAGCTGTTAGCGAATAGCTGTTTAAATAAGTAGTTGAAACAAATGTGTTCGATAAATTTAGATATTGAGTGAGCTGATTAATATAAATTGACATAAAATGATGTAATAATTTGCAAATATAAAATTTTTAAAGGATATTTTTGACCAAAACATGTAAAATGCTACTTTTGTAAGCCAAAAACTAATAATGTTAACTTTTCAAAACACTGCTTAAAATGCTAAATATTGCTTGAAATATTAGTCAAATTATTATGCTATCAAGTATTAAAAAATTAATTAATTTATTTATTAACTTGATTAAAATATTAAATATTATTAAAAATATTATTATTGAACATGACCTTCATAATAGCAAGACGAGCGTTTTTTCAAACATTACATCGATTGACGCTTCAAGCTTGATGTCAGCGTTCCATCTTTTGATAGCCGAAAATGTCCCTTGTTTCCTTCATTTCATTGCCTAACTTCTTGATAGTGACAAAAATTGCCTAACTTGTCCATTAATTTGATGATGAATGCATGCGTTTTCTTTTAATTTAATGGAAAAGATCTTCAACTTTGTTTAGGAATTATCATGGATTAACATTAATTTTTGGGTGGCATTGGTAATAATAACAACAGTAGAAGCAGACACCAGGAAACACTAGTAGTAGTACTACTACTATCAACAACTTATGGGCTTTTATTTTAAGAAGCATGCAGACATTAACTTTGGAGATTTTACAAAGAAATAAAAGATTTTTTTTTCTGTTTTTACAATTTTTCCTCTGAAATATTTATTAATATAAAATCTAAAATTATGTATTTTCATTTTTTTCCAAAACTTCATTATTTAGCTGAAGGTCAATAATTAAACAAATAAAGGTTGGAAATTGATATTTTGGACAATAATGTACTGCACTTTGGGGGTATTGAATAAGAATGCTCCCGACTTTATACTTGGACGTTCATACACCATACTATTGCCCTATTTATTGTCTATATACCAAGGCAGAGATTGAATGTATTTTCATCAATGGAGTGCAACAATTTTACAATGGTATGAAATTGCACATATTTAAAATATAAGAATTTCTAAGTGTATAAATTGGACATGTTGAATATGAACTTACATCACCAACCAAAAACACCTTAAAAATTGGTCTTGATATATGAATAGTAAATAGGCTCGAAGTATGGCGTACAAACGTCCAAGTTTAAAGTTGAAAGTATTATTATCCAATACTTCAAAGTACCGTATATTAGCGTCCAATAATCTAAAAATCAAACCTAAACTTCGTTATTTAACATTATTGAGGTATAGGTTAAAATATTTTTTTGTGGAATTTGCTTTGTTATCTGTCCCATAAAGAAAGAACAAGTAAAATGCGGGTTGTTGACTTTTTAGTACCTCGATGTTGATAACATTAATTTTTCTAACCCTCACCTTTTCACGTTAATTTTTAAATACTCTAACTGTTGTAAATGATGAATTATAAGCACCAAAAATTTCAAATTCCGATGAGAGGATGACGTGTCAGTTATTTTGTGGTTGAAGTCTTTTGTAGAATACCAAAATTGCCCTTAATTATAATTTCCATAAGTCCCCTTAAGTAGTTGAATTTCAAGAACCTTTTTTTAAACTTGAACCCAACCAACCCCACGACACCCGACCTCCTTCCCTTCCAATGGCGGCCAGTGTTGTGCTCTTCGAAGTGTGCGTTAAAGAATCTGAAGGTAGAAGGTGAGTGTAATTTAAATTTTGTTCAATATTGTTCCGCAGCAAATGTTTGCATACCCCAAATTCGCAAATGTGCTGTTAATGGTTGTCTGTAATAACTACTAAGCAGAGGAGGAAGAATGGAAGGGTCTGGGAGTTATTGGAGTATGCATGCCTTAGATGCTGTGTTGAGCCTGAATTGAAGTGTGCAATATCGAGATCGTCAAGGAACACGGGTCGCCCTTATTATGAGTGCGGAAATTGTGGGGAGTTTCTGATGTGGGCTTGTGCAAGGAAAAATCTCCCAAAACAGAAAGAAGTAGGAGGCCATGGGCGAGGCATGAAATTGCAAGGCAATGAAGAGGCCATAGGAGAGGAGAAACAGGGCACTACATTTCTGATTTGGAATGAAATCAAGGAGTTGAGGATGACAAACACAGTTGAGCAGTCAAGGACACATGAAGCTGTGAAGATAGTGATTGCTTCGAACATTCTGATATGTAGTTTCCTATTGATAATGATGTTGAAGTGAAGGGTTGGGTTGTACATTGAGTTCTTAATTACCTGGGGTAGTGCAATGCTTTAGCATTTAATTTGAGCTTAAGTAACTTAGTTTCATTGTGGTTTTTCCTAAGGGGGTCAATGTCTAATTTTTATATGATTTTGCCTTGTATGGATGATAATGTAAAGCATGTTTTGTTTGCAATGGAAGAAATGAAACTATTTCCTGGTAAAAAGAAAATGCTTTGTATATATTGATTGCTTTCAACGATTTTTGAACATTGTCATTGATAATCTGTGTACATCCCAAAAGATACATATAATTGTCAAAATGCATGTCCAACAAAATCTAGAAACCATTAAACTGAATGAGTAATTTCAAATGGCATTATGCACAGAAGCCACAAAAAGTCATACTACCCAAAAAAGGCACACAATTTGTCATATTGTTTGCAGAAAAACAGACAAAAGGAAAGGAAAATTCAATTCCCAAGCAGAGACTGAGATAAGCATGACTGAGTTGAAGATGGTTGAGTTGAAGATGGCTAACTTGAAGATGGCTGAGATACTGTGGTCACGGGAGGTTGTTTTCTTGACCTCCCCCTGCGTTTCTGCCAAGTGGCATCAGAGGGAGCTGCCTTTTTTCTGGTCCTAGTGGAAGGTGTGTTTCCTTGGCCTGTGCAAGTTGCTGAATTGTGGTGAAGGTCATTGCAAGTGCTGTACCTTACTATTATGCTCCTAGTAGGCCTCTTTCTTCCCTATTCAGGACCCCTTGCCATGTTCTTTGCAATTGGTTCTGATTTTTTGACACAAAGGGGGGTTCAAGCAAAGGCCACTTGAAGGTAGGCCAGAATCTTTCATCTTTAATTAGGTAAATGACCCCACTGTAAGTTGCTCTATATATCTCAACGGAGTAGTATGGACTGCACCAATTCTCCAGTTTGTAATTAAACCACAAGAGGCATCTAGTAGCATGCTTATAAGAAATGTCCCTTATCTCCCAAGACCCATAAAGGCACTTCTTTAAATTTAAGTCCACCACATAATTTACCCCCTGATGGTCTTGCACATCAAATTGCATGTGTCCATTGGGTATAGCTTCACAAGTCCAAGCTTCCTTTCTTATCTTTTTCAGCTTTTTGTTTCATTCTTGGTACAACCTTCCCTTCCTAACTCTCTGTCTCACCTTTCCTTTTAGCAATTTATGTCACGACTTGCTTCTTAATGCCTTCAAGCAAATTGAGAATAGGTTTCTCCCTTAGTATGTTGACAACCTTGTTGAAGCTCTCTACAAAGTTTGAAGAATTATATGGAGATATTGTTGATTTATCAAACAAATACTGAGCCCAATACTCTTAAGGTTCCTTCATCAACCAAGCATATGCTGCTAGGCTAGCTTCCTGGAGCTGATAAAGCGCCTCCTCATTATCTCATATGTTGTAGGTATTTGCAACTTTCCAAAGGAGTATCTTCAGCTTAGGACCTATAAATTTCTTCTTTAGGTTTCTCTCAAAATGGATAACACATTCTCCTTGGACAGTCAGGCAAACACTCTTTTAAAGTATGAATAACTCCCTGACATGAAAAGGCGGTACAAAATTAATGAACCAAATCAGTATAACTGTAACAAATGCAATAAAAAACTCACAGAGTTATTATCTTGCACCTGTCTGACAACATTATCCACTTGCCATAGTGTTTTGCTCCCAGAATTTGCAGCAAAGCAGTAAAAAAATACCCCCAACTATCGTTATTCTCAGATTCAACAATAGCTCATGCTAAAGGATAGCGGTGATTCTTTGCATCCAACTCCATTGTTGTCAAAAGTACACCCTTGTATGGCTTCTAGAAATGATTTTCTTCACCATCTCAATATAATGAGCTAAGTTCAGATATGAAATGTCATGCCTCCCTTCAGTTTGGAACAGCATCATCCTTCTTGCTCTCCTGGTGATATGTTTCTTTAATTGCACTGAATAATTCTTCAGTACTGTGTCTGCAATGTCTTAGGCATCCTTATCACCTCTTAGCCTAAACTCATCAATCAATTTTTAGGAAATCCAACGTGAGTTTGTCATAGGATTGTTTAAAAGTTTAGGACAAGTCTCAATATGGTTCTGTGTAAAGATCTTAACCTAAAAAGTCCTTCCATCAAGTAACCTTGATGCATGTAGTCTCTATGGACACTTTGGGTTTGCACACCTAATTATGTATCTATACCCACCATTTTTAAGAATGTTCATGTTAAATCTCTCTTAAGCACAATAATCCATAACCACTTTCATACACAGACTCTTTTTAGTGAACATATCCCATCTCCTAATTTTAACCATCCCATCAGGCTGAGGCATCCATAGCTGTCCCTGATATATCTTGTCATTAGGATCTACTGTCCCTACATCATCATCATTATCAGAATAGTAATAATATTCAATTTCATCTATAATGTCTTCCTCTTCTGGTGAGGTTTCAAAATCACAACGATCATCTTCACTAGCATATTCTTCAGAGTCAGTATTACACCAATCACTTTAACCATCATCCTCAACAACAGCTTGCTTTCTCTTCCTCAATTTAGCAGCCATTACAGGAACATCTAAGTTCATAGTAAAAGCAAAAGAACTAGGAGTAGGGTTAGAAGGAGTTACTGATGTGGGATCAGATTGAGTTGTGGATGTGGGGCTGATGCCAGAATAAGTGTGAAGTGTGGGGGTGGGGTTAGAAAGAGCTGCTGATACAGAAGTGGGGTCAGTGTTCATTGCTGTTATGGGTTGCCGATGTAGGGCTAGGATCAGAGTTCATCACTGTTGTGGGGTTTGTGTCAGGGATCATTGATGTAGTGGGGTCAAAGTCAAGGATCCATCCTAATGCAAGGGTGGACTCAGAAGGAGTAGCTGATGTGGGGTTGGGTTTAGGAAGCATAACTGTAACTGAGAGTGGGGGGCAACAACATAAGATGCAGGTGTGGGGTCAGAGTAAGTTAAAAAGGGCACATTCAAGTCAAACTCTAAAAACTCTGGAGAAGTGGGGTCTTTTGGACCACCAGAAACTAGTGTAAGGAGGGGTGGATTATGGGAATGTCTGACTTCAGTGTCCTCTGTTTGCAATGTAGTTGTCCCCCCTTATAATGGAGTTAGCTACCTTTTAATTAACTAAGTATGAACCCATCAATGTCCTGCATTGTCACAAACTCCTTATGCCCTTCAAATTATTTATGTCTTTGGCATTCTCATTGGGAAAGACTTCCATTATATCATCATCATCACCATCCAAATCTTCTTCACTAATCTGAAGATTACTTTGAGCTAGTTCCATCTCCTCCACTTGCTTGTTTTTTTGTTTTTTTTTTTTTTATCAAATGTATTAGCTAACCCACAAAGTTTAGTAGGTTTCACAGTCTCTTTCATTTCTGGTTTAAATACATCTTCATCTTCCCATAATGCCAAAAATTCCAATAAAGAATTGTCATCATCAATGGACCAAACTGGCTTCTTTGTACCTGGTCTTGTGTAATAGAATGAAAAATATCATGGAGGTTCAATTTTCTTCTCTGATCTCAAAAAACACTTTATCATGTCAAATAACTCAAGCCCTAGCATTTAATTAGGGTAAATGTATCCCATTTCCAAGATCTGTCCTTTGTAAGTCATGTGAAGCATCTTCAACCCCATCTTGGTTCGTATACAAAATTGGAAAATAGAAACTGTTATGTTATATTATTCCTAATTTTTGCAATTAAACATAGAAAAAATACCTAATCATTTACAATGAGATTCCAACCCTACTTTTAGTTCCTTAAAATCTTCTACTTCAAATTTTATTTCCCACACAAATACCATTAATCTTCCTCACATGATTAACATTTTCAAGGGTCAATAGTATAACTTTCATGACCCTCTATTTCTTAAGCAACCACACACAATCTCATTCTTTCCCAGTCAACATCACTAAAAACACTAAATTTTGACATAAACCATTCACATCCACAATATGTTTACTACTCAGTGCTACACCAATCACTAACACAAGCCATAATTCTCATCCTAATCTACAACATCTACAAGGGTTTAACACGGAGCATACATTTTCAAAACTTTCACGAACAATTCTTCACTTAGACAGCAACAATCTTCAGTCTTCTGTCTTCAATTGTTTCTTATATTTGTCTGAGTAGGAGTGGCATTTCAATCTTCACTACTGGACTTCCAATCACATGGCCATGGTGGGGTGAAGGGTTCGATGTTGTTGGGAAGAATATGAAGTGTTGGGCCTCTCTCTCTCTCTCTCTCTTCCTTATACTTGAAAAACATTAAAAGTTTTCTGATTTGGGTAGGTGGCAAAAGTTAGCAAAATTACGTTGAAATGAAGTCAAATAAAACGGCCTTTCTATCATTCACATGCTCCAACCAGCCCAATCACTGGAGTTGTCATTTTTTAATTTAGTTTCAAAACTTCAGGGTATTTAAAAATTAATGTGAAAAGTGAGGGTTAGAAAAATTAATGTCATCAACCTCGGGTACTAAAAAGTCAACAACCCGTAAAATGCCTATTCTTCACATAAGAGTACACGTTTTTCTCATTTGGCATTTGTCTAGCTAGCTAGCTACCCCACGAAGAATTAGAGAAGTATTGTTGTTCGTTGCATAATAAGTCTATAAGTTGTATCACATAGCTAGGAATAAACTTTGATGAAAGTTTTGAAAGAAAAATGTTGCATTTTATTTAGGAGATTTTTGGTAAATAGCTTTTTGGAGAGTTTTTTAAGCAAAAAGAGCTTTTTGGACCAAAATCAGCTATTTGACCTAATCAAAAGACTAATTTAGGTGTTTGATAGAATAGCTTTTTGGAAGAGCTTTTCGGTCCAAAAAACTAATTTGAAAAAGCTAATTTGATTAGCTTTTGGAAGAGCTTTTTAAGCAATTAGCTTTTTTTCCTCACAATTTTGTTAGAAATAGTTAATTTCACCAAATAGTTTTTTCACAAACAGCTAATTCAAACAGTAACAACTAAGGGCGTGTTCGGCAACAGCGTTTTGAGTAGCGTTTAGCATTTTGACTAAGTCAATACACTCATCAAGTAATTTTTGGTGTTCGATAACTTAGTGTTTTGACTAGCGTTTCAAGTAGCGTTTAGCGTTTTAAGCAGCGTTTCTGAAAAGCTAATAGTATTAACGTTTGGCATTTAAAGGTAGCGTTTCATATTTTTTTGCCAAAAAATATCCTTACAAAATTTTATATTTAGAAATGATTTATATCCTTTTATGTCAATTTACATTAATCAGCTAACCCAACAGCTAAATTTACCGAACACATTTATTTCAACTACTCATCTAAACAGCTATCCGCTAACAGCTAAATTAGAAACGCTATCCGCTACCTAAACAGCTATCCGCTATCTGAACAGCTATCCGCTACTTGAACCGCTAACTTTGCCGAATAGGGCCTAATAGCTAATACAAACAGCTAACAGCTATTTGCCAAACAGGGCCTTAATAAGCTTATACTATATTTGAACATCAGGTTTATCAAATGGTCATATTTTTCAAAGTTTTATTATAGTCAAATTACAAACTCCAAATCTCCAATGGTAAAATTTTTTTTTTTAAAAAAATGTCAATTATGATTGCTATGTTTGAGTATCTACAAGTGGTTTCGATAGACAAACCATAGATTAGTGTAGGTTAAAGCAGTTGTTATACCATACACTAGGTTGTATATAAACAGTTATAGAACCGAATTTTGGCTTACCAAAAATAGTGTATAGCTCATTAAAAGATGCAAACACACACCTAATTTCTTTCACTAAAAATACTGTATAACTCAGTAAAATATTTTAGTAAACTGGGATCCATTTGTTAGTGAGCTAATAGATACTTTTAATGAGCAGACATATCTAAATCGACGTGTTTTATATGCTCAAGTTTCGCTTGGTAAAAATACTGTATTACTTATCAAAATGTGCTATTATACAAAAAAAATATGATATTGTGCATATGAAGCTTAGTAAATTATAATCTAGTTATTTATATTATCATTTTTTTAGTGAGGTATGATATTTATTTAGTGAGTTCTAATAATTCTTTAGTGAGTTAGAAAAACATTTGGTGTTCAATATGATTTAGTGATTAGTATTAATTACTCATAATAAAAAGAAGAGTGAGAAAACATATAATACACAATTTAAATGAGTACATATATATTCTTCTTCATATTTAATGTATGGTTTTTTTAGTAGGCTACGTTACGACTTTTGGTAAGCTATAGTATATGTTTAGTGAGCAATACTTTATATTATCTTCCAATGTGTTATGATATATCTTTTGATTAACTCAAATATAAGATTGTTTATGTGTAAAAGAATGACATACTTGAAAAGTTTCAATCACTTATACTCTTACTATTTCTTTTTACTGAGATATGATATTTATTTAGTAAGCTATGATATATATTTAGTGAGTTATAAAATATATTCGTGATCAATATGATTCAATGAGTAATACTAACTATTCCTAATCAAAATGAGCAAGTAAATAATGTAATGCACAATTTTAGTGAGCACATACACATTTTTCTTTATATTTTGATGCATGATTTTTTTAATGAGTTGCATTGTGACTTTGGAGAGCTAGAATATATTTTAAGTAAGCAATACTTTATATTTATATTTTAGGGTGTTATGATATTTCTTTTGGCTAACTCAAATATAGGATTCTTTATATGTACAAGAATGACATACTTGAAAACTTTCAATCATTTATACTCCTACTATTTCTTTTAGTGAGCTAAGATCTTTATTTAGTACGCTGTAATATATATTTAGTGAGTTATAAAATATATTCGTGATCAATATCATTCAATGAGCATACTAACTATTCCTAATCAAAATGAGAGAATAAGCAATATAACACACAATTATACATTCTTGTTCATATTTTGAGGCATGACATTATCTTAGTGAGTCGCATTATAACTTTTAGTGAGTTATAGTATATATTTAATAAGCAATACCTTATACATATATATATATATATATATATATATATATATATATATATATATATATATATATACATATATTATATATATATATATATATATATATATATATATATATATATATATATATATATATATATATATATATATATAAAGAGAGAGACAGAGAGAGAGAAAGAGAGCCAACTTAGGGGAATAGAATAAATAATAAATAAACTTAAGTAAATGAAATGCAGATAACTTAATTAATAACTGAAATTATTTTTTAAAAAAATTAAAGGAAGATTAGGAGGCCAAAAAAAAAACACCTTAACATTGTGTTCATAAACCCATGACCTATAGGATGTCAACCAAAGACTTAACCATTGGAGCAATTGTTATTTGCGATAGTTTGACTGCACGTTTCAGTATATATAGTAAAGATCGGGTACACAAAGTGAACTGTCCGCCCGATTATATGTAATAATTTGCAAGATTAAAGTATAAATTGATCCCATTAAGTAATTTTTCCCCCTGTTTTGTTGGCTTTGAAATTGTGGTCCTTTTTCAATAGAAAAGGGGTGATTTGTTAATAAAAATCATATGATCAGAATGAAATATACTAACAACCAAATTTAAATATCAAAATAAAGTTTTATTTCTGTAAAAATATATAAATAAATATACTGTCAATCAAATTTAAATTTTGTTAAGAACACCGTTAGTCATCAAAATGAAAATTGTAACTTTAATATGTCTTAACAACATATCACTTGGTAACCAAAAACAACCATAGCTTTTACAGTAAGGGCACCTAAAACTTTAAAAATTCAGTCATATGATTAATTTCTTATTAGATCTTGTCAAATTAAGAATAAGGGTAAGTTAAGGGTCGAGTAATGAGAGCGGTGGATAGGGTTTTCTGGAGCTTTACCCTACCTAACCCTCATGCAGGTCGGCATAACCCTGATCCTGACCGTGACCTTGCAAGTACTCTCGAGCTAGACCCGACCCTCAAGCTTTTCTTATGTCAAAAATGACTTTTTCACTATGTTTCATTTCTATTACGAAATTCAAAACTAAACATCATACTAGACAATAGCTCAAGCGACAATATGATCTTCCACTGAAATATATTGGCCCTGTTTGACAAACAGTTGTTAGCTGTTTGTATTAGCTGTCAGCTGTTAACTGTTTGAGTTATCTGTTTGTATCAGCTTTGAATTAGCTGTCTGTAAAAAAATTGTTTGGTAAAATTAGCTGTTTCTGATAAAGTTACGAGATAAAAAGTTAATTTTTCAAAAAACTCTTCTAAAAAACTCATGAAATTGGCTTTTTCAAATTAGCTATTTGGACCCAAAAAACTCTTCTAAAAAGCTATTTCATCAAACACCCAAATTAGCTTTTTTACTTGACCAAACAACTAATATCGATCAAAAAAGCTCTTTTTGGCTAAAAAGCTCTTCAAAAAGGTGTTTGTCAAACACCCCAATTGTAACTAAAAGCATTCTAATATGTAATTTAGCGATCAAAACGATTAGCAAACTAAAACGAATACTCAAAACATTAGAGAGTGAGCGTTAAAAGGTTACGAAACAGTGAAATCTTAAGATGTGAATGGGAGGGGGAGGCTAAGCGGAGCGAGAAAGTAGAAAGCGAAAATGCTTTGAAATTTGAACAAATAAAACCCAAAGCATTTTGTTTTGGTTTTAAATTTTATTTTTTAAAAAAAGTGAGGATTAGCGAGTTGGATTAGAGGGTCAAAATTTATACCCGAGCCTGACCCTCATCATAGTCGGGTACCCTTAGTTTAAGGGCAGGACAGGTCGGAGACCCAAAAAAAAAAGTCGAACCTAATCTTCACTTTTTAAGACGATACCGGGCGAGTCGGCTGAGTCCAACCCGTTGATCAGGTCTATTTGTTACTTTCCAAATTTTACCATGCAACGTCACCGAAAAAGGAGACAAGTATACATTCTTGGAAGCATTTTAATTTTACAACATCACGGAAAAAGGAGATAAACATTACACATGAAAGAAGATAATTATTTACCATGTAACCTATGATTATCCACTTTTTTACCTCTTAAAAGTAAAAGTGGCCTCCAAAAAAGGCAAATTATGTCATTTTTTAAATTATATAACTCATTTACCGACAAGTACTGCTAGTTAGAATTATTTATATACAAACAAAAATTTTCTTGAATTCTATAACTCTATATACTGAAAATTAGATTGCATTCTCAGAAGTACAATGCATTGTATTCTCACTCACTTATTTTTTTACCCTTTTTCTAAATTTAAAAGTCATCTTTTCAATCTTTGGGTTCACTTGATCTCCAAATTTCATGTTTTTCACCTTATGATATATTTTTTTTTAAAATTCTCCGACAAAATTAGGAATAAATTTTCTCCAATTAATCCTACTTATACTATAAGTTGTATAATATATTATATTTTTTAGAATATAACTAATATTTCTTGGAAAAGAGGACATACACCTAGAATCCTGGATGCATATACAGTACATTCTCCAGAAGGACGGCGGTGGTGTTGACGAGCAAATAAAGTACTACCAGTTAGTTATACAGGATTACTAAATGAAAAAGACGGAGACCAAAATTAAAAAAAAGTCCCGAACTCTGTGTTTCTTGGGCCGCAAACAACTCCATCATTTGAGCTCACCGATGAATTAGTTACATGCGTGTTCGATAGGCACCCAGAGCACATTTCCATGTGTTAAAATGACAATGGGTCACAATTTTGCGGCCAATGGGCTAATATAGTCGGTCGCAACTTTTATTGGATTTTACGACTACCTTTATCCTTTTTTTTAAAAAAAAGAAAAATGATCTAGAATTTTTACTTGCCTTACTAGCTTTCTGTTCAGTAGAGTGTTTATTGTTACATCCAAAATTAGATCAAATTAAAAATTGATTTGGATCGCATTGGACTGAATGAATTCAGTCCGGTGTTTTAGTCTTACTCGATCTTTGGTTCAATCCGGTTTAAGTCACCGATTCAGAACGAAATTCGAATAACTTTTTGAAAATGTTGATTTTCATGAAGACCAATTACTCTAGGCTATCTCTTCAGCTTTTCTTTGCTCCCTGCCCATTCTCCTTTCTTTCTCTACTTTAAATTCCAACCTTTGCAATTCTTCAACGTTTTCTTCAACTTTCTTTCAATGAAAATTCAGTCTGCGCAATTTTTATGCCCTGATTTCTCTTTCTCTCCACTCTAGTCAAATATTCGCAATTGCTTAACTTTTGCCAAATAAAAATCTAATCTTTGCTATTATGGATTATCTTCCATATTCTAAACCTCCAGTTTGGCTCCATGGGTCTATGATTCTCCGGATGCAATTTTCCAAACGAAGCTAAAGCCTTAAGATTCTCACTATTGTTGCTTGAGAACTCTTTTTGTTTAAGATTTTTGTTAGTATGTCCACGCTGAGGAGATAGGGTTTTGAAGGTTTAAGCAGCCACCGCCATGACCTTTGCATTGTCACTTGATCGTGCAGCCTCCACTATCAACGCAATCTTTGGCTTGTTGCTAAAAGCAAAAATTGGGTGAAGAATTTTTCAGGCAACTCGCCTACTATTTCCCACGGCTGTATTGATCATGCATGCTAAGTTAACCCGGTAAATGGATCATTCAGGTCGGGTATGGGTTAGGTTTTAGTCCGACTCGGATCACTTTTGGATCAACCAGATTCGGGTTGGGTTCATTTTCTACTCAGGTGAAGTTTGGATCTGGGTCACTTTTGGGTCATTCATGTTCGGGTCGGGTATGGGTTCGTTTTGGGTGAAATTCAGGTCGGGTCTATTTCGAATTGTCTACGGTAGCTCGGTTCGAATCGGGTATGGATCAAGTTTAATTCAGGTCAATTGGGATTCGATTCAATGTTTGGGTTAATATCGGGCCGATTGTAAGCCGAATTGGATACAAATCAAGTCGGACTAATTTTGAATTATTGTATAGTTTCAAATGTAGTCATTTTTACTATTAAATTATATTTAAAAGATAAAAACTGTTTAATTACACAAGCCCATTTATTCTATATTCCACTTTTTATTCATATATTAACAATTACGTTTGTGTTTTATAATCAAAACACTTCTATATATATATATATATATATATATATATATATATATATATATTATATATATATATATATATTATATATATATATAATATTATATATATATATATATATATATATATATATATATATATCACTACAGGATTCCGTGCGATTAGAGACCGAAAATTGAAGACCGAAAAAAAAGTTGGTCTCTAATAAAATTTAGAGACCGAATTTAGAGACCGATGATACTGGTATCAAAGTGATATCAATTCAGAGACTGAAATAAATTTACGGTCTCAACTTGAGACCAAACCAAATTGTCGGTCTCAGATTTTAGACACCAACAGTGACCTTGGGCTCACTTAGAGACCGTGTAATGGAAGTCAGTCTCAGATTTAGATACCGAACTGAACATCGGTTTCCAGTGGAGACCGAACTGTATTTCGGTCTCAGATTTAGAGACCCCGGTCAACGCACAGTTTCCATTAGAGACAAAGTTTGGAGACTATATATTTTGGACTCAAATGGAAACCGAAAATAGAGACCAACTACGTGAAACTGGCTCATTAGACACCCAAAAAAACTCGGTCTCCAAAATTCAGTAGAGACTGAAATCATCCTCGGTCTCCAATTGGAGACCAAAAATATGTAGCCGGTTTCAATTTGAGACCAAACACTTCGGTCTCAGCATTTCGGTCTCTGGATTTCGGTCTCCACTCTCTTTTCCTTCACATTTCGTTCCCGCCTGGTTGAGCTTCTCGACATTTCTCGTCTACTTCGACGCTGCACAGAGAGAAATAGAGCGACAGAGAGCGAGCGAAAGCGAGGGATCCTGCATGCAATTGGGTGGATTTCGGTCATCTCAGCCATCACATTGTACACGGTAACAATTCTTCTACTCTAATTGTTCTTGGCATAAACCCTAGGTTTCGTTTCAAGCAATTGTGGGGTTCGAACTGTCACCATTGCCCTGAATTAACTTGAACAGGCTGTTGTCGTGGCTTTGTTGGAGTCAGCTTCGTCTTGTTTGGATGACATTCTTCACCGCGTCATTTAGGCCTCAATCTGGTACAGTGTGTCTGCGTTCTACGGTGAAGAAATTGCGCAAAACCAGGTTCTATTCTGACTGTGTTGTCATTTGCCTTCGACTGTTTTGTTTTCCAACTTTGGCAATTAGGGCTTTTAGATGACATAACTGTTGGATGGTTTTTGGAGCTGCAGATGTGGTGTTCTGTTGTGCTCTGATCTGTTCATATTATGCTCTTCCTTTTGGTCAAGAATGTGTATTTTGGGAGCTGCAGACTACTCATATGAATTGCTTGAAATGATGTTCATATTATGCTCTTCCTTTTGGTCAAGAGTGTGTATTTTGATTGTGAATTCTGTATTTTGGTCAATGGCAACAACACCCTTATTTGGAATTCACAAATTTTGGTTGTCAATTGTGTATTTTCTATTTCCGTTGTTTCTTACATTACACTTCTTTAGCATATTTAAAAGAGTAATTTCATTATTAAGGGTCTTGATCTTAGAAAGATACACTTCTTTAGCATTCACACCATGCATAATAATCTCAAGTAAATCATCTATAGACACTTCAAAAAAGAGAGATTTTTTCTGTTGGGTGGATGTTTCTTTGGCTTATATGAGTATTGATTTATAGTACCATGACAATTCATACTTGCCTTCTGATTGCTTTCCATTTCCATGAAGAATAGGTTGATAACCTTATCCTCTTATTTGTCATTGTCATTGAAGTCACTACCATTCCATGTTGCTTTTTGCTATTTATTTAACCTTCTTCTTTTTAGCTTTATTTTTCAACATTTGGTAATCTTTCATCATGTTTCATGATGTCTGCAACCTAAGTAGATGATTATGTCGGTTTCTCTGAGAGGAGAATTTTAAACCTTTGTTGTCTTTGAGGATAAAACTCTTCGAAGCTTCTTGATGTTAAACTTCTTCTCATTAAGCATTTTAAGGCAGCCTCAAGCTAGCATGACTATTTAATATTCTATCAGATGCTTCAAAATTTAACTCGCCCTGACTTCAGGTCCATAACTGCAATTTTCAAGGCAATTTGTTCTTGCTCTTCGTGGTGGTGCACCTTATAAGTTAGGAGTTTTTAGCCAAGATCCGCCCGCTTTAAGGTCTTTAGATTCTAAGCCTTTTCAATGGCCATGACCTTGGCGCCCCGCTGGTTCATTTTGAAACATCTTAAAAAGCTCATATTAAAGATGTAGATGCTTTTCTTTGTTTCTCTGACTTGACTTATGCCTTCATATGTGGTAACTAGAGTGTTCTGCACATCAGTTGTTGTTCAAAGGTAGAAGTTCTGTTAAACTTACTAGCATCAAAATCCCAATATAAAGCATTGAGTACCTTGTAATTTTTGTACACTCTCTAATACTGTTCAGAGGCATAATGGTCAATGGGCTTTTCCTATTGTTTAGTGCCAATAGTGTGCATGATTCTGATTACTGACACTATGTTACATAGCTTACAGTCTTAATTTATAAGCCAAATTTGTATAAGTCTCGTCCACTGAGCGAAGTTAGATCTAGAAAATAAATCAGGTCTAGAAAGAAATCTACCTTGATTGATATCAATCATTTTTGAGGAAGACATTTATCTTTACTCACTTGGTGGTCAAGTCACATGATTGAGTCTAGCTCTGACACCTGTTCTTGGTCCCAAGATAGATTATTCACCATAAGGGGAGTGTATAAGGTGATCACAAATATTTTTGAATGTAAACTAATAACAGGATAGAACAAACAATAGCAAACCGAAGGACACTCAATAATAAAGTTAAGAACATTCAGCAAATAGATAACAAAAGTTGATAGAGGAGGACGATGATAGTGTTGACGATGATGACGATGACTATTTCACCGAGTCACTGTTCATATAGTGCAAGTCGTTGACTAGTTTGTGCACTGCTGGCGTTTTTATGATTTAGAATCCATGTTACGTGTATGAAATGTATGCAAACTTTTAGTACAATGCTCTCTCTTCATTCTTAATGTTGTTTGAGTTTCATGTTTTCATACCGAAGGGCGTATTGCTTGCTAATGTAATGTGTTTATGCAATTTGTGACCTTCAAAGCGCAATATCCAACATTGCTAAGTTTATCATATGTAGTGTCAATATGCATGCAATCATCATCTTCAAATGCACACACTTATCTAACTGATTTTCATACAATTGCGCAGGAGTAGGTACACATGGATGGTTTATGCAGAGCCATCACCCAGTGCGACTCTCGGGGGACGCAGCCTCCGAAGTTTCTGTTGGAGGACACTAGCACCCCGTTGACGAGGGTACGACTTGTGCCTAACACCGAGATGTGGTAAGGATCGTACACTTTCAAAATACACGAAATGGATGTGCACGACGTTTTCATTTCAATGGTGGGCAATGCTGTGTCATAGGTTTGGTCATCGAGATGTCGCACGAGCCATCTCGAAAACCATTCGAACTTACTACAAAGACGCCTTCACGTGTTGGCAGGACGCCTCTGAGGATCACAGGAGGTTTTGGTTGAATTGTTTTAAGGTAAACTTCTCAACTTCATCATATGGTATGTTCGTTATACTACCAAAACAATTTTGGTACATGATACTAACATTGTTTTAAGTTCTATAAGTATTGATAAGTAAATTGTTTACTCCTAATATTTGGGATGTACACCCCAATGCTTCGGAAGTATGATCCGTGCAGATGTGTAATTTGCAAACTAACACAATGCAATCGAACTAACACAATGCAATCGAATTTTTTTCTATTATTTGGAATTGTACATGCAACAACGATTCACATGGGATCTCGAGCACGAGGCGTTAGTCAGAAGAGAATGGCAACAGAAGGTGCGTGTAAGGGTGAAAGACATAGTGAACAAGGCCACGAGGGGCTCTTCGGACAAGATCATTACTTGGATGACGGATGATCTTCGCGCATCATTGCGAAACAAGAGGGAAACTAATGAGGAATTCAAGAAGCGATCTGAGCGAAACACGAAGAACAAGATAGAGGGACCGAAGGGTAAGATTGGGCACAGCCAGGGGTCAATATCAGCGACAATGTGGGCTGAGAGACTGGTATGAATGTCTGAAATACTTCACTGGAATATGTTGTTTTAATTTTTCAATGCTGCTAACGTAAACATATATATGTGTGGATGTTAGACGAAGCAATTGGGAAGAAGATCGTCTACAGCTGAGTTGTTTGCGACCGCTCATTCAAAGGTTGATGAGAATGGTCAACGGATTTGGTGCGATGCTCACGCGCAGAGTGTTTATGTAAGTATTACATGAAAGAACATTACAGTATTAGTATTGATAGATAAATTGTTTTAGGTACATCGTAAACCTTAAACGTCTAGCATAAGTACTTGGATGCCACTCTGTGTGGGTGCTCAATAAACTAGTCTGAGACTAATTGATTGACGAAGATATGTTTGATATATAAATTTGGACTTCTCTTTCCACCCAACTCACTTGATCCCCTTCCTTCATTAATATTAATATCTTTGCTTGTATTTGTGTTTTTATCATTGTCACGTGAGGTGATATGCTCCGGATGTGTGATCCGTTGAGATGTATACTTGGTGTACTCCGGGCATGTGGCCCGTTGAGCGTGCGAACGTATTCTATATTTTTATGTATTGCAGGGTAGAAATTATGGCTTTAAGCCTGGGATATTGTCAACTTTTAGGGGGAACTCTGTCCGTTTCTTCTCAGAAATACAAATATATATGAATACGTACTGTCCTGTTTATTACTATGAAAACCATGAAGCACATTACAGTATTAGTACTTTTGGTGTGTGTATATATAGTATTATATATATATTATATATAGATATATATATAATTATATTATCTATATATATATATACATATATACTACACACATACTACATCATTTATATATATATATATATATATTATAGTATATTATATATATATATATATATATATATATATACACATACATATATATACATATGTATATATATACATACATACATATTATAACATATTATATCTAGTACATCCCTACATATATATACATATATATAGTTATATATAACATACATATAATATGATATATATTAATATATATAATATATATATATATATATATATATATATATATCTATGTGGATAACGAGTCATTTGATTTACGTACTGGAAATGCTCGTAGGTACATGATCCCATTCATTCATTAACGTTAATATCTTTGCTTGTGTTTGTATTTTCATCATTGTCATGGGAGGTGATATGCTCCGGACGTATGATCCGTTGAGATGTATAGTCGGTGTATTCCGGGCGTGTGGCCCGTTGAGCGTGGGAACGTGTTCTGTATTTGTTATGTATTGCAGGGACGAAATTATGGCTTTAAGCCTTGGTTATGTCAACTTTAGGGAAAACTCTGTCCATTCTTCCAAGAAATACAAATGTCATATGAATTACGTACTGTACTGTTTGTTAATTTCCCCTGTTCTGAAATCTTTTCAATTCATTGCAATGGTGCAGGACAAATATGAGCAACTTAAGCAGGGACTGATGTGCAAGAGGGGTTCTGCAGCAGATGATCACCCATTCTTCAAGGCCAGTGTGGTAGCTGAGTGAGAAGGGCGGCTATATACGGACTTTGGAAGAAGGAGGCTCTGCCATACTTGAGAGAACGAACCACGTCTAGGCGTCCCCAGCTCAAGCAACTCTTCAGCATATTCCTCCCCAATAGTTACGCAACTCCAGGACTCAATTGCAGGCAACACAAAAAATGAGCTGCAGGACTACTCAAGCTCGACTACATTCAACAGAGGAAGAGTTGAGGGGTACTAGGGAGGAGTTGAGTAGTACAAGGGAGGAGTTGAAAGCTACAAAGAAGCAGTGGATGCCCCCCCCCCCTCCAAAGACTTGGACTGCTGGAGCTAATTGCTCGGGTTTGTATAGCTTCTCCGCGCTCCTTGGCCATACCCCACCCGTGCGGACAAACTTCTCAAACGTCGTTGTAGATTTAGGAATGTATGGTCGTACCCGTTAACCGGGTTGGGGTGCGTAGTTGTAATACATTAACAACCTCAATTTCGAATATGGTTCGGGACGTTCCTGATTGTGGATAAGATTTTGGGAATTGTTGTGAAAAGTGGTGATATGAAACGGTTATGTACATTAATTGTTCTGGTATTGAAAATGCAATACATGGAATTTTTGGTTGAAAGTTCGGATGCCATAGCACGTATCGCGAGTATTGTATTAGGGGCAACATGGGCCCGAGCATGTAAATACATGTAAATGTGGGTGTATGTCCAAATGTCTGAAATTTCATGGAAAATTATGTGCAGTTTAGAGACCGAAGAGGTCCAAGTCGGTCTCGATCTGAGACCGAAACAGACATTTTCGGTCTCTCAAACTTAATGGAGTGAGAACCGCGGTCTCTTAGTGGAGACCAAAAGTGACATCTTGTCTCCAATTGAGACTTGAAGAGTGGGTCTTCAGGCTAGAGTACCGGCCCCAAATTGTCTCAAATGGGATCCGCTATGTTTTGGGTTCTCCAAATGAGACCGTATAGCTTGGTCTTTCAAATAGAGGACCGGTCCTTGCTGTTCTCAAATGGAGGGAACCGGCTTGTGGCGTGGTCCTCAGTCAGAGAACAAACAGCCGTGGTCTCTAGTTGAGACCAAATTTAGAGACCGATGTAGTTTGGGTCTCAACCTGGAGGACCGTTATCTTCAAACACGGTCTCTAAATTTGGAATTTGCTACCAAAGGTTTGGAGACCGCTAACATTCGGTCTCTATTCTGTCCTACCAAAAAATTAAATAGAGGGACCGAAAATTTTTCCTATTTTGGAGGGACCTGAATTGTTCGGGGTCTCAGAATGGGGACAGGGACTCTGTAGTTGTGTGTGTGTGTATTATATATATATATATTATATATAGATATATAATATAATCTGATAGGGGGGACTTTTTGTATGAAAATCTAAGGGTAGTTTGACATTAGTAAGAAAGTATTACAAATACAAAATACAAACCCATTCCGACACTCCACCCCACGTCCCATGAGCCGTGCAATTATTCAAAAGCCTATGTGTTCATCCAATCAAGTCGAGTGTATCTCAATTGAGGTCAGTGATGACAAAGTTAGTGAATAAACACCTAACGCAAATCTCATGTAGAAAATGGTCTCATTGTAAGGGCCGCATACCAAAAAATACTTGAAAAAATGACCACCAAAAAAAATTGAAGATAATAAAATTTTTATTTGACCCCGCGTTAGTTCAGAACTCAATTTGGCATAGTTGGAGTTGGTAAAACCAGAAACAAGTGGTTTTAAGGTGATATTTTGAATTATCGAATCCAATGTTATTTGATAGCTTGTTAAGTGATATACATCAAATTCTGAAAAATTTATCTTGTGAGGATTAACAACTTGATGTGCTTGATAATGAGTCAAAAACCAAAAGCAACGACAATATATGGAGTATATGTCAATAGCATACATTTAGGTGATGTTGAATTATCATTTGTGAAAACTGGGATTGGAATTTAATATTCCAAAAAGGTCAAAGAGTTCACATTATTTTGAGATCCTGTGCAATCATATATTCCTGAATATGATATGTAGAATTAAACATGTTATCAACTGATGATTGAGAACGGTAGCTAAATAGTGCCAGTATTTTTACAGTAGTGATAGAACCGCAATAGTATAATTCATAGTATGGCATCAAAGTATAAGTGAATGAAAATAGTAAAGAGGGAGTATTAGATCCTAATAAGTAATAAACAATTATAGGTGTGCTATCTTTTCTTGTAAGTCTATTTTTGACGTTAAATATTTTTTCTCTATAAGTTAACTACAGATCTATCAAATTAAAAATTTAAAAACAATGAACTATTTTATTTTCCTTTAAAATTTTTAATTGAATTTTCATTGTAAAAATTCCCTCTTTAAGTATTTTTCTTTGCCCATCTAAATTCACAACTATGAGTTGAAAAAAATTCAAAAATTCCTCAAAAGTCTAAAACCAAAAAAAAAAGTTTTGTGATAATGATAGAATTTTATTATTTAAGAAGCAAAAAAACAAATGAACACCCTTTGAAAATAGATTTGGATAGTGAGGATCGTGATTAGTGCTTTGCTTTACAGTACATCGTTTTCTCTCGTCGCACTAAAGCTCTAACCCCTCCCTCAATCAGGTCAGTCTCCTACCCGGTCGCCGAATCGGGCCTAAACCCTCCCTATCAATCTCCTACCTCGCAGATCGCCGCCTAACCCTCCCCTCATCTCTTACTTGCGCTAAGGCCAATTGAAATACGTCAAAAACAATATTAGGATGTGACTACTGGTTAAAGGGACTTTAATGACATATATACAAATGGTTAAAATAGTTATATTATAACTTGCTTCCTGTCTATTAAAAACTTGCACTAAATTGCTATACTACCTTTTTTTCTCGACCTTGCAAATGAAAAAAAACTTGGAAATTAGGAATAGTTTTGGTTTAATAGAGTTATTGAGTATGCTCGTTTGGGTTAAATTTGGATAAGGTAATATTTCAGGTTTAGGTTTATTGGTAAAAAATTATAGTCGGGTAAAATTGTGAGTCAGTAAGATTATATCGGTTTTAAATTCGGGTACGGTCGTTTCGGGTTCGGGTTCGGGTGTCCTGTCGGGTTTAATCGCTGTCCGGGCAATATAAGATCAGGTTTTGGAAAATGGGTCTGGTCATTTCAGGTGTGGGTCATTTCAGGGTCATGCTAGAGTTCAGGTTTTGTCGGTTATGTTCGGACGTACTGGGGTGCTCAAAGTCTAGAATGGTTCATTCCATTTAGGGTTGTAGCTCGAGTATGAAAATTCAGGTCCGTTTTGCTTGGGATTTTGCTTTTAGGGACAAATTTTTTACCCAGGGTCTAATACCAAGTTAAATATACAACCCTAATATTCTATGGCTTGACAACCACACGTTACAAATTTTAGGAAAGGATAAAATTACAAAAATTCATATCTAAAAGAAACCCAGTCATAAATTAAATACAAACTTCCTAAAATACCCTAAATAACAAATCCGAAGGTCTGATAAACTCATTCAACCAAATCGTCGAGAGTTTCATGATAGGTTGAATATGTAGTCTTTCCCGCCTTCAATTTAGGGGGCCTATGAATGAGAGAGTAAAAATTAAAAAAATAATTGCCCCTTTGATATTTATAGTGTAAAGTTCGTTGATGGAAGAAAACACAAAACAACAATAATAAAAAACAAACTCTCAATGTAGATCAGGCTTTCCGTGATGTGTCTGAAGGAGATATAGGTAAGCTAGTCTTTTCCTATACGAAGGGCAATACCCAATAAAAACAAAAAAAAACAAAACAGCCTCCCAAGTGTGGGTCTCTCTTACGCAGGGTCTGGGGATGATATAGATGTAAGCAGGCTTTACCCGCAACACCGACCTTCACTGCCCGTAGAGAGGCTGATCAACCGCGGAACCCACAAGCAAGAAATTTTGTAGGAAAAACATTCGTAACATTGTAAAGAAGGGGTAGAGAAGAGAAAACCGCTGGCAAAGAAAAAGGCAAAGAGGGGACGGTACCATACCTTAGCAAACCAGAGGACATACAATGACCTCTCCCAGCAGTTAGTACTTACCTGCAAAGAACCACAACAATGCAGACTGACACAAAACCTACACTTCTACAAACCGAAAATGCACTATGGCCGGGACCAATGTGCTCCGCTCTTACAACTCTACGAGCAATATGAAATTCCATTTAAAAGAATGTTCTTAAAATGTCCCTAACTTATTATTACATTTTATTGTGGGCTAGGGAATGGTTAACCGTGATCCTACCCCTTTCAAATTTATTTCTCCTAGTCATTAATCACTGAGTTTCTATTCAATTAATCCGATTCGAATTTTTTCAGGTTTCCGGTTGCCGATCCCGGAATTGAATTTTATGCAAATTCCAGTTGTTTCGGTTGCATTGTATCCCCTTATTCAGTCTAGGTGACATGTATCCATCTTTGGTGTTCAATTCGATCGGAGGTTTGTCGTGCGGGGATGCGGTTCCACAATGGGACTGAACCGACTGAACCACCCCTACACATAAGTTTTTCTGGGCAAATAGGCCCTTATGAAGTTACAAAAGGGTTTTTCCCTTTATCATTAATAATTCAAACAATTAAATGTATAGGACCAAAAAACAAAAAAAAATTTTTGGGTAGAGTTGATGGCAACTATAAAATTAATAAAAGAGGACACGAAAGTAAACAAAACCAAAGAGATAAAATAAATTTTAACAAAATGGTCATTTCCAAGCAAAACTAATGCTTGACGAAAAAACCAATTCAAGCACCAATAATACATACGCTTTTTAAATACAAATTTTAAAAAATTTAAAAATTGTGGCTAGCTACCTTTTCTGTGTAAGTGACATGAATATAATTTTATTATCCTTTTGAAATTTGTAGTGGGATAGAACAAAGCAATTTAACCACGCGCACCTCTCAATAGTTCATTATGAACATTCCAACAAAAATACATAGTGTATACGCATGGGTTCTTAAAATATAAATCGGGGACAAAAGTAAGATGGAAGGTTGGAATTTAGACCTCGGAGGTAGAGAGGACAGAGAACACAGCGTACTCTACTACTATTTTAACCACGGGTTCGTTTTGTTAGGAGTTTTTGGTAAAAATTCAGATGTAGGTAGTCTTATTTTTTATAGATGTTTATTTAGAAGAGATGGACCAAATTGAAGAGGACACACACAAAAAATGAAACAATTAAAAATAATAAATAAATAAACATTTAGAAGTTGAAAAATCTTTTTACTACCCAAAAAGGCTAGGTAATTATATAAAGAAAAAATACTAGCCATTCGAATACCATTAAAAATAAATATTGACAAAAAAACAAATATAGGGGATGTAGGAGTGGTACCACAAACACAACAGAGATGGATAACAATATGCAGCTAAGATCCTATGACTACCAAACATACAAAAGTGCAAAAATAACACCAATAGAATAATAGCCAAAACGACACGAACCAAAATTCCTTATGCTAGAGAAGCCGAAAGGAAGGGCACAAGAGCATGCTATCTGTGGTCCCGCAAACTTGAACGTTATACTGCACAAACTCCCTTTCTGATTCCTACCTCCCTAAGTGGAGTGCTTAAAAATAATGTTTTAATCAATTTCGTTTCAGTCTTTTGGTCTTCCTGTCGCGCACACTTACATTCCATAAAGTTAATGTTTCAATCTCGTCACTGGGTTATTTCATAGTCCTTCTTTCCACATGACTAAAAATCCAGTAAAGTCTATTCTCTTCATTTTGTCCTCCATGAATATGCTCCTCACTTTGTCTCAATCACTTTAATTCTATTCTATCAAATCTCTTCTGGCCGCACACATCCACTTAAATCATCCCTCATCTTTACTACCATCAACATTGGACTTAAATCATATAGATTGACTTTAAACCACTCTAATCCACACACCACCCTCCCTCATCAATCCCAATCAGTGATCCCTCTCATCACACAACACTTCATAAAAGCGTCTGTCATTTTTTCCATTCCAGAGTTGTATATGTGTTGATGTTTCATCAAATTCCCTTTCTCCTGATGATCGAGCCCAATATCGAACTTCTCAACCTTTGATATTGGCATCCCACCAATGGTACCGGTTGGCTCTTCTCTTCCATTCACTCCCTCCTACCAATGAAACCACCATTTTAAATGCTCAGTTTTGACTGACTCAATCTTTACTAGTTAAAGGCATGTCTTCATCGCTCCACACTTATTTGTAGGCTCCATCTCAGCTCATCAGATAAATACAATAGTATTAGCAAAGTAGCCATACAACATGATAACTTCGTATTAGGTAGCCCTTTAGTGCAAGCTCGTCTGTAAATAACAGGAAAGTGAAACATTTTAGAGTTGGATTCTTGATGGAAGCCCAATTGATAGAAAAAGTTATTTCATATTGTTATCCCGTTCTGACGCACGATTCCCAACACATTTGCTGTACTCCCTCATACATGTCCTAATAACTCGGATATATGTACCGACACTTCTTTCTCTTTCAAGCACTCCATAACATATCTCAAGCCAAGTTACTCTATCAATATAACTTTTCCTACGGTTTATACAACACCAGTGAAAAATACTTTTTCCTATCCATATACAAAATTCGTGAGCTTTTAAAAACGATAAAATTGCTTCCATAGAAAAAATTGGTTCTTGGAAAAAATTGATATTAATCCTTCCTCAATCTCCTCTCATCCACCTTTTTCCGTGAAACTTCATAGTGTGATAAGTAATTGTAAGATCACAAATTGTTACAATTTTTATAAAGTGAGGATGGGTACTATACTGTCTCTTCAGGGGACATCTTTACAGTCATAAATTAAAACTTTTAAAGAGCTCGGATTAACAAACTAGGCCCTCTTCACCTAAAGTCAACCCAAAAAAAAATGAAATTGCAATGGGAAAAGGACCCCAAAAAAAAATAAAAAGCGATGGATTTTTTTAAAACCTCAAGCAACAAACCTAAGCCAGGCAAAAAAAAAGGCCGTCATAATTGCCTCGTTTGGTACACCAAATAGGGGGGAAACTGAGTAAACGAATTTCGTCGCCAAGTAGAAACAAAGTTAAACCATGGGAATAATGTACGAGTCATCGGAAATGCTAAAGCACAAGGGCCGCACGGAATGCTCTCACATCGCTAAGTAGTGGGACGAATTTTTCAATCGCGAAGTTCAATTTTAAGGAAAAAATAAGAGACCTCCACCGCGTAATTCCCTCGAAGTTTCAGATCTTAACGTTGAAATTTGAAATAAGATTTAAAATCTCAATTTTAAAAAATTAAAAAAATTTAAATTCAAAAAGTTGAACCTTTGGAAGCAATTTATTAACAAAAAACACACTGGAGCCAAAATTTGAGCAAAATTATGCCAACAAAAATATTTCCACAAATTAATTAGATATGAACTAAAAAAATTGAAATTGAACACTTTGAAATTTTTTAAATTGTTAATAATAAACTTTCAAAACAAACGTGGGAAAGAAAAATGGACAAATTGTGGGGAGAGTTATGGGAAGCTAGAAACAGATAGCAGTGGGAACGGTGGCGATAGCATCGTGGTGACGGTGGGTGACACATGCGCAGACATCGGACTGGGCAGACGGATCGATCCTCTCGCTTTGCTCTCGACCTCCATATTGGCGGTGTGTGTTGGCTGTGGAATGTAAGTGAAAAATGAGCCAGTTCTAGTTTCTTCTTAAATTAATGTGGCAAAGGAACATATCCGTCACTAATACAAAAAAAAAACTTAAGTTTTAGTTATTTAGCAATGGAAAGTGAAATCGGGAGGATAACAATTTTTTTTTGTTTGGTGGGGGGGTTTCTAGCGACGGACATGTCATGTGACTTCAGACACCCCAAATTTTATGTCAAAGATCAGCAAAAACGAACATATCTTTAACCAACTCCATAAACCCAAATACCTTAAATTATTGTTAGGCTACTAAACGTTTATTCCATGGGTTGCAGCAGAAAGTCCTGTGATTGGAAGTATTACATCGTCCTAGAACGGGCATAAGGCTACCTGGAATTGCCTATATCACTTATATCCACTTAACATATCACCAAGCATGGGAAAATAGGAAAAAGTTGACATTCTGACATCTGTAATTTGAAAATATAATTAGCAAACGTAATCGAGATTTCTTAAACCCGTTTAGCAAAATACATTGTTAAAAGTTTATATAGGAAAGCATATTTTCTAGGTGTGCTAGGATCTGGTAATATTGTTAGCAACTGCTAGCTCACCTTTTTAGTAAAATACTGGCCAAACCTCATTTATTTCTTGCGACCTTCTCGTGCTTGTTAAGGAGGGGGTTATTCATTGATCCCTTACTAAAAAAACAAAAAATATGGCAAAAAAGCTTTCAAATAATAAGGGCCTAAGGCTCAGTACGTACATCCCTTTATATTGTACAAAACAAACTTGCATTCAGTTTAGTTGGGCCCCCGGCATTTCAAAAAACATTGGTTTCAAGAAAACAAGAGAGAAAGGGAAAGTGTGAGTAAAATTGTTTGGCAGTTGTCAAAAGTGAAAACCGTAATTAACTTCTGAAATGACCTTGAGATATATGCACATTCCCAAGTCATCGAGAAGCCTGGAATTAATAGTCGTGCAGGTAAACTGAAAGGCATAGGCCCTGATTGATGATATATGCTAGGGGGCCAGCACTCCTTAAGTGACAAAAAACATCGCGTCAAACTGATGCATTTACATAAAGATTACCATGAATTTGTATATTTGATAAAACAATGGAGTTTTTGCAGGAGTAAGACAAAAAAATACCTGGTTTCAAAAAGTCTCTATCCTTTAATAATGAAAAAATAATTCATCGGGTAGCTTGAAAAGCAAATGGAGTGGCATTGCTTCTACTCCAAATGGGTAATTTTATGGGTTAGTGCGAGCTTCCAAAAAAGTGTGATTAAAAATTTTCTAATAAAAATAATTTCAAATACCCTTTGGCTCTTCTTCAATTATTGACATTACCCAATTTTTTTTTTTACTTCAGTTTATATGTTTTCACTTTGTTTATGTTGGTTTCTTTTGGAAAATGCTGGTGCTCATATCATAATGTATAATACTTTAATAAATCATCAACGCCCATTTTATAATGTCAACGTTATTATCGTTACATTAGTATTTATATGTTAAAAGCTTGTTAATATTATAATTTTGTCACATTATTGGCATTTAAATGGTATCACACAATTACTTGTTTTAATTGTTACTACTACTATATTCATTTAATAGTCATGTTATTGTCAGCGCCAGGCTTGATACAGATATCTCAGCACCGGGAAACGCTTTAGTGGAACATTGTTGTTCTTGATTTTCGGGCATCCAAGTCAAGAGATCTTCATCCCATCTTCCTGCTACTCCAAAACATGTTGGGGTAGTATTTAGGATTAAATCTATTCGTGACCCCCAAGAGTTTCGCGTTAAATAATTTCAAAGCTTATAACTTTAGAAAAACAATTTTCTGGTCCATCCAACTTTGGGCAAATAAATTTTGGGACCAAAACAAACTTGCCAAAAGTAGTTTTTAAAATTGCAAAAAGGAACCCCTAAGATTTTTAATTTTCATAATCCATTCAAAAAACCTTACTTTCGAAAATCTTAAAAAATTTGTTGCATGTATAATTTTTTCGGTAAGCACTACTTCAGTTGACGCTTTTCAATTAGTTTCACGAGCAAAGGACCAAAAAAATTAATACAAGATAAGTAAGCTAAATTCGTATAATTTAAGCTAATTAATTGTAGTTACCGCTTGGAGTTCATCTCTTGCTGTCCTGGGACCGAATCCATTTCAAGCGGTTATTTAGCCACTAGAAGGGAACCATTCTCCAGTCTAGTACCTCAATTATAACTATATCATGATGATAATTTTAAATTAAAAATGTGTAATTAGGTGTAAAAATTAAAGACGGAAACCAAGAGCTAAGAAGTAAATATCTTAATTCATCTTCTCTAGTTAACGAAATTAGGACATTAGTGGAAAAATCTTACTTTCAGTATTAGTATTTCTACTCAACATAAAAATTCCTTTCCAAACAACCTAAAAAACAAAAGACACTTATTTCCTTTGTATGATGCAAAATCAAAAAAAGAAAGTATCAGGAGAAAAATCAGGTGAAAAACGGTCGGAAAAAGCAGGGAAAAGAGAGGATGGAGTATAAGCAATATACTCTTGGAAAGAGCTACCAGAAAGTTTTGAGAAAGAACAAAACTCCAGTGAAGATTATAAGTGCCAATTAGTTGAACAAAGAGACGTTGTAATTGATGATAGTCGAGGACTACATAATAGAGGACGAAGGACATTTGTGTAATTAAAAACATATATCACATTGTTTTTAAAATGTGAATTCCTAGCTCCCAGATTAGGCGAAAGCCAATGACTCCAAAATTCTCACATGGTATCAGAGCGGGTCTATCCTTAAAAATCTAAATTTTTTTCCTTCCCAAAAGTTTTTCCCGCTTCCCAAAACAAGAATCTTCTTCCTTCTCCTTACGGCAGGGTCCTAGGTATTCACCTCCTAGGTGTTCCGTCCCGTGCCCAGAGTTTGTGCTCTGCCAAGTGTTTTGCCCGCTGCCATGTATTTGCTCTCTCTTCAGGTGTCTCTTGTTTCTCAAGTCCGCGCCTAAGGGTCAGTGCTGCGCGTGTTTTTTTCCTTCTCTCGCTTCTAGGTTTCCACTGCTCCCAACCCTGCGCCACCATGGGTCACCACTGCCACCAAACGCCGTCGGTTTTGGCTGACCAGTCTGTGCCCAGTCAGCCCCAAGACAGCCCGTGGCTACCTCCTTCATCTCTCCCCTCCCGATTTTTCTTTCCTCCATCACCAAACGCTCCACAGCCCCTGTCTCCTCTGCTGCCCTATCTCTACACCACTACAGTCAGTCCCGTTACTCCTTTGCCCTAACCTCAGGCCCACTGTTCCCACCTCCGATTAGCGGTCGCCTTCTTCCCTCATGGTTTTCCTCAGCGTCATTGGTTCACTAGGCTTCTTACTCTCGCCGCCGTTGGTACAACGGGTCTTAATTGGGCCCTTTCCTACTGCCTCGGAATGCTACATCCGACCCGTCTTGGTTCGTTCGGTTCTTCGCTTCTTCTGGGCTGTATTCTCATTAATCCTAGTTATATGGACTATTAATAATTTTAAAAAGTTTTGGACAATGGTGCTTGACCACGGTTGATGATTAATTTGTCGTGAAGACTCAGTTGTGTCTTTTAGGTAATGCATAAACTTCATGGTATTTTGTGGACAGTTTGTGGCCTCAAAACCTCCTATATTTGTTGCCCTTTCTTGTGGATCCTATCCAACAACAAACCCAGGTTGTGCTACAGGGCTTCGCCTTGATCACTTGATCAGGCTTGGCTTTTTGCCACTATCTCCACAAGTGCTCCTCACAAGAGCTGCGTGATCTTTCACATTGTTTTACCGGATTCCGGATCGGTTAGAGGCACGGGGTTAAGTAAGGCTAGTCTCGCTGTTGTATGGACCTTAAAAAGACGCTATGAATTTTACCCAAACCTACCTCGCCAGATGTGAATCTTTCTATGTGATGTGAAGTCCCATTATGACTCTTCCTGCGCCACCAATTCAATTTTCGGATCCTCGCCAGCCCACCCCGGTTCAGTATTACTCGTAATGCCTTGATCCCGATTATTGATGGGCAGTGTGACAACTTTAACTACTTATGCCTGGCACCCTTGTGACTTGATGAATGTTTGTACTAAAGCTTGTATTTATGAGCAGCGTAAGTTCTAAGCGCTTCAAATCTAGAAGTCTGACACATGTAGCTTTTGTCGCTTCGTCTACTTCTGTGTCAGATTCATCTCAGGGCTGGTTCTAAGTTAACTGATTCTAAGGCCAACAAAACCATGGTTCAAACAAATTGGAAAACCCCTCCCCTTCTCCCATCATCGTTCGAAAGCAATAATCATAAACTCCAAGGGCAAGAAATTCAATAAATCAGGAACCTCAGACCAGGCCTCCAATTCTAAGGGCATGCCCTTTACAGGTTCTGCATTTGTAGTACAGTGGACTTATCATCTTGTATTTGAGTACTTCTAACTTCTGGTTACTAACTCTTCTCGCAAGGTGATTGGACACACTGAGGAGTGTAGGGGTGCCTAGGCCTAATCACCATTTGGCCAGATTGCAATTCCAGGAACGCATCTCCACGGCTTGCTCGGTTGTTATCAAACCTCACCATCTAATCCTATTTCCAACTATGGCGTACTTTTACCCCATCAACCTAGTGAAAGCATGTGGTACTCCTGACTTGGCTTTCGGCATCTCACATGGAACTCCTGACTGATGAACGAAATGGACCCATTTTAACGTCCTACCTCTTTCACCCTCTGCTCGCGTAATAAATTATATCTTAGTTTTTTTTTTACTTTGGGTGTTATTTATATTTTGTAGGAAAATAAACTCCAATCAAGCAAACGTCACGGAAAGGGATTGAAAAGACGGAACAAAACGAACAAAGGAAAAACAGCGAAAAAAACCGATGAAAACCGGCAAACAAGGGGAACAAAAACACACACGCGCTGGCGCGGTGGCCGAACCACCGTGCCATGTGCAACGGCGTATGCCAACCCTAGCATGGTCAGGACCGCGCCCATCTGTCGTCGTTGTCGGTTTTCTATACTTTCCGGTTCCGTTCGGGCGTTTGTTCGTGGAGGGGGGTCGTCAGGTTCTCCTGGGGCGATTCTTAGAGTAGTTCCCAGGTTAGGTTTTAGATAATAAAAAACACATCAAGAGGATGGATTAGTTCGACTTAGTTAGGATTGAAGATGTGTAATGGTGGATTCAAAACCGTTGGGATTTTCAAGTTTCTTTCATCAATTCCAAGGGACTAAGTTTTTCTCCCCGGTGATCTCTTTAGTTTATTATGTTGTTTTTTTTATGGTTTTAAGTTTTAATTCTATGTATGTGTTTTGTTAGTTTTTATGTTAATTTTCATGTGATTCATGTTATTTACGTTGTTTAGAGTTGTTTTTATTCTTTCTTTTGTTTTGGTTCTTCATGGGCTTTATGTTGTGTTAGTTTAGGTTTAGTATGTTAGGTGATGTTTTGTATGGTAGTTGTTGCATTGGCCTTGGATTGTGATTAGCCTCTTGATGGCTAATAATTTGTATTTGGCCTAACTATACCCAATCTATGCCTTAGAAACTTAGGTTTTCCTTCACGCCCGCCAAGTATTTTTTTTCGATGAAATACTTGAGAGAAAGCCTTTCATCCATATTTTTAAGGCGATTGACTTATACTGAGAGGTGAGGTCAATAGCTAGTGTGGGAGAGGGAATAGCGAGTTCGGGGATATGAAAATAGTATCCGAACACACCGGCTAGGTCTGGGGTGCTAGTTTGTGGTTCTAGTTTGGTGTTAACCCCATAACAAATAGTGGTTAGGCTAATTAGATTTAGCGCATGACCCTTGAGAGAGGGCTTGGGTGGCCTTTGATGGTGCAAACCGATCAGATCTATAGTTCATGATGTAGTTGGGTAGGTTAGCAACTCGTCTTGTTAGTTTATTCATTCCATGGCCTCAAATCAAAACTCTAAAGTCGCGTGTTTTCTATGTTTGTAGCGTAGTTTAGTTTTCCCTCTTTCCTCCTTCGATATTGCCTAACTCGAGATGCTTTAGCTAGCCCGGTAGTTGGAAACACAATTCCCTGCGGATTGGACACACCCAAGTACTCAACGACACACCCTTGCACTTGGGGTTTACAAATATTAAACCTCTGTTTTATCCCTAACAAGCTTTTTTGGCGTGTTGCCGGGGAATTGGTGCTTTCCAATATTAGAGGCTTACTTAGGCATTCGAGACTAGGCTTTATTTCGAACCACAAAAAAAATTTGAAAATTGAAAAAAAAAAATGTCTCTTTCCCACTTCATTCAATATGAGCATGAATTGTTTTTGGCGATACTATGATAGATAATACCTTTTCTTGCTCATTGCGATTTTATGTGGAGAGTGGGAACTTTTGAATACAATTTATGACGGTTGAATTATGAAAAACCCGTTGCTCTTTAGAGTACTGGGGCTTTCTGTGCTAAAGATGTTAATGAAGCATGTGATCTTCTTGATTGGTGGCTTGGGATACTTATGAATTCAAAACTAGTTGTTCTGATTCTTGTACCCTAATCCCGTTACATCCCTGATTATGCCCTCCTGGTGTTGCGCAATTTGCCATTGTTCTGATCATGCCAGTAATTCTTGTTCCCTACTATATTTCTAATGAGGCTTTGCTAGACTTAGCAATATGATAGAGACAATGAATAAGCAACAAATTGAGTTTGCTAATAAACTGCGAGAGTAGACCTATCACCCCAGACTGACCTAGTTTAGTACTCCTAAACTTGACGGTCAATTTGTGTGATGATAGTGCGTCTTTCCCTCCTCTTAGAGTCCGGACTAGAGGACGTACTCGACCCTCCCTTGACTACTTTACTCACCGTTGTTCCATCCTTTCCTAATACCCTTTGGACAAAAACACTGCGTTTATCATGACCTTTTCCTGATACACCATCCCCTTTAGCTCAGTCGACAGAGTTTCGAGGTAGGTAAAGACCCTCGGTTTAGCACTTAGTGTGATGAGGAATGTTTACGTGGCCTGAGTTGGCCAATGTTTCTATTGAGGTATGCATAAATTTCATGAGACTCCACAGGGACTTCATGCGTGGATGTTTTTGATTGCAAGCCAAAGACCCACAACTAGTCCTGATTTTTATATGATAATAATCCCCAACTCTCTGGATACATTCCATACTTCTCTTCATGTTCACCACCTCCCATTTCCTCTAAGTGTTGTGATATATACTTATCAATCCTCATGTGATACTTGAGGGGAATGGCTTGTAACTGTTGTAAGTCTCTAGGTTTTTAGACTTTTAGAGGGTATGACCCCTTCCTTGATCCTTATCGTCTGTACCTAGAGGGCATGCCTGGAAAAATCATGTTGATTATTGCATTTGATTATTCTGCTGATTTTCCCAAGGCATTTGGTGAGTTTAAGAGGGCACTGACTTTATTTGCTCCATCTTTACCAGTGTTCTCTTATTCACACCATTCTGAGATGCATGCAGCAATGCATGATAAGCTCTTACGAGTTTTAACTGCATCCGAGCTGACGACTCGCATCTTGAGAGGCAAGGAGTGGCTGATGCTCCTTAAGTCGTCATGGAATAGTTTGGGTACATTCAGTACCTGACCTGGTATAATCGTTCTCACTCTCCCCCCTTCTTTTTATTTTTCTTTTCTTTCTTTTTGTTTTTGTTTAGTTGTGGATATTAGGATTGTGTTTTTGTTGGTGATCATCTTGTGGTGAAATTTGGATGTTGTTGAGCCATTGACGGCTATGATCACCATTTTTGTGTTTTTGTGGATATTTATTGTGTTGTGATTGGTGGTGTTGCTAGGTTGGTTTATACATGTTTTTGGTGGTGTTAGTTTGTATATATGTGTGATCTTGTTTTTGTTTGGGTGAGATTGTGTTTTTGGGAGAGTGTGTTAGCTTGTGTGTATAGGTGTCGATTTTGTTTGTCTTGTGTTTGATTTTGTTTTCTTTATTTTTGTGTGTTGGTAATGACTCACGGCTCCCAATGAGGACACTGTGAGATTTAGGTGTGGGGGTGGGGTCATCTCCCTTTTCTTCTTATTTTTATGAAAATTTTTCAATTTCTGTGTAAATTTTTCAATTTTTCTCCTTTTTGTATAAATTTTTCTTTTCCTTTTGAATTTAGGGAAGTTTTGTACTATTTTGATCAGCTTTGACTCCTTGTACCTTAGCTATCGGCTTGTATATAACTATGTTGTGCATGATAGATCTTTTTCCCAAGTGAGTCATTCTAAGCCCCAATTCTAGCCCCAATAGTTCATTATACATGTGCAATCTAGTCCTCATTTTTACCATCATCATTATCTTAGGGCCTTAATCTTCCATGATCAACTCTCCCACTTGTCTTTGTACACTACTACTCTTGTTCTTGGTTGGTTTCCACTTTCGGTTCACGCACCAAAAAAAAAAAGGTGAGAAAAAGTGGAAACCACCTTTAGTTTGGAATGACAAGTGTCCCTTTGAGGCATGCGCTACTGGGTGCCATCCTTTGAGGCAATACTGCTACTGGGAACACTTGACAGGCACCCTTTGAGGTATGCGCTACTGGGTGCTACCCTTTGAGGCAATACTAATACTGGGAAAGCCTTCTTTCCATGCTAATAAGCCAATAATGTAGTTTGTGTCGGTTGCGTGGGATTGGGTTTGGTCCTAATAAGCCTGAGTCCTAAGATGATGATACACTAGCACACTAAGCACAAGGATGGATTCACAGTTTTGATGTGCAGTGGGGTGAATAGTTGGGGTGTTGATGCTGTCATGGGGATAGAGACTCTTGATGTGTACGTTATCTTTATATGCATGTTAATGTCTTTGTAGCATGGGTGTTTTGGCTGGTTAGAATGTATGCAAGCTTCTCCCATGTATATATATTTGTGTTTTTGTTTGTAAATCCTTTTTGTTTCTCGGTTTGTGTTTCTCTCTTCCTTTTTTCCCTTTTTCTTTTTCTTTTTCAAAGATTTTGTGGATATATCTTCTGTAAACCCTCACGAGACCTTACTCGTCTACTTGGGGTAGCCAAGGGGTTTAAAGGGCTTGTTGCATATGCTAAATGCAACCGTGATTTCTACGAAAGTGAGTTAGGTCCTTAAGTTAGTTTTTATTTTGTTTTGCTCGAGGACGAGCAAAAGATAGGTGGGGGGTGTGATGAACGGTAAATTGACCCATTTTACGTACCTCTTTCACCCTCTTTTTGCTCGCATAATAACTTAATCTTTAGTTTTTTTTTTACTTGTTTTATTTATATTTTGTAGGAAATAACTCCAAATCAAGCAAACATCACGGAAAGGGATGAAGACGGAACAAAACGAAAAAAAACAGCGAAAACCGACGAAAACCTGCAAAAAGGGACAAACCGGGGGGTGGCGGACCACGGTGCCAGTGAAGTGGCACGGTCGTGCCACCCTGGCACGGTCAGACCATGCCACCCTGCTCGTCGTTTGACTGGTTTTCTATTTAAGTATGTTCGGGCGTTTGATCGTGAGGGGGTCGTTCGGGCTTCTCCTGGGGCGATTCTTAGATTAGTTTAGGTTATGTTTTAGCAAATAAAAACCTCAGGAGGAGGATTAGTTTAGGATTGAAGATTGTAATGTTGGATTCAACCTTTGGATTTCAAGTTCCTTCATCAATTCAAGACTAAGTTTTCTCCTCTTTTCTCTCTTTAGTTTATATGTTGTTCTTGTTTATGTTTTGTTAGTTTTAATTCTTGTATTTGTTTTGTTTAGTTTTTATGTTTAATTTTCATTGTTGATTCATGTTACTTTAGTTGTGTAGATTTGTTTTATTTCATTCTATTTGTTTTGTTCTTCATGTTCATGTTCTTGTTTGTTAGTTTAGGTTTTCATGTGTCTGTAATGTTTTGTTGGTAGATTGTGTTGGCTTGGATTGTAATTAGCCTCTTGATGGCTAATTAATTTTGTATTTGGCCTAACCATACCCAATCTATGCCTAGAACTTAGAGTTTTCCTTCACGCCCGCCAAGTGTTCGATGAAATGCTTGAGAGAGCTTTCATCCATATTTTTGGGCGATTGACTTATGCTGAGAGGTGAGGTCAATTAGCTAGTGTGGGAGAGGGAATAGCCGAGTTCGGGACATGAAAATAGTATCCGAATCGAGCTAGGTCCGGGGTTGCTAGTTTTGTGGTCTAATTGGGCTAACCCCATGAAAATAGGTGATTAGGCTAACTAGACTAGCTCATGACCCTTGAGAGAGGGCTTGGGTAGCCTTTGATGGTACAACCGATCATCTTTAGTTCGTGATGTAGTTTGGGTAGGTTAGGACTCGTCTTGGTCAGTTGATTCATTCATTGGTCAAATCACAACTCAAAGTCGTCTTTTCTGTGTTTGTAGCGTAGTTTAGTTTTCCCTCTTTCCCCTTCGATCTTGCCTAGCTCGAGACGCTTTAGCTAGCCCTGGTAGTTGGAAACACAATTCTCTGCGGACGACACTCCAAGTACTCAACGATATACCTTGCACTTGGGGTTTGCAAATATTAAAACTCTGTTTTATCCCTAACAAGTTTTTGGCGCTGTTGCCGGGGAATTGGCGCTTTTTAATATTAGAGCTTACTTAGGCATTCGAGACTAGGCTTTTATTTCGACCAAAAAAAAAAATTGAGAATTAAAAAAAAAATGTCTCTTTCCCACTTCCCTCAATATGAGCATGAATTGTTTTGGAGATACTATGATAGATTACATACTTTTCTTGCTTATTACGATTTTTATATGGAGAAGTGGGAACTTTTGAATACAATTTATGAGGGTGTGAATTGTGAAACCCGTGCTCTTTTAGAGTACTGGGATTTCTATGCTAAAGATGTCAATGAAGCATGTGATCTTCTTGATTGTTTGGCTTGGGATACTTATGAATTTCAAACTAGTTGTTCTGATTCTTGTACCCCACCCCCTTGCATCCCTAATTATGCCCCTCCTGTGTGCGAAATTTGCCATTGTTCTGATCACGCCGGTAATTCTTGTCCCTACTATATTTCTAATGAAGGATTTGCTAGACTTAGCAATATGATAGAGATAATGAATAAGCAACAAATTGAGTTTCCTAATAAACTGCGGGAGTATGACCTATCACCCGAGACTGACCTTAGTTCTAATACTCCTAGACTTGACGTCAATTTGTGTGATGATGGTGCGTCTTTCCCTCCTATAGAGTCCGGACTAGAGGACGTACTCGACCCTCCCTTGACTATTTTACTCACCATTGTTCCATCCTTTTCCAATACCCTTTAGGACAACAATGCACTTATCATGACCTTTCCTGATACACCTTCCCCTTTAGCTCAGTCGACGGAGTTCGAGATAGGTAACACCCTCAGTGTTAGCGCTAGTGTTGATGAGGATGATACGTGGTCTGAGTTTGGCAATGTTTCTATTGAGGTGCATAATTTTCATGAGACTCCCACAGGGACTTCATGCGTGGATGTTGTGATTGCAAGACCAACTAGTCCTGATTTTATTGATAATATATCCCCAACTCTCTGGATATATTCCATGCTTCCTCTTCATGTTCACCACCCTCCCATTCCCCTAAGTGTTGTGATATATTACTTATCGATCCTCGTGTGATACTTGAGGGGAATGAGGTTGACTGTTGTAAGTCTCTAGGTACTTTTAGAGGGTATGACCCCTTCCTTGATCCTTCTCGTCTGTACCTAGAGGGCATGCCTGGAAAAATCATATTGATTATTGCATTTGATTATTCTGCTGATTTTCCCAAGGCATTTGGTGAGTTTAAGAGGGCACTGACTTTATTTGCTCCATCTTTACCAGTGTTCTCTTATTCACACCATTCTGAGATGCATGCAGCAATGCATGATAAGCTCTTACGAGCTTTGACTGCATCCGAGCTGACGACTCGCATCTTGAGAGGCAAGGAGTGGCTGATGCTCCTTAAGTCGTCATGGAATAGTTTGGGTACATTCAGTACCTGACCTGGTATAATCGTTCTCACTCTCCCCCCTTCTTTTTATTTTTCTTTTCTCTCTTTTTGTTTTTGTTTAGTTGTGGATATTAGGATTGTGTTTTTGTTGGTGATCATCTTGTGGTGAAATTTGGATGTTGTTGAGCCATTGACGGCTATGATCACCATTTTTGTGTTTTTGTGGATATTTATTGTGTTGTGATTGGTGGTGTTGCTGGGTTGGTTTATATATGTTTTTGGTGGTGTTAGTTTGTATATATGTGTGATCTTGTTTTTGTTTGGGTGAGATTATGTTTTTGGGAGAGTGTGTTAGGTTGTGTATATATGTGTCGAGTTTGTTTGTCTTGTGTTTGATTTTGTTTTCTTTATTTTTGTGTGTTGGTGATGACTCACGGCTCCCAATGAGGACATTGTGAGATTTAGGTGTGGGGTGGGGTCATCTCCCTTTTCTTCTTATTTTTGTGAAAATTTTTCAATTTCTGTGTAAATTTTTCAATTTTTCTCCTTTTTGTATAAATTTTTCTTTTCCTTTTGAATTTAGGGGAGTTTTGTATTATTTTGATTGGCTTTGACTCCTTGTACCTTAGCTATCGGATTGTATATAACTATGTTGTGCATGATAGATCTTTTTCCCAAGTGAGTCATTCTAAGCCCCAATTCTAACCCCAATAGTTCATTATACATGTGCAATCCAGTCCTCATTTTTACCATCATCATTATCTTAGGGCCTTAATTTTCCATGATCAACTCTCCCACTTGTCTTTGTACACTACTACTCTTGTTCTTGGTTGGTTTCCACTTTCGGTTCATGCACCAAAATAAAAAAATTGAGAAAAAGTGGAAACCACCTTTAGTTTGGAATGACAAGTGTCTTTTTGAGGCATGCGCTACTGGGTGCCATCCTTTGAGGCAATACTGCTACTGGGAACACTTGACAGGCACCCTTTGAGGTATGCGCTACTGGGTGCTACCTTTTGAGGCAATACTAATACTGGGAAAGCCTTCTTTCCATGCTAATAAGCCAATAATGTAGTTTGTATCGGTTGCGTGGGATTGGGTTTGGTCCTAATAAGCCTGAGTCCTAAGATGATGATACACTAGCACACTAAGCACAAGGATGGATTCACAATTTTGATGTACAGTGGGGTGAACAGTTGGTGTATTGATGCTTTCATGGGGATAGAGACTCTTGATGTGTACATTATCTTTATATGCATGTTGAGGTCTTTGTAGCATGGGTGTTTTGGCTGGTTAGAATGTATGCAAGCTTCTCCCATGTATATATATTTGTGTTTTTGTTTGTAAATCCTTTTTGTTTCTCGGTTTGTGTTTCTCTCTCCCTTTTTTCCCTTTTTCTTTTTCTTTTTCAAAGATTTTGTGGGTATATATTCTGTAAACCCTCACGAGACTTTACTCGTCCACTTGGGGTAGCCAAGGGGTTTAAAGGGCTTGTCGCGTACGCTAAATGTAATCATGATTTCTACGAAAGTGAGTTAGGTCTTAAGTTAGTTTTTATTTTGTTTTGCTTGAGGACGAGGAAAAGATAGGTGTGGGGGTGTGATGAACGATAAATTGACCCATTTTACGTACCTCTTTCACCCTCTTTTTGCTCGCATAATAACTTAATCTTTAGTTTTTTTTACTTGTTTTATTTATATTTTGTAGGAAATAACTCCAAATCAAACAAACGTCACGGAAAGGGATGAAGATGGAACAAAACGAAGAAAAATAGCGAAAACCGATGAAAACCGGCAAAAAGGGACAAACCGGGGGGTAGCGGACCACGGTGCTAGTGAAGTGGCACGGTCATGTGGCACGGCCGTGCCACCCTGGCACGGTCAGACGGTGCCCTGCTCGTCGTTTGTCCAGTTTTCTATTTAAGTCCGTTCGGGCGTTTGTTCGTGAGGGGGTCGTTCGGGCTTCTCTTGGGGTGATTCTTAGAGTAGTTTAGGTTATATTTTAGCAAATAAAAACCTCAAGAGGAGGATTAGTTTAGGATTGAAGATTGTAATGTTGGATTCAACCTTTGGATTTCAAGTTCCTTCATCAATCCAAGACTAAGTTTTCTCCCCTTTTATCTCTTTAGTTTATATGTTGTTTTTGTTATTGTTTTGTTAGTTTTAATTCTTGTATTTGTTTTGTTTAGTTTTTATGTTTAATTTTCATTGTTGATTCATGTTATTTTAGTTGTTTAGATTTGTTTTATTTCATTCTTTTTGTTTTGTTCTTCATGTTCATGTTCTTGTTTGTTAGTTTAGGTTTTCATGTGTTTGTGATGTTTTGTTGGTAGATTGCATTAGCTTGGATTATGATTAGCCTCTTGATATCTAATTAATTTTGTATTTGGCCTAATCATACCCAATCTATGCCTAGAACTTAGAGTTTTCCTTCACGCCCGCCAAGTGTTCGATGAAATGCTTGAGAGAGCTTTCATCCATATTTTTGGGCGATTGACTTATGCTGAGAGGTGAGGTCAATTAGCTAGTGTGGGAGAGGGAATAGCCGAGTTCGGGACATGAAAATAGTATCCGAATCGAGCTAGGTCCGGGGTTGCTAGTTTTGTGGTCTAATTGGGCTAACCCCATGAAAATAGGTGGTTAGGCTAACTAGACTAGCTCATGACCCTTAAGAGAGGGCTTGGGTGGCCTTTGATGGTGCAACCGATCATCTCTAGTTCGTGATGTAGTTTGGATAGGTTAGGACTTGTCTTGGTTAGTTGATTCATTCATTGGTCAAATCACAACTCCAAGTCGCCTTTTCTATGTTTGTAGTGTAGTTTAGTTTTCCCTCTTTCCCCTTCGATCTTGCCTAGCTCGAGACGCTTTAACTAGCCCTGGTAGTTGGAAACACAATTCCCTGCGGACGACACCCGAAGTACTCAACGATACACTTTGCACTTGGGGTTTACAAATATTAAAACTCTGTTTTATCCCTAACACTGACGAAGATATTATGTCTACTAAATCCACTTATTTTGGTTCTGACAAGGTTCAAGTTGGTAATGGTGTTTTCCTTCCTACCAAGTCCATAGGAAATGTGTGTTTTCAAACTCCCAGTTGGCCACTTTCTCTTAATTCTATCTTACATGTCCTTGATCTTAAGCATAATCTTTTGTCTCTGAGTCGTCTCTATCGGGATAACAATTTCCATGTCCAGTTTGCTGACTCTGGTTTTTTTTGTCAAGGACAACATCCCAAATGAAGTTCTTCTTTAGGGATCTAGTCATGGTAACCTTTACCTAGTTCGTGTTAATACCATTCAGCAGGTTCCTGCTTTTTTAGCCATTCGTGATTCCAGAGAGGTGTGGCATCAATGGCTTGATCATCATGGCAATAATGTTTTAGATTGTCTTTAGAAAGGCTCGTGTTATTCATAGTTCTATTTTTCATAATCAGTTTACGTGTCGCTTAGCTAAATCTCATAAACTGCCTTTTAATGAAATGGATCATTGTTCTCGAACGCCATTGCATATTATACATTCTGATGTTTGGGAAGCACTTCATGATTCTGTTAAACATTTTCGCTATTATGTTATTTTTGTGGATGATTGTTCTCGTTTCACATAACTCTACCCTGTGAAATGAAAATCTGAGGTTTTTGTCATCTTCAAGAATTTTTAGAAACTAGTTGAAAATCAGTTTAACACTACCATTAAAATTTTTCAATGTCATGGATGTTGTGAATTTGATATTGGCTCTCTTCAAGATCATTACATCCACTCAAGTGTCTTGTTTCGCAAGTCATGTCCTGATACTTGGGCACAAAATGGTGTTGCTGAGCGGAAGCATAGACACATTATTGAGATGGTTCGCTCCTTTCTCATTCAAGCTCACTTACCGTCTATATTTTGGGTTGAAGCTGCCTTTGCTGCAGTTTCCACCATTAATCGCTTACCAACACCTACACTTGCCAATCGAAGTCCCTTTGAAAAATTGTTTGGGATACTCCTTCTTATGGACTTTTGGTTGTGAGTGTTTTCCTAATTTTACTACCTCTTCTTCAAATAAACTCCAACCAACATCCGTTAGGTGTGTCTTTCTTGGGTACGTCCACCAATACAAAGGCTACAGATGTTTTGATCCCACAACGGGAAAGGTTTACACTAGTTGTGATGTCTGTTTTCATGAAATTATTTTCCCCTCTCTCTCTTTGGTTGCATCTACTACGTCATTGCCACAGGACCATCATTGTATTGTGGAAGATATTCTCTCTCTCACCTCCATAGCTGCCCTTCCCCCTTCTGTTTTGCTATCCGCTCCTACACCTCCCCCTTTTCCTGACACTATTCCCAGTGCCTGCGCGTCTTCCTCGTCGTCGCCTACCTCTCCTATGTCCCCTTTGGCTGTGTCTAGTCCCTCTCCTCATGTCTCTCCCTCTGTTGTCTCCCTTCCTACGTCTTCTAAGCGTTCTCCTGCAATCAGTTCCAGCTTGGCCTTATCTCGTCCTCTGTCGTTTCTACCCCATTGGATCTGCACTCGAGTGTGGTCCCTATTGGGTTCATTTGACGTACAAGTTCTCTGGCTCCTCCAGTTTGTAATGTTCATCCCAGCTCATGCATGCCCCCCATACTACTCACCTTCCTGCTGTTAAGTGTATTTTCAGATACTTGTAGGGGACATTATGTGATGGTCTTTTGCTTCGCCCTGCCATTACTTCTTCTGTCATTGTGGCATATTCCGATGCTAACTGGGTTGGGTGCAAGGATATGTATCGTTCTATTACTGGCTATGCCGTTTTCTTTGGACCTAATCTTATCACTTGGCGCTCGAAGAAACAACCCACGGTATCTAATCATCTACTGAATCTAAATATCATGCAGTTGCCTATGCTGTCGTGGAGACTATTTGGATTCACAAGTTACTCCATGAACTTGGGATTGTTCTATTGATTCCTACTAAGGTGTTATGTGACAATATTAGCTCCACTTATCTCACTGCCAATCCTGTTCATCATGAGCGTAGTAAGCACATTGCCGTTGATTATCATTTTGTTCGGAAGCATGTGTCTTATGGTGACCATGTCGTTCGTTATGCTCCTACGTAGTTTCATTTAGCTGATATTTTTATTAAAGGGTTCTCTTCTCGTCAGTTTTCTTGTTTGAAAACCAATCTGTGCATTCGTTCCTCCCCTGTACCAATTAAGGGGGTGTAATAAAAGACAAAGGATGTTTATGTAATTAAACATGCATTATCTATTTTATAAATGTGAGTGCCTGGTTCCCAGATTAGGCGAGCCAATGACCCCAAATTCTCACAACTAATAACATCCAATTAGAAGAACAAATATAT